>OY754989.1:775549-852385 GCA_963576475.1 Molanna angustata | reverse complement strand
CCAAACAATCTGACGGGCTTTTAATTTCTTTAAATATTTTAGCATCATCTGCGAACAACAGTATGTTGGAATGTTTAAGACAAGATTTTATATCGTTAATGTAAATTAAGAATAGCAGAGGCCCCAGATGAGAGCCCTGGGGTACTCCGGAAAAAATAGGTTTATAGTTAGAATTGTGACCGTGCAAAGCCACAGCCTGAGACCTGTTTTTTTTTTTTTTGAGTGGCAGCTCTCCAAGGAGAACACACTTAGGCCGGTTGGCCCTTTGTTGGCCGGTTGGCCGGGAGACCTGTTACTTATATATGAATTAAACCACCTAAAGAGATCTCCTCTAATCCCGATGTTCCAGACCTTATGTAGTAAAATTTTGTGATTTAACTTGTCGAATGCTTTAGAAAAGTCTTTAAAGATTTATTAAATATTATAGACATTGGTATTGAAATCATTGGAGAGCATCTTTTTATAAATTTTCCTGGTATATTATCAGAACCTGGGCCTTTATTTTCATCAATAGATTTAACATATTTGGTAACGAGTGCAGTGTCTATTTCAATATTATTAATAAAAATGGAAGAGGAGAAAGCAAAATCGTTCAGATGATGTTCAGTTCTGGTCATTGCGCTATCATCTCGAATATGTACTGAGGTAAAGAAATCGTTAAATAAATTGCATATAGATTTAGGATCCGTATGCGTAGTATTATTGTGTGACATCGTCTTAGGTGTACCAGCTGAATTTCGCTTAGTCTTTATAAAGGAAAATAGAGTTTTTGGATCATGTTTAATATCATTTTCAATATCCTTCACGTACTTTTCATAACAATAACCTTGTATCAATTTTTGTCGTTTTCTTAATAATGAAAAGGATAAATAATCCAAGCTGAGATATATATATATATATATTTATATATATATATATATATATATATATATATATATATATATATATATATATATATATATATATATATATATATATATATATATATATATATATATATATATATATATATATATATATATATATATATATATATATATATATATATATATATATATATATATATTATATATATATATATATATATATATATATATATATATATATATATATATATATATATATATATATATATATATATATATATATATATATATATATATATATATATATATATATATATATATATATATATATATATATATATATATCTCAGCTTGCATTATCCTAATATAATTACATTAAACCATCAGTGATAATTTGCATACCAACAGAAAATCATATGTATTAAATTACACTAATTATAGGTACCTACATAACCTTTAAATCTCTAATACCCATATTATTCTCATAATATATATATATATATATATATATATATATATATATATATATATATATATATATATATATATATATATATATATATATATATATATATATATATATATATCTCAGCTTGCATTATCCTAATATAATTACATTAAGCCATCAGTGATAATTTGCATACCAACAGAAAATCATATGTATTAAATTACACTAATTATAGGTACCTACATAACCTTTAAATCTCTAATACCCATATTATTCTCATAATATATATATATATATATCTCAGCTTGCATTATCCTAATATAATTACATTAAGCCATCAGTGATAATTTGCATACCAACAGAAAATCATATGTATTAAATTACACTAATTATAGGTACCTACATAACCTTTAAATCTCTAATACCCATATTATTCTCATAATATATATATATATATATATATATATATCTCAGCTTGCATTATCCTAATATAATTACATTAAGCCATCAGTGATAATTTGCATACCAACAGAAAATCATATGTATTAAATTACACTAATTATAGGTACCTACATAACCTTTAAATCTCTAATACCCATATTATTCTCATAATATATATATATATATATATATATATATATCTCAGCTTGCATTATCCTAATATAATTACATTAAGCCATCAGTGATAATTTGCATACCAACAGAAAATCATATGTATTAAATTACACTAATTATAGGTACCTACATAACCTTTAAATCTCTAATACCCATATTATTCTCATAATATATATATATATATATATATATATATCTCAGCTTGCATTATCCTAATATAATTACATTAAGCCATCAGTGATAATTTGCATACCAACAGAAAATCATATGTATTAAATTACACTAATTATAGGTACCTACATAACCTTTAAATTTCCACACCTAATTAAACCCCCATACAACTTTATAATGATTTGCCTGAATGTGTAAAGGAGGCGTCTAGTCTTGACACTTTTCTTCGCTTAGGTGCTGAATACATAAAACAAAAGTTTTTTTAAAAATCGTGTGTTTCTATTGTTTATATAATTATGTTCTAAGATTTTAATAATATCTGTTTTGCTTGTTTTGATACTACATTATTATATTATTGTTTTTTTTTTTTCATGTTGTTTTATGTCTTCTGTTATGGTAGTGTGTTTTCCTTTTGCTTTTATTTTGTGTTTTATTTTTATTGATAGGTACGTGTCTTTTTTGGGTGTTCATATTGTCATCCGAAGTTGATTTGTTTTTTTTATTTGTTTTTTTTTAGGCTACGACTATTAACACGACTCAACCATAGACGAAAACCAAAAGTAACCACAGAAAACGCAGATAAATCAAGTTATAAAAATATTTACCTTTGTTTATACTTTGTTATAATTGTAGATCTCGATGAACAAAATTATTTATAAAATTAAGTAAATGTAATAAGATGACAATATTATTTATTTTTTCTTCAAGTTGGTTTCCATGATGCATTTTTATGACCATTGAAAAAATGACAAAGGTAAATATTATTGTATTTTGATTTATCTGCGCTTTCTATGGTTATAAATGACCTAAAAACATAGACGACGTCAGAAAATTTGTCGTGTAAATAGACACTTTTTGGCGGGAAAACGCTTTTCCCGCCAATTCCGGTCGTAAAAATAGTGGCACCGTTTTTTTTATTTGTTTTTATTTTTTTTTATACTAGATGTAAGAAATTGTATTTTTTTTTTCTATTTGTTCCAAAATTATTATTATTTATTTGTTATTATTCAATGGCATGTTCAGGTTCTACCGGACAACTCGAGCGAATCTGAGTCTTCAGTTGGCACGACGCCGAGCGGCATCCCCCCGACGGCCGTGTCAATGTCCTCGGGCTCGGCCTCCTGGCTGCTGTACGGTGTGCAGGGGCGCTGCCCCAGGAGGGCGCAGTGCGGCCCCCGCAACCCCTGCCACTCGGGGGGGTACTGCACCGACCTCTGGACCACCTTCCACTGCACCTGCCAGAGGCCCTACCTCGGGAGGACTTGCCAATACAGTCAGTTATCATTCATTTTATTTTACCTTTTACCTGTCTAAGATCTTCAGTGGGCTGGCTAATCTATTACAAGTTGGTACACTCAGTCCTCTGTTATGGAATAGTAACTTAAATATGTAGTCTACCTTATGTCCCTTATACATATACATACATATATACCCCAGAGATATGTCTTAAAAATAATCTTCAGTTCAGAACTAGCCAATGTGTTGTCCCTTGGTTCCAGAATGTGTTGCCGACCTTCGTGGCTCAGTTGGTTAGGCGTCTGACTGCTGATACAAAGGTCCCGGGTTCGATTCCTGGTGGAGACACAGTTTTCTGTCTCCATAATGTGACAACTTGCTTGTTATTGGGTGCGTGTTAAATTAATATTTGACATAATACTGTTAAATGTGTTTATTGTTCAAATGAAAACGCCCGTTATTATTATATATGTATATATTTTAATATGTTTTCAGTTACACCTTGGCAACGACTTGCCACGAAATTATCTCTCGCGTACTCGTACTCACACGGGACGCCTTCCCAAGCAAGGTACCAAACACAACACAACTATCACACGACTCAAACGCGACTGCCTTCAGCATACATCATCTTTCGCTTGTCCCATACACACACACACACACCCCTCTCCTAACCATACACCATACAAACATTCTATAGCCTTCCATGGGGTTCTTACATACCTGTTTCATCTTTTATACTCATCATACATACGAAAAATATTAATTGTAAACAGTACCAATGTTTTAGTTGCCCGAGATGCTGTTTGAAATAAAAACTTACATATATTAAACACCCCATGAAGTTAACAAAACTGAGGCAGAGCCATTATTCATTCCTGAATATAAAATGGTTCAATGAACTGGATACAAATGATGTAATATCTACTTGAAACTTTTTGTGAGATAGGTATGTGAATGAATGAAAGAGATAGCATGTACTTGTGTGAAAGTATATATTGTCTAGGTCTAGACGAACCAGTGACATTACTACCTCCATCATTGTGTTGTTTATAGTATTGACCTTGACTTGTATCGTAGTATGTAAATACATAAATTGTATAAAGAAGATTATACATATATTGTGTATTATCATACCATAGTTCCACCCCAAGTACAAGCAAGATACTGTACAACCTTTTAATGTTTTCTTCATGTTAAAATGTAAGAGTTTCATAATTCATGTGTGAAATATAAAAAAAGTTCAATTATGGACTTCAACTACCATCTACTGAACGTTCTACACTAACCATTCCTGTTCCAAGTACAATTAGCAAGACTATGTACATATGTATATTGCGTTGTCTAACTCACTTTGTATTTTCAAGTTAAAACTAAAGAAGGAATATTTATCCCTTAACACCTGATTCCGTTTTCCTCTCCTCGTTCTTTCTCAATCCTTTTTTTTGTTATAATGTTTTTTTTATATTCATCTTTGTGTAATGTATGTATATTTTCTTTGTTTTTATTTTCATTTCATTGTTTTCTTGGTGTACATAATATAATATATATAGCGCTGGGTTAGTAATCCAGTGGTCGCGAGTTCGAATCCTGCCTCGACCGATCTCGTTCACCTAGAGGACAAGCATTTATGCTTAGTTTAGGGAACGTAGGAAGATGTATATGTACTTGTTTAACAAGGACATATTCATTTTTAAAAAAAAAAAAAAATATGTAGGTCATACTTTGTAATCTGGTTAGTTGAATGAATTTATTTATGGCAATAAGCCTACCAGTATAAATTATATGTATTTCTTAATATTATGTACAAAAAGATAAATAAACAAATTTAAATTAAACCACACTAAAACAGAGTTTATGTGGAATGATGTTGTTATGATAAAATAAGTGAATTTTGCTTTTGTTTTCTGTAACAGATGTGACGGCCGCTACGTTTGGTCACGAGAACACGAGCGACTCCCTGGTGACGGTGTTAGTACACGACCAAGCCAGGAGAGCTGTCAGATCAATAGTTGACATCTCCATGTTCATCAGGACAAGGAAACCGACGGGACAGATATTCTATCTCGGCAGTAAACCAAGGTACACACACACACACACACACACACACACACACACACATCTCTACTGTCATCATTAGGTAAATAATCCAACACCACACCGAAACTTGAGGTCAACAATCCGCGGATCCACAGGATTACATAACCATGTATCACAAATCAAAACACTTTTTTTAAATCGAGTACCTATATATTTAATTGCATATACGCAAAAATTGGATTTTTTTCCCTGTCGGGAGTCAAATGATATTTTTATTGACAATAACATCTCAATAGAGACGAAGTTGGGATATTGTAGAAGAACCAGGAACTGACTCCCAATAGGGAAAAAAATCCAATGTTTGCTTCAACGCTGCTGCTAGGCTAATCACCGGAGCCGCGAAATTCTCACACATATCCCACCATCTACGAAATCTTCACTGGCTAAAAGTGCCAGAGAGAATCAATTACAAATTATGTTTGTTGACTTTCAAAGCAATCCATGGCATGGCTCCCACGTATCTTTCAGACTTCTGCATCCCTCTCACCGTAAACGAGCGACAACAAACACTTCGGTCAGCCACCACATCCGTGATTGGCAAGTTGACTGAAATAAATAGAGTCAACACTACATCCTTCGGTGATCGTGCTTTTGTTGTGGCTGGACCAGCCTCGTGGAATAAACTACCACCTCAACTGAGGCAAATCAACAACTTAGCACTATTCAGGAAACACCTAAAAACTCACTTCTTCCGCGAGTCTTACAAAAACCCCTAATATATTCAAAGCGCCCTTTAGGTGAGGTTATCACAAAAACGGCGCTATAAAAATAATCCAAATTTATTATTATTATTATATGCAATTTAAAATATATTCGATTTACATACACATTGGTAAATATAGGTAAACAAGCCAAAAATGAAATAATATTTCTGGCGCAGTCCAGGGGTGACATCTGTGCGAGACATCGTCACCTCATTTATAAGAACTGTTGGTTTCATTGTTTACAAATAAACTAATTTCTCAATAGATGGGGTTACAAAAATGCTTTTCCGTTACTTCATAGATGGCAATAGTATAGTTCCTTATTTTCAGTTGAATTGTTACACATTATTCAAATATATAGAACTTTCAAAAATTACATCGATAAGGGAACTCAATAAAGGCGTAATTGATGAGCGTTGCGCAGGCGCGTGGAGTGATCACGTGAACCAGCCGATGACGGGTCGTAGGCCCTGTGGGTGTTTGAGTTCCTGGTTCTTCTATAATATCTCAATTTCGTCTCTATTGAGATGTTATTGTCAATAAAAATAATATTATAGTTTTTTTGTGGTAGTGTTGCCAAGAGTAAGTTCTTTTATACTGCAAAAGTGTTGCCATTATTTAATTTGTTAATATCAGATAAAACAAATCCACTTTAATAAACAAGTTATAAAAAAAAAACTAATAAACTTATCCATACACAATAACTAAATATTTTGTGTAATTCCAGGGGCGGTAGTTATTCAGAAGAGACATTTGTTGCGGCATCACTTGAGAACGGTGAACTGCTGGTGAAGCTGCAGTTCAATCAGACGTCGGAGGCTTACACGGTCGGAGGTAACAGACTGGACAACGGATTCAACCATCTCATACAGGTGAGGTTGTGCATTAATAATATTCTAAATGAAATGTGGTGTCCCCCAAGGTGGTGCACTTGAACTTATACTGTTTTCAATGTATATCACCAAGCAATCAAAAACTAACATTCTCTAAAGCAGATGTTGCTTTTTGAAAAGAAAAATACTCACCCCCATCTTTTCAAAGGAGAAAAAATACGAGAAACTAGCTAGGCTGAAATAAATACCAATGCGCATGCGCGCAAAATGATTTCCACTAACACCGACACAGGTCACAGACAGACATACTAGAGTCTATCCGTAGGTATTATATACTCTTTGCTAGAGTCTACAATCCGTATTTACCATTTACCATTCCGCATTCTGTTTCCGGTTGGCTCTCTGATTGGTTGAGATCTCGTAGTATTAAGTCAAATGAGCTGTGAATTTTTAAATTAAATGCGAAAAATTAAAAGAATATATAAATTTAATTTATAATTCAATTTATAAAGCAACTCGCTCATGTGAGTCGCTATTATTATTATAAACAAACTTACACCTAACCTAAGAATGCAGAAAAGAAGAGCCGGTACTAGACGCTACTCACAGACACAGGTTGACAATTGACAATGCAGCGGGAATAGTTTAGCGCACATGCGCATTGGTATTTATTTTAGCCTAGCTAGCTTCTCGTTAAAAAATAAATATTTAAATAAATTAATATAATATATTTTTTTCCATGTTTGTAACTGTCATTTCATGACAGAACTCCATAATCACATAAAATTATGAAGAGTAAATAATATAATTTTTCTTTTTACCTCTTTCTATAATATTATTAGTTAGAGGGCTGAGTCTGGTGTTGTATAAACAGTGATAACGTCAATCAACCGATGGCAGGTCGTAAGCCCTGTAGGTGCCTGATTCCTGGTTTTCCTATAAATATATATTCCCACATGTTCTCTATTGAGATATTTTTTATTTATTTATTTATATAACACTTCTTTGTACATACATAAAATTACATAGTACAAATGGCGGACTTATTGCCTGGAGGCAATTTCTTCCAGTCAACCATCTGAGATTAAAAGTACATAACATAGTTTTGGCATATACATAATAACACAACCAGTATAAGACAGCAAAACAAAAAGTGAGAAATTACACAAATTCAGAAAGGAGAGGAAAATCAGAAAGGGAAAGGGAGAGAATGAGGAGTGATCAGAAGGGATGGAAAGTGATATATGTTTGTTGTGGAATTGAGAGGAAGAGTGAGCAGATTTAAGACGAGATTTGAAAATTGTAAGTGATGTGTCAGTTGTAATATCAAATGCTATGTAAATAGTTCCACAGCCGGGCAGCATGAATAGTGAAGGAAGATGAATAGTATTCTGTGAGGTGAGGTGAGGTGAGGTGAGGTGGAATATGGCAAGGGTTCTTTCTTCTCTAGACCGAAGTGGGAGTCCATGAGAGGCCAACGGTTGAAATCTTTCTTTCAGATATGTGGGGGCATTTGGATTGTTTAATACATTAAACAGGAGACAGAGGGTGTGCTGATCTCGACGCAGATGGATGGGAAGCCATTTAAGTTGTTTGCGAAGATGCGATATATGATCGTACTTACGGAGGTTAAATATGAATCTTATGCAGACATTACGTTTGTAGACGATCTAGTTTGTTTGTTAAGATGTTCTTGATTGAGATCTTGATTGAGTAGCAAATGTCTGCATAGTCAAGAATAGGGAGAAGTAGAGTTTGCACAAGTTTTATTTTAATATTGGTCGGAAGGAATTTTTGAAGTCTTTTCAGAGAGTGGATACTACGAAAAACCTTGCGGCTAACCTCATTGACTTGTTCAGTTCAAGATAAATGCTGGTTGAACAAAATTCCTAGATTTTTCACAGTTTTAGATAGAGGTATACCTGTGCCATTCAGTGAGGGGAGAGGAAATGTACCATTTGCCAATTTAGCACAATGTTTAGCACAGATATTGAGTTTGTCATGCCTAAATCATATGTGTTTTTGAATATTGTATTGATTATGTAATTATTATATCAGGTTGTGCGAAACTCTACTCTGGTTCAAGTTAAACTGAACGGCAGTGAATACTTCAGGAAGCCAATATCTGCCACTGGACAGCTGGACGCACAGGTAAGTTTTATTACATTCATACATTAGCACATACACACATACATACGTTAGCACATATTACAAAATTATTAAGTTTGTCTCATAATTTAATAAGACATAATTTCTGATAATCCTCCTTAGTAATCGCTTCATACTATAACTGCCTGTTAAAATAGCTATTTTTATCACTTTGAATGTCACCACTACTCAGGGTTCATATTATCTAATTGTTATTACTTGCTATGGTACTATGACATAAGTCTGGCAGTCCGCTGCCTCTTGATCTATTAACCTTTTGAAGACGAGCGTCATGTATAGATGCCCACCGGCCGCTTGCCTTAACACCGAGTGTCATCTATACATGCCCTCATGGCTATACACAATTTTGAACCTTCATATCTTTGCAAATTCTTACTTGATTGAGACAAAAATTGTATGAATATTACTCACATATATCAATATTACATCTGTCGGTGTATTTAGTTACCTAGGACTGTGCATTCAGATCTAAGTGTCATCTATACATGCCCTCATGGCTATACACAATTGTGAACCTTCATATCTTTGCAAATTCTTACTTGATTGAGACAAAAATTGTATGAATATTACTCACATATATCAATATTACATCTGTCGGTGTATCAGTAAAACAATTGAGATCTAATATGTGACTTGACTTTTGCACAATCACTAGTTGATTTGATGATATTGGGTTAGTATATATATGTATATGTTGTGATTATGTTACAGATACTATATTTGGGAGGTCAGCCACTGTCTCGAGTGGTGAGGCAGGCGGACTCCTCCAGTCAGATGGGGGCCACACCCCTACCACCCGCCTCACACACCGACCACTTCAAGGGGATCATACAGGACGTGCAGGTATACATATTATTAGGGGGTCGCTTACTAACGTGGGACCGTGATTACCATTTTTATATAGGTAACTACTCAACATAACGGTGGGGTCCCTTACTAATGTGGGCCCATGATCTAAAATATCTAAATTATGGCTAAATAATTTTGGAATGATCCCTGTTGCGGCTTGGTAATCCTTCAATTCTCATACCTTCCCGACATTCCTATATTTTTGCCCTTGCAACATCCATGAATCCAAAACCTACCTTATTACCCCGTTGCAACAATAAGACCACGCACAAATCGACACATAAATTCAACCCAGCCAGTATGCAGCGACTAGCCGACGACGGTAACGTTAATGACAGCCGCCAGTAGAAAAAACCGAATAAGCGCCGTACGGCCGTAACGTGTGGTTTTGAACATTAAGTTTAGAAAGTGATATATGTGTGGGATCAACGGAGAGTGCAGTAAAACGGGGTAAGTCCTTTGTATCTTTCCTTGATTTACCAATTGCCATAGTTGTGAGTTTGCTTCCCCATGTAATCAGAGTGTCAGAGCTGCATTTAATCGCTTCGAAACCGGAGATCGTTAAATCCTCCATTTTGCCGCCGAAGATCACGCCAGGCATTAAAATCATCAAATTCTTTTCTGTGTGGGCTTGAAGCCTACACAATCCCAGTGTCTGACATAATGAAGAGTAATATTATTATTTTAGTATCATTAGTATCTAAAGCAGTGTTTATTATTTAACTATTCAATGATTTTATAATTTAACTTTTCAGTTTTTATTTATCTCTAGACACATGATACTGATTTCCTCTCCTTGGTATCATTCTTTTGCTGTTGTACCATATATAATGTTGTCATAATTTACAATATGGTCGGTTGGAAGATATTGCCTAATGGCAATAAGCCAGTCAGTGTGCAATATATTTGTTTATATCATGTACTAAAAGTTAAATAAACATGCATGTATGTAATATAGACACAACCTGAGATAACTAGATTAGAGGGGATTTACTGTGATTGATTTGAAGATATTTAATTGGTGGATATTGCGCAAACGCGTAAAGTCATCACCGAAGCCAGCCAACAACAGGTCATTCATTAGCCCTGTCAGCCTTGTAACACTTATTCTAGGTCGTCATTCCAGGTCCAAATGCAGAGTCCGACCTAAATACTAAATTCTAAATACTAACCATGTTTTCATTGCACAGTCGCTCACTTAAGTTAGGAGATCACGTGGCTTCCTAACTGGAGGATGCTACCAAGTTCACGTATGAGACACATTGCATTGCAGAGACATATCTAAATACTAACCATGTTTTCATTGCACAGTCGCTCACTTAAGTTAGGAGATCACGTGGCTTCCTAACTGGAGGATGCTACCAAGTTCACGTATGAGACACATTGCATTGCAGAGACATATCTAAATACTAACCATGTTTTCATTGCACAGTCGCTCACTTAAGTTAGGAGATCACGTGGCTTCCTAACTGGAGGATGCTACCAAGTTCACGTATGAGACACATTGCATTGCAGAGACATATCTAAATACTAACCATGTTTTCATTGCACAGTCGCTCACTTAAGTTAGGAGATCACGTGGCTTCCTAACTGGAGGATGCTACCAAGTTCACGTATGAGACACATTGCATTGCAGAGACATATCTAAATACTAACCATGTTTTCATTGCACAGTCGCTCACTTAAGTTAGGAGATCACGTGGCTTCCTAACTGGAGGATGCTACCAAGTTCACGTATGAGACACATTGCATTGCAGAGACATATCTAAATACTAACCATGTTTTCATTGCACAGTCGCTCACTTAAGTTAGGAGATCACGTGGCTTCCTAACTGGAGGATGCTACCAAGTTCACGTATGAGACACATTGCATTGCAGAGACATATCTAAATACTAACCATGTTTTCATTGCACAGTCGCTCACTTAAGTTAGGAGATCACGTGGCTTCCTAACTGGAGGATGCTACCAAGTTCACGTATGAGACACATTGCATTGCAGAGACATATCTAAATACTTAGCATCGGTGTAAACTAACATTTGCCAACTGTCAAAAAGTAAGGTTGATAGTGAGGAACTTTACGAGTGGTTTAATATTAAAATACGAGATGTTTTTGATGGATAATGATTTTAACAACTTCGTCAAATATGTATTTGGTAATTTTGTCAAATCAAATACCAAACAGAGTATTCAGCGATCCATACGAGATGCCGAAAATTCGCTGAAATTTCAAAAAAATCGTGACATCGAGCTGTCAGTGTAAAGTGTGAAGTTGGTTACATATGTTTGTGTTGTTATGACAAAAAAAAATTTAAAAGTAAGTATAAACCCATAGAAAACTATCTATCTCTTTTCATCATACACAATAATATGAAATTCTACGCCATCAACATCTATTTAGTTAGTGATATCTCTGCAATACAATTGCTAACTTGCTAATACTAAATACTCCAGTGAGGTTAGGAGTTAGTATTTAGGTACCTAGAACTGTGCATTCGGATTTTAGTCTGTGGTCGGCAGCCTAACGGTACAAAAAGTTAATTTTCAGTTAATTAACAGAAGGACCTTCCATCTCTCTATTGAAATGTTTCAAAAATATGTATAAGTTGTTACTTGAACATGTTTATCATAAATACCTAGCATTGGTACAAAATAATACATATGTACATTCTGTCATGTTCCAGATATCAAACGGTTCCCGCACCATGATAGTGGAGTTCTACCCGCTCCAGGTGTCAGAGTTGGAGATGCATCCTTCTTTTGGTGAGGTCACCTTCGAGTCTGGCACCATCCTGGAGGGGGTGGTGTCGGACGACTCGTGCGCCGACAGTCCGTGTCAACACAACGCCACCTGCAGAGTCACCTGGAACGACTTCAGGTTAGACACAACATTTTATATATCATATTATTATGTATGTTACGATCTTTTATCACGTTTTACTGATGGAAAGGATTTGGTAATGGAAAGGATAGATTAAATAATATAATTAGTGTGTATGTCACTCAACTCATATACGACTGAACCCATTTTGATGTATTTTTTTGCGTGTGTTTGAGTGGCTCCCTGGATGTTTTAGATTCACTTAATAATATTTTATGTGCGCCTGCTATTATACAAACTGTATAACTTTTGAGATTAACATTAAAATGCAAAACAGGAGTTTAATATATAAAAAAATTATTTTTATCAAAATGAATATGTCCGTGTTAAACAAGTAGGTACATATGCATCTTCCTCAATTCCCTAAATTAAGCTTAAATGCTTGTGCTATAGATGAAAAAAATCGATCGAGGCAGGATTCAAATACGCGACCACTAGAACTTGCAATTTGAACAAAATTCAAAATTCGCGCGAACTTCATGGCTATATATGTTCCATATTCAATAATTAATTGCCTTGAATTGAACATGTATTAATAGGATCAGTTTGCGTTGCTAAACTGTGTGCATTTGGAGGACACGTGCCTTGAATTTAACACGAGTTTTTAAGTGCATAAGCGCAACAAACTTGTGCCTAACTCTAGGCAGTACTCCAAATCAACACGGAAAGGTAAATGTACGGTCGGGGACACTCAAGAAAAGGAAGGCATGAACAACAGACAAACTTGTATGAGACGATGAATGTGTGTCAAGATAGAAACATGTGGTGTGCTGTTATCTCTGCCTACCTCGTGAAGAACATGGCGTGATGTATGTACATATATTAATAATATATTAAAATGTTGTGTGTTGTCCCTGTACAGATGCGAATGTCCCCGCGGCTACAAGGGCAAGTCCTGTCAGGAGATGGAGTTCTGTCAGTTGCAGGACTGTCCGTCTGGGTCAGTCTGCCGCAACCTGGACGCAGGCTACGAGTGTCTGGCTAATGCCACACTGGATGGTCTGTCGCCCCCTCTGATGTATGCTATGCAGACACCGCTGGCCCCCAACTCTATCATCATCACATATAGGTAGGTAACCAACTAGCAGACTGTCAATATTACATACATATATTTGTTTGTTATTTGAACTAGTGATAGTGCAGACGTCACAATTGGACTGAAATTTAAGGTTGTTCATGATCTATGATAATGTAACATAATGTATTAATCAAGTGAAGGCATAATTGGTGAACGTTGCGCAAGTACATAAAGTGATCACGTAAACCAGACGATGACAGATCATAAGCAGCCCTGTAGGTGCCTTGATTCCCCGGTTCTCCATTAATATTCCAAATTTGTTTCTATTAAGATATTAAAAAAAATGTCATAAAAAATATGAAATAGATGACTCCCAACAGATACAAAATCCAATGTCTGCATGTATGTATGCAACTTTTACAAAAATATTTATATTGTTTCATATTAGATTACCTATTTTTCTTTATAAGTTATATAAAATAACAGCAATTGACATTGGCAGTAGTAATCATGTAATGTCAAACACAGTTGTGAGAAATAAAGATAAATTCAAATACAGAATATGTTAAATAAAAAATACATTTGATTATAAAACCATCGCAGGCGTAGAGCGGCATACAGACGACAAACTTGGTCAATGACAATGACAATGTTGAATAACAAACGGGAGGTTGACAATCAAGTTGATGTTGATCAACTTGATTGTCAACAAGTTGGTGCATGAATCTTTCGCTTCTTTTAAAGTGAATTTCAGACTTTACTTTCCACAACTTGTAATATTTGTAATACTGGACATATTTCAAGATATTATACTCTTGGGTTATTTTCAAATTAAAAGACTTTAAAAATCAAATTAAATATTATATTATAAACAGAAAAAAACAAAAGTGAGCGATAATTAATAATTAGAAGTACATAGGTATAATATTTTAAATAAAATATAATTAACTAAACATAGGATTATCACTTAGATACTTAGATACATACATACAAGATTATTAAATACATATTTACATCAACAAATAAGAACAAAAACTTCTACATACATAGGTAGGTACTTTATTGTTCCGTCGCGTTCAAAAAATTGAAACATACTGAGATGTTGATCAACTTGGTTGTCAACCGCACCGCCCCACACACGCTAAACATCGTCACCAAGCAACATCAAGCTTCGCCCACTAAATATTGTCTCAACATTGTTGTCAACATGAAATATCAACCAACCGCCAACATGCCCACAGACGTTCATCCATTGTTGTCAACATGGCATGTTGATGACAAGGTTGTCAACCAAGTTGGTCGTGTGTAGGCCCCTTAACACTATGTGACAGAGTAAGGAACTCGGAGATAAGAAGAATCTGATGTCGAAGATGTTGAGCGATGGGAAAGAACACTAAGACGATTCTGGAGTGATCATGTGGGGAGAGCCGATTGAGTGGTGAGGATGGCAGCGGATGGGGAGATAACAAATGCCAGACCCCCTGGAAGAGCACCCAAACGATGGAAGGATAGCTGGACGTCCACTTAACAAGAGCAGGCTCCGATAATAACAGGACACAGTCCTAACTAAAGCAGAAGAAGAAAAAGAAGATTATAAAAATTATTTGCAGTACATACTGTGAGGGTTAAAGCCAGCCAGCCAGCCAGCCAGCCATTTGTATGAGAAACCATAAAATATCTAAATCTAAGGGTCACAATTTGTCCTAAGAGAATTTTACTCTTATTCAAAGAAATTAATGGAGGGAAGTCTATCTGAAAGACTCCCATTATACCAAAATAAATATAAATTATTACTCTAAATACCTATTTGATTATTTCCTGTCAACTGGTTCATCAGCTGGAGGGGTAAAGAGACAAATACATACAATGAATTATAAATCAATTCAAGATTAATTTTGATCAATCTGCTTTTTCTTTTTTTGTGATAAAAGTACCCATTTTTATATAAATACATATATTCCAACAACTTCATTTACAAATTTTTCATTTCATAACCATTGCAAAACCAAAATTATTTTTTTCAGAAAGATCTAGATTATTGTAATTCTGATAATTAAAGACTATCCTAGATCAGCATTACATCCAACAAAACATCATTAATAAAAAAAGTTTATCATTTCACCTATTTGGCCAAATTTACATAATCGTGATATTACATACAAATTTTTAATACAGCAAAAAAATGGTGGAAGAGAATTTAAGTTTTATAAATTTACATGTACATTTCATTTCTAACGATATAAAATTAGAATATTTATATTATTAAGACAGAACAATGATGAAATAGACTGGATTATTAGCAGTTGCAGTTCACAAGAAATGTCTGTATTTCGATGCTAAGAGACACGGCGTCATCGCCATCTTGATTCAAATTTAATACGTTATTTTATTGCTTCTAAATATTTCTTGTTTTCGAAATTATCGGTTGTCGAAGAATGATATTGTCCAACTTTTGGTCTGCAGAATATGAGTATACATTATATAAAATACATAAGAACTAGTGGGAAGGGAATTTGGGGACCCGTAAACCCTGCAATATCACAATTTTACATTCCATTATTGTGTGTCGGCGGACGTCAAACTAATTATTTGAAAAGAACAGGCATGGAGACTTACCCATTTTCCAACTAGTCCATTTTAATCATTATCTTTATTATATTATAAGCGCGACTTCCATTATAAATTCGTGCACGTCACCTCACCTTGGTAAAAATTGCCAAAAAAAGAGAACGCTATACCGGTGTATCCGCTCGGTGATTTGCTACGGTGTTGCACGCAGACTAAAAATTTCTGCCAAATAATACAATCTTAACTCAATAATTTTATGATTTCATTCCAAAATGGATTGTCCTTTTTCAATTCTCCTCTGAGAGGAGGTAAGTCAGGCTATTTAATAAAATAACATGACAATACGTGAAGAGAAAACTTTGTTCCCCTCGATGAGTACGTGACTTTTAAAAATTGAAATTTTAATGAATTATGATAAAATTTTGACCTGTGTGCGATCACTAGTGTTGAAACCTCAATGAAATATATACAATAACTATTTAATTTAGGTACCTAGGTATATATGTATTACAATGTACAATCTTGTTATACAGATCCAAGACTGGCGGCACTTTGCTCCACATAGAGGAGGCGGGAGGTGATATGGTGTCAATATCTGTCTACAGAGACCAGGTGGCCGTGGAGTGGAGACAGAAACCAGAACAGCTTCCTCGAGTGCAACGTTTCCACAAGCACCAGCCCGACTACGCCTGGACCACCATACACATACAGATCACTGATAAACTTATCAGAGGTACCTACCTACTTATATATAATCATTTTTAGAACTAAAGGCTAAACAATATACGATAATATCTGCAAACACATATATTTGGAAATAGCCAACAAATACAAACTCATCGAAACACACCAGAGGTGGTATCAATACATGCCCCCAGCAGTAACAGAAAATGACAACTACAAATTATACTGGAATAGAGACATTACATTTATTGACAAAATACATAGACATACATGTCTTATAGAATTATCAATAGCAAAATACTTACATCAAATTTAGAAAAGAAACATTTGGAAAAAAATAGATCAATACATACCGTTAGCAGAACAGATAAATTCACAATGGAAATAAGAAAAAGTAACAATATGTAGTCTCAATAATATTTATAGTACAAGCATTTATGTTTAGTGTAGGGAATATATGAGGTTGTATTTGTACTTGTTTCAAGCACATATTCACTTTTTTTTTAAATAATCTCCAAAATTCCATACCAAAATACTCCAAAAAATATAGACATACTAAAGCTCAGCAACATACAATAGTCAGGAAATTTCTATAGGCACTATTTTAAACAATTACACAAACACTCACTCACTTCGATGGCGCTACAGCCCATATAAAGCCTTGGCCACCTGTAACTTTTGCTTCCAACTCATTCTGTCCTCGGCTGCCGTCCTCCAGCCCGTCACCTGAAGGAGCTGCTCTGCATACCTCCTGACCTCATCCTCCCACCTCAGTCTGGGTCTTCCCACTCGTCTTCTTCCACCTGCCATGGGTGTTCGTTCAGTATTCTTTTGGGAACGCGTGATTCTGGCATTCTTTGTACGTGTCCAGCCCATCTCAACCTAAGCAAGTAAAAAGAAGTCTGTTTAAAGCATTCTGTACAAGTATGTACACGTGCGAAATATGGGCATCGTACAGAAGATCGACAATAGAACGACTACGGGTGCAATATAATGACGCCTATAGAATAATCTTCGGATATTGACGATATAGCAGCGCTTCAATTATGTTTGCGGAGGGGTGATGTCAAGGATTTCTTGGTGTCCTCAGACATGGAATCGCCGCATACCGTGAGAGGGTATGGACAAACCCTAACTCGATCATAAAGGCTGTACAGGGGCACCAATGTCCGAGACTATCACAAAGATGGACAGAAGTGACAGATTGACGATAGAATTGAAAGACGAATCAAATGGTCTTCCAATTCAAATGGTCGACATTTTTACTTTTTAATCAGGTATAAATTGCATTTCCAACACATTGCTACCAACATAACAGCACTGAAATTATTGACATATTTTAATTTTAATACAAATTTTCGAGTATGATCTCAAGATGGTCTTGAGATGACACATTTGGAGAACGGTCTTGAGAACTATTTCCTGTACATCCCCGAAGCCGCTGCTAATTATATTTACAGAAAGTGACAGTTAAATAGATTTTGGCCAATTGTGAATTTGAATTGTCCACTGATGCAATTTCAGGTGGTTTCGGCGACTGGATGAAGGAGGACAATCCTGCCTTCACCTCGGAGTTTGACCACCAGTCCTGGGTTGACCTCCTGGCCACTGGGGAGATACTGCTGGGAGGGGTGCGAGCCACGCACTACCACAACATCTCCACCACACCATCCACCTCACTGAGGGGACTGGACTCCATGGACAGACCAATATTCAAGGCCACCGATACACCTGTGAGTTCATTTTATGAAGCTAAATGTGATGCAACTTAATAAGAAAATCCTTTTTATTTGTTATGATGAGTACCTAAATAATATGTCCAATACAATAAATAAAAATTAACATATGTAATTAAGTAAGTTTTTAAGAAGCAAGTGTGTGTATAAAAAATACAGAAAGATTGGATCCCATGGACTATGGGACACGTGGGTTGAAAATATGGAAAATATTTCAAATTTAACCATTTGATTCTCACGCAGTTGAATGTTTTCAACAAATAAAAATTTAATTTGTAATACCTATCATATATGAAACTTTAATTTTTGCTATATATTACGTACCTATACCTACTTATTGTAGCTATGTTAAATGTTGTGGATCTTTTGAGAATGGCTCATGATGTTTTGAAAACACATTTCTCATATTTTACCCCTATCGAATACCACGGTGAATCTGAATCTTGGTGGCTGACGCAACTGCGTATGTTATAAAAATATATGTACATATATATACCTACCTATATATTATATACATTTTACTGTACCTATACTATTTGAATATAATTCCCACATACATACAGGCTTAGCCTTAGTGGGATCCTTACATATACCTACCAATATATTATATACATTTTACTGTACCTATACTATTTGAATATAATTCCCACATACATACAGGCTTAGCCTTAGTGGGATCCTTACATATACCTACCAATATATTATATACATTTTACTGTACCTATACTATTTGAATATAATTCCCACATACATACAGGCTTAGCCTTAGTGGGATCCTTACATATACCTACCAATATATTATATACATTTTACTGTACCTATACTATTTGAATATAATTCCCACATACATACAGGCTTAGCCTTAGTGGGATCCTTACATATACCTACCAATATATTATATACATTTTACTGTACCTATACTATTTGAATATAATTCCCACATACCTACAGGCTTAGCCTTAGTGGGATCCTTACATATACCTACCAATATATTATATACATTTTACTGTACCTATACTATTTGAATATAATTCCCACATACCTACAGGCTTAGCCTTAGTGGGATCCTTACATATACCTACCAATATATTATATACATTTTACTGTACCTATACTATTTGAATATAATTCCCACATACATACAGGCTTAGCCTTAGTGGGATCCTTACATATACCTACCAATATATTATATACATTTTACTGTACCTATACTATTTGAATATAATTCCCACATACCTACAGGCTTAGCCTTAGTGGGATCCTTACATATACCTACCAATATATTATATACATTTTACTGTACCTATACTATTTGAATATAATTCCCACATACCTACAGGCTTAGCCTTAGTGGGATCCTTACATATACCTACCAATATATTATATACATTTTACTGTACCTATACTATTTGAATATAATTCCCACATACATACAGGCTTAGCCTTAGTGGGATCCTTACATATACCTACCAATATATTATATACATTTTACTGTACCTATACTATTTGAATATAATTCCCACATACCTACAGGCTTAGCCTTAGTGGGATCCTTACATATACCTACCAATATATTATATACATTTTACTGTACCTATACTATTTGAATATAATTCCCACATACATACAGGCTTAGCCTTAGTGGGATCCTTACATATACCTACCAATATATTATATACATTTTACTGTACCTATACTATTTGAATATAATTCCCACATACATACAGGCTTAGCCTTAGTGGGATCCTTACATATACCTACCAATATATTATATACATTTTACTGTACCTATACTATTTGAATATAATTCCCACATACCTACAGGCTTAGCCTTAGTGGGATCCTTACATATACCTACCAATATATTATATACATTTTACTGTACCTATACTATTTGAATATAATTCCCACATACCTACAGGCTTAGCCTTAGTGGGATCCTTACATATACCTACCAATATATTATATACATTTTACTGTACCTATACTATTTGAATATAATTCCCACATACCTACAGGCTTAGCCTTAGTGGGATCCTTACATATACCTACCAATATATTATATACATTTTACTGTACCTATACTATTTGAATATAATTCCCACATACATACAGGCTTAGCCTTAGTGGGATCCTTACATATACCTACCAATATATTATATACATTTTACTGTACCTATACTATTTGAATATAATTCCCACATACATACAGGCTTAGCCTTAGTGGGATCCTTACATATACCTACCAATATATTATATACATTTTACTGTACCTATACTATTTGAATATAATTCCCACATACATACAGGCTTAGCCTTAGTGGGATCCTTACATATACCTACCAATATATTATATACATTTTACTGTACCTATACTATTTGAATATAATTCCCACATACATACAGGCTTAGCCTTAGTGAGATCCTTACATATATTTTAAAATATTTAAGTTATATTTATATGCTATGTAGAAATATATATATATATATATATATATATATATATATATATATATATATATATATATATATATATATATATATATATATATATATATATATATATATATATATATATATATATATATATATATATATATATATATATATATATATATATATATATATATATATATAAGAATAAATGCCTTAAGGTCAGAAATGAGGACATAAGAAAAGAGTGTTGGATAAATAAAGATGTTATTAATATAATGATGTTATTAATATAATGATGTTATTAATAGAATGATGTTATTAATAGAATGATGTTATTAATATAATGATGTTATTAATAGAATGATGTTATTAATATAATGAAAGTGAACACATTGAGATGGTTTGGCCACATGGGTAGAATGATGAAGAAAATATACATTGCGGACAGGAATGTAATGAGAGGTCGGGGCCGCCCAAGGAAGGGATGGCACGACCATGTGAACGGTATTTTGAAAGACAGACGAACATGTATGCGACGATGTATGAATGTTGACGAGGCGATGAATGTATCTCAAGATAGAAGTAAGTGGCGTTCAGTTCTCTCTACCTACCCCGTGAGGGACATGGCGTGATGGTATGTATGTATGTATGTATGTAATGCCCTAAGGTTGTTTGGCCGCAAAGAAAGTATGGCTGAGGAACGGAAAGTAGAGATTGGCCAAGGAAAAGTTGGAACGATCATAGTAAATATAATTTTGAAAGACGGAAACCTCGAAGTAAGAATAATAGAAGATGATGTGTGGAGATACGTCAAATAGTAAAATGTAACATCAGTAAATATGTGATTTACAGGACAAGATGATCAGTGGCAACATTGTAGATGGACCAACTGAGGCCGGACTATCGGAGGAATCTGAAGCTGTGGACTTTTGGACAGGAAGTGATGGCAACATTGGAGAAAACTACAAGGTACAGCACTAACAATATTTGTGTACTTATAGCACTACCTATAGCACAAGCATTTCTGCTTAATATACGGAATCTACATGTAGGTACTTGTCACATGGACATCATATTACTATACATTCTTTTGTATTTATACCTAACCACATTTTCAAGATTTATATTACTATGCAGTTTACGTTAATTGAATATGTGCATAGTTTTATCTTAATCGAATATGTGCATAGTTTTATCTTAATCGAATATGTGCACAGTTTTATCTTAATCGAATATGTGCACAGTTTTATCTTAATCGAATATGTGCACAGTTTTATCTTAATCAAATATGTGCACAGATTTATCTTAATCGAATATGTGCACAGTTTTATCTTAATCGAATATGTGCACAGTTTTATCTTAATCGAATATGTGCACAGATTTATCTTAATCGAATATGTGCACAGTTTTATCTTAATCAAATATGCACAGTTTTATCTTAATCGAATTTGTGCACAGATTTATCTTAATCGAATATGTGCACAGATTTATCTTAATCGAATATGTGCACAGTTTTATCTTAATCGAATATGTGCACAGTTTTATCTTAATCGAATATGTGCACAGATTTATCTTAATCGAATATGTGCACAGTTTTATCTTAATCGAATATGTGCACAGTTTTATCTTATTCGAATATGTGCACAGTTTTATCTTAATCGAATATGTGCACAGTTTTATCTTAATCGAATATGTGCACAGTTTTATCTTATTCGAATATGTGCACAGTTTTATCTTAATCGAATATGTGCACAGTTTTATCTTATTCGAATATGTGCACAGTTTTATCTTAATCGAATATGTGCACAGTTTTATCTTATTCGAATATGTGCACAGTTTTATCTTAATCGAATATGTGCACAGTTTTATCTTATTCGAATATGTGCACAGTTTTATCTTAATCGAATATGTGCACAGTTTTATCTTAATCGAATATGTGCACAGTTTTATCTTATTCGAATATGTGCACAGTTTTATCTTAATCGAATATGTGCACAGTTTTATCTTATTCGAATATGTGCACAGTTTTATCTTAATCGAATATGTGCACAGTTTTATCTTAATCGAATATGTGCACAGATTTATCTTAATCGAATATGTGCACAGTTTTATCTTAATCAAATATGCACAGTTTTATCTTAATCGAATTTGTGCACAGATTTATCTTAATCGAATATGTGCACAGATTTATCTTAATCGAATATGTGCACAGTTTTATCTTAATCGAATTTGTGCACAGATTTATCTTAATCGAATATGTGCACAGTTTTATCTTAATCGAATATGTGCACAGTTTTATCTTAATCGAATATGTGCACAGATTTATCTTAATCGAATATGTGCACAGTTTTATCTTAATCGAATATGTGCACAGTTTTATCTTATTCGAATATGTGCACAGTTTTATCTTAATCGAATATGTGCACAGTTTTATCTTAATCGAATATGTGCACAGTTTTATCTTATTCGAATATGTGCACAGTTTTATCTTAATCGAATATGTGCACAGTTTTATCTTATTCGAATATGTGCACAGTTTTATCTTAATCGAATATGTGCACAGTTTTATCTTATTCGAATATGTGCACAGTTTTATCTTAATCGAATATGTGCACAGTTTTATCTTAATAGAATGTGTGCACAGTTTTAGCCATTGACAGTTTATACTGTTTTACAAAAATGTATAATGTGTCTTTCAGGGGTGTTTGGGAGAAGTGCGCATCGGAGATTCACTGCTGGCGTTCTATCCCCTCCAAGAACTGTACCCGACACTGCCGCAGTCGGCGAGGAGACAACACTTGGCCCTGCAGAGCCCCAAGCCAACCCTGGGATGCTCACTCTGCTTCCAGAGGGACTGTCAGAATGGTACCTACCTACCTACATGCAACTAGTATATTTATAGGAGACCTGCCCCCCTAGACAACATGCCATTAAAGCTAAGCGTTATATCGCTAAGCGATAGTAATGTATGAAATTTGTGGCTGTCACGTGGTGTCATAGCGACCAATTTCATACATTTACTATCGCTTAGCGATATAACGCTTAGCTTAAATGACACGTTGTCTAGGCCCCCTGGTTCACATGACCATTCCATTCCATTCCATTCCATTCCATCAACATTGTTATTTTACTATAGGTAGTTGGTTTTCATATATTTATCCAATGATCTCTCTAAATCTCCTGACAATGAACTACTTTGCTCAATCAGATGTCTCATATGTTATCTTATACAAAAAGACTGGGACCCATAGGTAACTAAATACTAACTCCTAACCTCACTGCAGTATTTAGTATTAGCAAGTTAGCAAGCAATTGTGTTGCAGAGACATCACTAACTAAATACTATAACAAACTTATGGTCGATGGCATAGCATTTCACATTATTGTGTACGAAGAAAATAGATAGATAGCTTTCTATGAGGCTGTTTCACCAAAAAAGATAGATAGTTAATAAAGGGCTGTTTCACCAAAATCCAAATAAGTCTCGAATAACTATTCGGCAAGTATTGTTATTCGCCGGTTAAAATGTTTTGAATAAATTTTGCATTTCATCATCTTTGGATAAGTTCCAAATAGTAAATTGACGAATAACGATGGCAACGTCGCATTTTTATAGACAAATACATAGAAATGTACTAGTTTTCAAATCCTTCTATGGACAAACGCCAAATGCGTTTCATTTTGACGTTTAAGTTTTACGTTAAGATCGAATCTTTTGAATTGAAATAACAATAAACAATATTCTATGTATTTAAATTAATACTTAATTTTACATTTGAATGACATTATTTAAATAACAAATGCATATAATAAAGTAATGTTTTATATATCAAAGTATGTATTTATGTACTTCATTGTATGTATTCGATATTTTATCAAGTCATATATCATTGATACTGTAAGTATTGACAAGCGAAATTTTCTTTTAAAATCAACTTCATCGAATTTGACCAAGTAATCTTTTCATGGCCAAAATATTTTATTTATTTGTGTAGGAAACATTTACGCATCAAAAACATTGTCTATTGCCTCGAATAAAATCATATTTAAATGAAACACGTGATACCGGCAATGAAATGCAACTGTCAAAGTGACAAATAAAGTTCCGAATAACTTTACTGGGTAGGTAAAGTCCCCTATAAGTTACTTGTCACTTTATCTGACGAGTAGCGCTATTCGGGAGTGGTGAAACGCAATTTTTACTTTACTTGAGACATAACCACCAAATAGGCATAATCGAGAGATATTCGGGACCTGGTGAAACAGCCCTTATGTGTTTAGACTGATGTTTGTTATAACAACATAAACATGTGTAATCAAGCTCACACTGACAGCTCTATGTCACAATTTTTCAATGATAAATTTTATAAAATAAAATATGTTATAAAGATTTGAAAAAATATATTTATTTTCATTTTAAAAGAGCGAATAATATTAATATTATTAAAATAAAAATACAAAATATGTTTGTCCGCCATTTTATGTGAAACACCAATCAGAGCGCATGACGTCACCATATGTTACTGTCAATTCTAGTGTTATTCAAAATGGCTATTTTTGCATTACAAGCTATATACTTACTAACTACTTACTTACTTCTGATGGCCATACAACACCGGTAGAGCTTTAGCCTCCTTAACAATAGCTTTCCAAGCCGTCGTGTCAGCTGCAGTGGACTCCCAGTCATCACAAGCATTCAGATCTCGGGTAACATTGTCCATCAATCTCTGTCTTGGTCTTCCCAGGGCCGTCTCTTGCACACAGGGTTATTTTGCAGGATACTTTTTGTGGCTCTTTCTTCCCCTGATCTGACAACATGTCCAATCCAAGCTAATCTTCTGGACCTGATTTCGCTGGTTATTAAAGGTTGTCCTGTCAATGCACGAATTTCCTCAATGGAATATGCTGCTTATTTTTAACATGCTATTTGTTGACTGGTGTTGTGACTTGTGGCATAATCTATTATATTATTGTTAGAACAATTTCCCTTTTCTTTAACTTCACTTGTCTGTAATTGATTTTATTTTAATTTAAATTGTGAAAAGAGTGTCTTTCATTATTTTATTTTTTATTCCCTTATATAAATATATGATCAATGTGTGTGTGTGTGTGTGTGTAGGTGGACACTGTGAGGATCCGTCTGTGAGCTACTCTTGCTGGTGTCCACCAGGATTCGAAGGTGAGGACTGCAGCACGGACGTGGATGAGTGTGCCGGGGGAGCTGCTCGGTGCTCCAACAACTCTACCTGCGTCGACGGCACGGCCAACTACACCTGTCTCTGTCAACCTGGATGGGAGGGATGGTTGTTAGTATATCTTTATTTATTTATTTATTACGCCTTAATACTATTCACACACATATACAACTTTTTTGTACCAGAAGTTCATAGTCGAGCACGCAGGCATCGTCTCTTATAACACACATGGTCACAGTCGTACAAATCTTTACATGAACTCACCACTAGGACGAGCGTCATCTTATTTAGTTAAATATAATAAATAACAAAGTTTGTAGGTTTCACACGGCGGCGTTGCGCACATATGTATGTATGTATGTATGTATGTATGTATGTATGTATTGTTTTAATGATTTATTTATAACGCTCTAGACATAGTTTATATATGTAATGTTATGAATACACAATTATTGATAAATAAATAAATAAACACAAATAAAACATGATGACACATACCAAAAAAGATTATATGAATAAAACGAGTGGGTGGTGGCCAACGCTTAACTCCTCACTAACAAGTCATTCTATAAAATATTCAAATTTTTATGAAACGAGTTTGTTAAATTATTTTTTATTTAAATATTTTATTATGAAAACTTGATATTTCTTCAATACCATTTTATGAAAGTGATGTGCCTTTTTACCAATTTAAAAATAAAAATTTCAAATTATAATTTTCCTGAGCTTGAGGTCACTTTGAAATATTTGACAGTTAAAAAAATTGAGAAGCACTATTCAGATATCCTTCAAAATGTAACCGAGTCTAAGTGAATATTAGATATATATATAGTCTATAATCGATCAAGTAAAATGAACACGCCGTACATAGCAGACAGCACACAGATACATTGTGATGAAACTTGCAGAATACAATCTCAGCATGATACTAGTTGATAATCTGCAATAAAAAAAATAGCCTTAAAATTGCCAAATCATAACTCCCCACTATATCCCCTTGGGTTAGTGAGGAGTAAAAAAATTAACGAATATAATAAATTTTTATTCTTTATTTATTTTATTTATTTATTTCAAATCCTTACATAGTTAGGTACATAGCATAATATTTTAAAATATATGTAAGGATCCCACTAAGGCTAAGCCTGTATGTGGGAATTATATTCAAATAGATACAGTAAAATCAGAAGAACCAGAGAAATACTCTCATTCAGAAGAGACTCACTCACCAGAGTCATATCAGTATTAATGCTACGGGACATTAAGGCTACGGCTGGAGGCATACCATTACTGCAGAGTATGACAGGACTACGAGGAGGAGGAGACTGTGGTCAAACTAATAGACAACCAGTTTTACCAAAAATTATGTTTTTATTGACAAACTTTTTTAATGTCTCAATAGAGACGAAGTTGGGATATTATAGATGAACCAGGAACTCAAGGCACCTACAGAGCATAAGACCTGTCATCGGCTGGTTTACGTCATCATTTTATGCACTTGTTCACCAATTATGCCTTTATTGAGTTCCCTTACCGTTACCGTTACTTCATAGATGGCAATAGTATAGTTCCTTATTTTCAGGTGAA
The DNA here is from genome assembly GCA_963576475.1 of Molanna angustata. Lineage (NCBI taxonomy): Eukaryota > Metazoa > Arthropoda > Insecta > Trichoptera > Molannidae > Molanna > Molanna angustata. The sequence continues at coordinate 824,293 of OY754989.1, read as the reverse complement.
TTGTTACACACTATTCAAATATATAGAACTTTCAAAAATAACATTGATAAGGGAACTCAATAAGAAGGCATAATTGGTGAATGTTGCGCAAGCGCATAAAGTAATCACGTAAACCAGCCGATGGCAGGTCGTAAGCCCTGTAGGTGCCTTGAGTTCCTGGTTCATCTATAATATCCCAACTTCGTCTCTATTGAGATGTTGAAAAAATGTTTGTCAATAAAAATATCATTTGACTTCCGACAGGGAAAAAAATCCAATATATGCGTATATGCAATTCAAAAAATATTGGATAATAATGATGTTTTAGTACATTAGATGTATGGTAGATATATTTGTGTGCAGATGTGACATAGACATAAACGAGTGCTACTCCTCGCCCTGTGAGAACGGTGGAACTTGCAGAGACGAACCAGGCGGCTTCACATGCATATGTCCCCACGAAGTTACCGGCCCTCTGTGTAACGCACCCAAACTGCTCACATGCGCACATCAACCTTGCAGGATGGGATCCACGTGTCTTCAACAGAAAGGTTAACAGACTATTCACTTTGTTGTGACTCTTGTTTCCAACCATAAATATCCTCGCCATCTCCCTCTATCCTGGCGTGCAACATTCCAGTCCCTTGCACCAACAGCCTTCACATTCCTTGGGTCTACCATGGTTTCATCTACCTTGGGACTTGTGTGCAGGATCCTCTTTGGCACTCTTTAGTCTCCCATTCTAACCACATGTCCTGCCCATCGCAGCCTCCCTATTTTAATTACTTTTACAATGTATGGCTCATTATAGATACTATTGTTGTGTCATATCCTCTAAGCTCCGTTTACCTGCACAAGTCCAAATACTCCCTTATATAATCTATATGCTCCCTTTATATTTGAGTCAGATCTTGACCAAATTCAATACCACCCATGATATGCTCCCTTTATATTTGTGTCAGATCTTGACCAAATTCAATACCACCCATGATATGCTCCCTTTATATTTGAGTCAGATCTTGACCAAATTCAATACCACCCATGATATGCTCCCTTTATATTTGAGTCAGATCTTGACCAAATTCAATACCACCCATGATATGCTCCCTTTATATTTGAGTCAGATCTTGACCAAATTCAATACCACCCATGATATGCTCCCTTTATATTTGAGTCAGATCTTGACCAAATTCAATACCACCCATGATATGCTCCCTTTATATTTGAGTCAGATCTTGACCAAATTCAATACCACCCATGATATGCTCCCTTTATATTTGAGTCAGATCTTGACCAAATTCAATACCACCCATGATATGCTCCCTTTATATTTGAGTCAGATCTTGACCAAATTCAATACCACCCATGATATGCTCCCTTTATATTTGAGTCAGATCTTGACCAAATTCAATACCACCCATGATATGCTCCCTTTATATTTGTGTCAGATCTTGACCAAATTCAATACCACCCATGATATGCTCCCTTTATATTTGAGTCAGATCTTGACCAAATTCAATACCACCCATGATATGCTCCCTTTATATTTGTGTCAGATCTTGACCAAATTCAATACCACCCATGATATGCTCCCTTTATATTTGAGTCAGATCTTGACCAAATTCAATACCACCCATGATATGCTCCCTTTATATTTGAGTCAGATCTTTACCAAATTCAATACCACCCATGATATGCTCCCTTTATATTTGTGTCAGATCTTGACCAAATTCATGAATCTTGATTCAAATTTGCAATTGTAATTTGTTAAATGTAATTGACGAGTCCAAGTGTCCGGATGGATCTACGGACGATATACTACAATAGACAATTGAAGAAGTTTCACATAGTTTAATGAAGTTCAATGAAATTGTTAATATTGATTATTCCAGATGAGATAACTGGTAACAATTTCACATGCGCTTGTGTATCAAGATGGGAGGGTGTTCTATGTGACACAGCCTACTGTCTTGTCAAACCATGTCTTAATGTTAATATTGATTGTTTGATTATTCCAGATGAGATAACTGGTAACAATTTCACATGCGCTTGTGTATCAGGATGGGAGGGTGTTCTATGTGACACAGCCTACTGTCTTGTCAAACCATGTCTTAATGTTAATATTGATTGTTTGATTATTCCAGATGAGATAACTGGTAACAATTTCACATGCGCTTGTGTATCAGGATGGGAGGGTGTTCTATGTGACACAGCCTACTGTCTTGTCAAACCACGTCTTAATGTTAATATTGATTGTTTGATTATTCCAGATGAGATAACTGGTAACAATTTCACATGCGCTTGTGTATCAGGATGGGAGGGTGTTCTATGTGACACAGCCTACTGTCTTGTCAAACCACGTCTTAATGTTAATATTGATTGTTTGATTATTCCAGATGAGATAACTGGTAACAATTTCACATGCGCTTGTGTATCAGGATGGGAGGGTGTTCTATGTGACACAGCCTACTGTCTTGTCAAACCACGTCTTAATGTTAATATTGATTGTTTGATTATTCCAGATGAGATAACTGGTAACAATTTCACATGCGCTTGTGTATCAGGATGGGAGGGTGTTCTATGTGACACAGCCTACTGTCTTGTCAAACCATGTCTTAATGCTGGACAATGTCAGTCCATTCCTGATATGGTGAGTTTCTTTAATCAATAGATATCAATCAATTAGTTGTATCGACTCTTGAATAGATTAATAATATTTACATTTCTCTAATATTTAGAATTGAGTTAGGATTAGTATATAAAATGGTTTGGACTTAATATAAACATATAGAACATGTCACTAAAAGAACACGTCAGTTGGAAAAAATTGCCATAGGGCAATAAACTCTCCACTTGCACAGGGTGCAAGGAGGTGTTTTTATTTTATTTATTTTATAACTATACATACTATCGCTATCGACAGTTGAATTCTGAGTAAATCCATGTATGGGAACATATATGCTGCGAGGCCTCTAGTTGGTGTTATTAGCATGCAAAAAGTCCACTATGCCATACAAAATTTTCCTTGGTACACACATCTTGGCTTAATAATGTGGATTCATTCAGAGAATTGAATTCTCATGAACGAATCGACAGTTGGATTATTAAAAATATATAAATAAGTTACATACATAGATCAGGTACAATGACTTTTAAATCTCCTTGATCCACTATTATAATACAGGCAGGAAGGGAGGAAGGGAGGTAGGGAGGTATAATGTGTATCTGGAGTCTGGTATTTAATATAAATTGTGTTTGTCCAGGCCCCCTACTGCAGGTGTCCCCCCGGCTTCACCGGCCGCTACTGTGAGACAAACATCGACGACTGTCATCTGCCTTCAACGGGAGCGTCTCCTTGTCTCAACGGTGGAAAGTGTATAGACGGTGTCGCCTCATACACATGCGATTGTATCAATACAGGTATGTACTACATACATACATACATACATAATATAACCACGCAGACTTATTTTACATGGCCGGTATCAATGTTTTTTTTTTGTCAAACTCTACGACCCGAATGCACAGTCCTGGGTAACTAAATACTAACTCCTAACCTCACTGAAGTATTTAGTAATCTAATTGAGGTTGGGAGGTCCTTTCAGTGCCATTGCGAAATAATTTTTTTTATGGTTTATTAACTTAACCTGATGCATTAATGCAACGTTACATCGTATTTTTCCAGATATTTTGATCTTCTTTAATTTATAAATAAATATAATGTTCTGTACCTTATAGATTTTTAGAAATTTAAGATAAATGTCTAAAATTGGGGTATGCTTATTATTTTCCTACAAGAATATATACAGAACATAATCAAAAAATTAAGGTATATTTTTCTTTATTAATATCCAAACTAACTAGGTTATTTTTTTCAAAATGATTAGTTTTGTAGTAATGATACAAATTGAAATTGAAAAAAATAGGTACGTTGGCAGCAGTCACACTATTAATTGAAATAAATGGAATACTAAAATGTATAATGCTGTAGAAATGAGATCACTTAGAAGAGTATGTAATAGAACGATATATGATAGAATAAAAAATGAGGACATAAGGAGGGAATGCAAGATGAAGAAGAGTATTATAAGTAGAATGAAAGTGAATTCCTTGAGGTGGTTTGGACATATTGAAAGAATGAATGATGAACGACTGACCAAAAAAATATACATGGGTGTAAGAGATGGAGTGAATAGTAGGGACCGCCCCAGAAAGGGATGGCATGACCATGTCAATGATATTTTGAAAGAAGGAAATATAAGGAGCTTGAACAATCGACGAGCATGTATGAGACAATGCATGGATGTAAAGGAAGCTAGGAATGTATGCAAAAATAGAGGAGTATGGCGCTCGGTTCTCTCTGCTTAGTATGTAAGGGATATGGCATGATGGTATGTATGTATATTGATATTTATACTTGATTTCTAATTATAATTACTTGGTGTTAATAAATTAATGGTAAAAAGATAAATTGTGACTAAATTGAATACACCACAATAACACAATCTAGTTATACGAAATTATTGAGTCGTATGAATAATACATTGTATGAAGTATGAAGAGTCAGATATTGTGTTATTAAAATATACATAGATAAGATTAGACAAGGCCATTGATAAGAAGATAATATTATGTCAACAGTACACAAAACCTATTGTATAATGTATTGTTCAGTGTAGTGTAGTGTAGTGTATAATGTACCTACTGCATAGTATGACATTAAAAAAACCACAAAATATCCTTAATATATGTTACTCTACATCTGACAATCAGTACTGTGCAAATATTTTTTTATTTTTTTTTACAAACAAATGTTTTAGTTGTGACCACTATATATTAATTATAACAATAAACACTTCCTTGCACCCTGCGCAAGTGTCGAGATCGTTGCCGTATGGCAATCTCTTCCAACTGACCAGTCAGTGTTTGCAGCCCAGAGAAACAAAATATTTGCTAAAGAAAAGAATTGAAATTAATTTCATCTCTTGGTCTCCTGTCACACAGAACTTCACACAAATATATAAATATAAATATACTATTTATATATTCTTAATAAGATTCTATATTTCATAGAGTACAGTTAATATTTATCTTATCCATATAACTATATTATTTTGTTGTGAGAAAAAATTCAGTTGATTATGACTGCTGCGCTAAAGTTTCCTGTTTCTATTCTTCTTCTTCCTCAGCCATCTCTCCACTGCTGGATGTAGGCCTCTTCTAAAAGCTTCCACTCTTCTTTTTTTTGGGCTTTTTGAACCCATCTGCTTCCAGCGACAGGGACAATATCATCGGCCCACCTTTTCTGGGGCCGGCCTATTCCCCTTTTCATATCCTGTTTTTATTACCAGTCTTTAATTGTGTTTACAGTCTGAATCTGTGAGACTATATCACAAATCTCTTTAATGTGTCAACTGGTTTGTTATTGGGTGCGTGTTAAATTAACACTTGACATAGTACAGTACAGCTGTTAGTTACCCTATGGCCCCGGTATTACAGTCGGCCCTCAACTCATTGAGTTTGTTAAACTCAAGATTAATGTTATGGGGAGATTGAATCCATTTCCGTATTAGTGTAATATGACATGTCAGTTACTAGATCTTCAATTATAGACATATTTTAATTTGTCTGTGGTTATTATCTATCTGTCAAATTTTAAATAACCTCAAATAATACCAACTACAAAACTATTGTTTTATTATCCAACATGGTAAATTTAATTTTTTCACCAAAATAATGCTTTTAAATGCTCATGTTCATTTCAATATGGCTGCCATTTTGTTTTGTTGTGTGGCGCCACCGTCGATACAACTAACACCTCTAGTGATAGAACACTGAAACTACATGCGTTGCCTAGCAACGAGTCGAGAAATGACGGTTGACTCACCGTTAAGTACTTAATCCTCCAGAAACGTTGAGTTAAATATTTGTCATTTTAGTGCCTTGTATTTGAGGGAAGATTAGGCCTAAACGTACACTGTAATACGCTATATTTTTGTAAAACTTGAGTTTAGCTCTTAAACTGATACTGTAATACCGGCCCTATGATACAAAAATAAAATACATTGCTTAGTAAATTGTAACGATTACAAAATACATGCGTTTGATATATTTTTAAATTGAAAAAATTTGACCACATATCGGAATGCCAAACTCTCTTAAGTTGGTTACCAATGAGGTAGCGTAGGAACCTACATACCCTTACACTTTTATACAAATCAAATAGTGAAAGAACGCTCCCAGTATATCCCAGTACACAATACTTACTTTATCACCACAAGTACTAGCAACCCCGCTTTACCTGGTATCACATCCCATCGTAACTTGGATTTTATTAACACTTCCCACTTCTGAGAAATAATTTTCTTACACACAACACTTATTTTTATTTTATCTTATTAAAAGACATTTCATTGACAGACAATTTGTCTCCACCTCTCTTATTTTATATCTTTAATTATATATTTTATTTACACACACATTCATTGCACGTTTAATAAAAACAATTAGCCTCACCAATGGGCCATAGTTCTTCTTCCTTCAGTCATCTCATCTCTCCACTGCTCGTATTACAATATGGGCCCATGGTCTCCATTCTCAAACTCTGAGTGCCATTCCCTGTCTGGCAACATACATATACCTACCCAATTATATTTATATAAAAATAAAACAATGGGTTGTTGCAAACACTAAACTCTCCACCACATAGTTACATAGTACTTTTTTCTTCTCGAAAGGTTGACAATCCTTAGATGCATTTTTACGATTATCAACATAACCACAAAGTGTATGAAACGCACTGTAGTATGTATGTATGTATGTATGTATGTATGTATGATATTTACAAAACAATGACCAGTTGGAATTTTTATGTATCAATATATGAATGTTATACCTACATATGTATGTATGTATGTATATTGATATATGTGTCTCATAGTTTAGTGAAATTTACACATTAATGTCATTGGATAACAACTATTATAAGTTATAAATACAAATTGTTTAAATTAATAATACTGATTAGTAAATAACTGAATAATATTAATAGTTCTAAATATAAATTGCGTAATATTGAATGTTCTTAGTGTAAATTGGACCATATTCATAGTTCTAAATATAAATTGCGTAATATTGAATGTTCTTAGTGTAAATTGGACCATATTCATAGTTCTAAATATAAATTGCGTAATATTGAATGTTCTTAGTGTAAATTGGACCATATTCATAGTTCTAAATATAAATTGCGTAATATTGAATGTTCTTAGTGTAAATTGGACCATATTCATAGTTCTAAATATAAATTGCGTAATATTGAATGTTCTTAGTGTAAATTGGACCATATTCATAGTTCTAAATATAAATTGCGTAATATTGAATGTTCTTAGTGTAAATTGGACCATATTCATAGTTCTAAATATAAATTGCGTAATATTGAATGTTCTTAGTGTAAATTGGACCATATTCATAGTTCTAAATATAGATTGTGTAATATTGACTTTTCTCAGTGTACATTGGACCATATTTATAGTTTTTAATATATATTCCTTTATATTTACAGTTCAATTGGATAATATTTCTTGATCATAAATACAATATTTAAATTTCTTAATATAAATTGGACAATATTTTAGTCCATTTTTAAAATAAATTGGACAGTATTTTAGTTGTTAAAATAAATTGGAAACTATTTACAGTTTTACATAATATAAATTGGACAATTCTTAATAATAGGTACCTACATGGAAAATAACAAAAATATTAAATCGTAAAATAGACAATTAAAAAGCAATTTCATAAAATGCCATACCATCACGCCATTGTTTCCCTTCTTGGGGTAGGCAGAGAGAACCGAATGTCAGACTCCTCTCTCTCGAAATACATTTATTGCTTAGATGGGTCGATGGTAGAGAGGTTAGCGCGCTGAGCTAGCAATCCAGTGGTCGCAAGCTCGAATCCTGCCTCGACTAACTTCGTTCACGTATAGCACCAAGCATTTGTGCTTATTTTAGGGAACTTAGAAAGATGTATATGTACTTGTTTAACGTATAATGACGGGTCATGTTTAATATTTGAATAATGTTTTGTACATTATATAAATATTGAGTATACATACTTTTAATGATATGTACAATTGCAGAACAAACATAAAATAAACAATTGAATTGTATGAATATGATGGCAATATAGTGACAATATGTGAAGATAGTGACAATATGATACAACATGAGTATAATAATAGTGAGTATAATAGTGATGTTGTTAATGTTTGATGGTTCAGGTTTCACCGGAGTCAACTGTCAAGATGATGTGGACGAGTGCGCCACCGGTCAAGTGATGTGCGGTAATGGTGGGACGTGCGTCAACACTATAGGATCATATATGTAAGTTGGATTCATACATTTTTATTACAATATATTATATATACATATGTCGTAGTTAGCAAATTTTGTATCAATCAAAGTGAGGCATTTTTTCCAGGGATTTTTGACATCATGGTTCCAGACCACATGGTTTTTCTATAGAAAATAACGACTTATGTGAATTGTTTTCGGATTTATTTGTCTAAAAAACATTTTAATTATAAAAGTTTAGAGAACAGTGTATCTAGGATGTGTTGAAATGTAAGGAAAACTGAAATATGTTGCCAACCAAAACATCAAACGCGCGATATTCCATTACTTTTTGTACAGAGTTGATGACAGAGTTAAATTTAAGCAACACAGCTTTTGTATTGATATACATTTATTAATCTACAGCGGATTACATAACGTAAAAAGGCGGGGAGATATCAACAACAACAATGACAGAAAAAGGTTTCCATAGATAACCATGGATATATTTTATGAGATCTACTTATTTTTAAGGCTGTTAAATCCATCATTCCAACAAGAGTAGGTACTACATCTAGTATATTATAATAAAAAATCTATGGTTGTATTTAATACAGTTCATGACTTTGAAAATAATCAAAACTTTAACAATACACAAACAGACTTACAGACTAAAACAAAATAATTTCTGAAACTCCTGAAATAAAAAAACCCTAAAGTACTCAAAACATCATCAATAATCTGGTAAAACCTTCTTCATTGTCCCAACCCCTCCTCTACCTCCGCCTCTACACCACTACCATCACCATCCATACACCGCACCCACACGCACAAATAAAAATAATTAGATTTAATTTTTTGATCAAAAGTTCTTGATGGAATTCCATTAAAAAAAATTTAAAATTTTTAATAAACATTAGGAATAAAAAAAAACGTTTATAACTAATTCCACTGTTCATTTAAACAACTTGAAAATGTACTTAGCACAACTGGTTGTAGATTATAGTCAGTGAAGTAAATAGTGAAATTATGATATATATGTTTTTTTTTATATTTAATGTTTATTAAAATTTATATAAAAATAGCTTATGATAATATGTGTAAGTACCTACTTTAAATGATAAAGACATCAATTATTGACGTTATGTGCTAAATTTAAAAAAATAACAAATCATTTTTTAAATATTAAAAATGAAAAAGGCGAATGAAATTCCTTCTGGCCGCCTCCTAGAGATGGAAGGATAGCTGGACTTCGTCATCCCAGGAGGCATAGTTTCTGAAGAACAGACCAACTAGGTCTACTAAACAAAGAAGAAGAAGAAGTTGGAGAGGCGCTTACCATGTTACAATAGACCCTTTGATAAAACTACAAAAATCCGTTTTAAAGATAATCTACAAGGTACCAATCCGCACTCCATCCGACGCATTATTTAATGACTTTAATATACTAAACATATCACAATTATATGCAAAGAACGCTTGTACATACATATATAAAAACATAGACAAACTTGACTCTACGCAAACATCTAGACCAACTAGACAGACCGAACAGGCTAAACTCCTAATGCCTAGACTCAAGACAACTTTTGGACAAAGAAATTTCCTGTATTTTGGAGTCAAATTATACAACGAACTACCTTTAACACTTAGACAAAACAGTAACTTGAAAATATTTAAGCGAGACATTAAAATTTGGATTAAAAAAAAGGGCAGAGACTATATTAAAAATAAATTAATCACCTGAACTCATAAAATACTCCCATAGTTACTAACCAAAACTGAAAACTAATAAGACATCTATACACTGTCTCAGAACAGGTTTCACCTAGTGAGGCAGTTTATGACAATAGTAAAATATCTGGTAACTATTATGTAACCTAAGTTAAATATATTATATTGTATTAAAAAAAAAATTTCTTTGTTACTAGATTTAAGGAAAATTGTATTTTATATAATAAATAAATAAATAAATAATAAGTAGAAAATGTTTTTCTGTAAATTATTTTTTTGTGCCACTTTGTGCATATTTATTACCATTGATATTATATCAACAAAATAACATTATGTAAGCAAAAATATAATAGACGGGTTGGGGAAAGAGCGGTTATCGCACCGGCTATCACCACTGATTTAGTTCACCTATAGCACAAGCATTTATACTTAATTTAGGGAATGTATTTATGAGGAAGTATATGTACCTACTTGTTACAAGGACACAATCATTTCTTAATGTGACTACATCATTCTGTTAAAGTAATATTGTGTTTGTGAATGTGTCACCAGATGTAAATGTCAGGAGGGTGTATGTGGTCCTCACTGCGGCGCCGTGGACCCCTGCTGGGAGAGCAGGCAGGTAGAGGTGGAGGATACCCTGGCAGCAGCAGCAGCAGACGGCACCAACAGCAGCAGCAGCAGCGGCGGTGGTGGACAGGGAGGGGGCTGGGTGAGGGGGCCCTGCCAGAACCAGGGGATCTGCAAGGAGGTCTGCACTGACGACCAACCTGCCTACGAGTGCGACTGCACTTACGGATGGACAGGCGTCAACTGCACAGTCCAGGTACCTACACAATTAATACATACTATCTACATACATTGCCCAAATATTGCCCAAAGAGCCATGTTAGGATTAAGTCTGAGAGACAGGGTGCGAAATGACACCATCAGGGAAAGAACAAAATTGGTTGATGTCGTCCACCGCATTCTTACCCTTAAGTGGAGATGGGCGGGCCACGTGGCTAGATACCCCGAAGACCGATGGCCAAGAATAGTGTTGGCTTGGAGACCGAGAACGACAGTCAGAGGTGTTGGAAGACCGCCAATGAGATGGAGAGATGACATCAGCCGTTATGCTGGTGCCGTGCAATTGGTTGCACAGAGCACAGATAGAGTGGCGTGGAAGGAGATGGAGGAGGCCTTCGTCCAGGAGTGGACGGGATTGGGCTGAGAAGAAGAGACATAAATACATTGGAGTCAATAAAAGGCATAATTGATGAACGTTACGTAAGCGCATGATGTGATCACGTAGGCCCTGTAGGTGACCTGCCTTGATTTCAACCATTTATTTCATCTCAGAAAGCTGCTGCATTTAGTTATTTGTACACTTATATTACATTGCTTGTAATTTATTGGTACACTTACATTACATTTCTTGTGATTTATTTGTACACTTACATTATATTGCTTGTAATTTATTTGTACACTTACATTCCATTGCTTGTAATTTATTTGTACACTTACATTACATTGCTTGTAATTTATTTGTACACTTACATTCCATTGCTTGTAATTTATTTGTACACTTACATTATATTGCTTGTAATTTATTTGTACACGTACATTACATTGCTTGTAATTTATTTGTACACTTACATTACATTTCTTGTAATTTATTTGTACACTTACATTACATTGCTTGTAATTTATTTGTACACTTACATTAAATTGCTTGTAATTTATTTGTACACTTACATTACATTGCTTGTAATTTATTTGTACACTTACATTCCATTGCTTGTAATTTATTTGTACACTTACATTACATTGCTTGTAATTTATTTGTACACTTACATTACATTGCTTGTAATTTATTTGTACACTTACATTATATTGCTTGTAATTTATTTGTACACTTACATTCCATTGCTTGTAATTTATTTGTACACGTACATTACATTGCTTGTAATTTATTTGTACACTTACATTACATTTCTTGTAATTTATTTGTACACTTACATTACATTGCTTGTAATTTATTTGTACACTTACATTAAATTGCTTGTAATTTATTTGTACACTTACATTACATTGCTTGTAATTTATTTGTACACTTACATTCCATTGCTTGTAATTTATTTGTACACTTACATTACATTGCTTGTAATTTATTTGTAAACTTACATTATATTGCTTGTAATTTATTTGTACACTTACATTCCATTGCTTGTAATTTATTTGTACACTTACATTACATTGCTTGTAATTTATTTGTACACTTATATTATATTGCTTGTAATTTATTTGTACACTTACATTCTATTGCTTGTAATTTATTTGTACACTTACATTCCATTGCTTGTAATTTATTTGTACACTTTATTACATTGCTTGTAATTTATTTGTACACTTACATTACATTGCTTGTAATTTATTTGTACACTTACATTATATTGCTTGTAATTTATTTGTACACTTACATTCCATTGCTTGTAATTTATTTGTACACTTACATTACATTGCTTGTAATTTATTTGTACACTTACATTACATTGCTTGTAATTTATTTGTACACTTACATTATATTGCTTGTAATTTATTTGTACACTTACATTCCATTGCTTGTAATTTATTTGTACACGTACATTACATTGCTTGTAATTTATTTGTACACTTACATTACATTTCTTGTAATTTATTTGTACACTTACATTACATTGCTTGTAATTTATTTGTACACTTACATTAAATTGCTTGTAATTTATTTGTACACTTACATTACATTGCTTGTAATTTATTTGTACACTTACATTCCATTGCTTGTAATTTATTTGTACACTTACATTACATTGCTTGTAATTTATTTGTAAACTTACATTATATTGCTTGTAATTTATTTGTACACTTACATTACATTGCTTGTAATTTATTTGTACACTTACATTACATTGCTTGTAATTTATTTGTACACTTACATTACATTGCTTGTAATTTATTTGTACACTTACATTACATTGCTTGTAATTTATTTGTACACTTACATTCCATTGCTTGTAATTTATTTGTACACTTACATTACATTGCTTGTAATTTATTTGTACACTTATATTATATTGCTTGTAATTTATTTGTACACTTACATTCTATTGCTTGTAATTTATTTGTACACTTACATTCCATTGCTTGTAATTTATTTGTACACTTTATTACATTGCTTGTAATTTATTTGTACACTTACATTACATTGCTTGTAATTTATTTGTACACTTACATTATATTGCTTGTAATTTATTTGTACACTTACATTACATTGCTTGTAATTTATTTGTACACTTACATTACATTGCTTGTAATTTATTTGTACTCTTACATTACATTGCTTGTAATTTATTTGTACACTTACATTACATTGCTTGTAATTTATTTGTACACTTACATTACATTGCTTGTAATTTATTTGTACACTTACATTACATTGCTTGTAATTTATTTGTACACTTACATTACATTGCTTGTAATTTATTTGTACACTTACATTCCATTGCTTGTAATTTATTTGTACACTTACATTACATTGCTTGTAATTTATTTGTACACTTATATTATATTGCTTGTAATTTATTTGTACACTTACATTATATTGCTTGTAATTTATTTGTACACTTACATTCCATTGCTTGTAATTTATTTGTACACTTTATTACATTGCTTGTAATTTATTTGTACACTTACATTACATTGCTTGTAATTTATTTGTACACTTACATTATATTGCTTGTAATTTATTTGTACACTTACATTACATTGCTTGTAATTTATTTGTACACTTACATTACATTGCTTGTAATTTATTTGTACTCTTACATTACATTGCTTGTAATTTATTTGTACACTTACATTACATTGCTTGTAATTTATTTGTACACTTACATTACATTGCTTGTAATTTATTTGTACACTTACATTATATTGCTTGTAATTTATTTGTACACTTACATTACATTGCTTGTAATTTATTTGTACACTTACATTCCATTGCTTGTAATTTATTTGTACACTTACATTACATTGCTTGTAATTTATTTGTACACTTATATTATATTGCTTGTAATTTATTTGTACACTTACATTATATTGCTTGTAATTTATTTGTACACTTACATTACATTGCTTGTAATTTATTTGTACACTTACATTCCATTGCTTGTAATTTATTTGTACACTTACATTACATTGCTTGTAATTTATTTGTACACTTATATTATATTGCTTGTAATTTATTTGTACACTTACATTCCATTGCTTGTAATTTATTTGTACACTTACATTACATTGCTTGTAATTTATTTGTACACTTATATTATATTGCTTGTAATTTATTTGTACACTTACATTACATTGCTTGTAATTTATTTGTACACTTACATTATATTACTTGTAACTTATTATATCTTCACTAAAAAACATTTGTTTATCACATATCAGGTAATACAAGTACCTACATACTTTATACTACTCATATTAATTGGGTTAAGTTAATAATACAACTCAATAAAAAACATTTGTTTATCACATATCAGGTAATACAAGTACCTACATACTTTATACTACTCATATTAATTGGGTTAAGTTAATAATACAACTCAATAAAAAACATTTGTTTATCACATATCAGGTAATACAAGTACCTACATACTTTATACTACTCATATTAATTGGGTTAAGTTAATAATACAACTCAATAAAAAACATTTGTTTATCACATATCAGGTAATACAAGTACCTACATACTTTATACTACTCATATTAATTGGGTTAAGTTAATAATACAACTCAATAAAAAACATTTGTTTATCACATATCAGGTAATACAAGTACCTACATACTTTATACTACTCATATTAATTGGGTTAAGTTAATAATACAACTCAATAAAAAACATTTGTTTATCACATATCAGGTAATACAAGTACCTACATACTTTATACTACTCATATTAATTGGGTTAAGTTAATAATACAACTCAATAAAAAAACATTTGTTTATCACATATCAGGTAATACAAGTACCTACATACTTTATACTACTCATATTAATTGGGTTAAGTTAATAATACAACTCAATAAAAAACATTTGTTTATCACATATCAGGTAATACAAGTACCTACATACTTTATACTACTCATATTAATTGGGTTAAGTTAATAATACAACTCAATAAAAAACATTTGTTTATCACATATCAGGTAATACAAGTACCTACATACTTTATACTACTCATATTAATTGGGTTAAGTTAATAATACAACTCAATAAAAAACATTTGTTTATCACATATCAGGTAATACAAGTACCTACATACTTTATACTACTCATATTAATTGGGTTAAGTTAATAATACAACTCAATAAAAAACATTTGTTTATCACATATCAGGTAATACAAGTACCTACATACTTTATACTACTCATATTAATTGGGTTAAGTTAATAATACAACTCAATAAAAAACATTTGTTTATCACATATCAGGTAATACAAGTACCTACATACTTTATACTACTCATATTAATTGGGTTAAGTTAATAATACAACTCAATAAAAAACATTTGTTTATCACATATCAGGTAATACAAGTACCTACATACTTTATACTACTCATATTAATTGGGTTAAGTTAATAATACAACTCAATAAAAAACATTTGTTTATCACATATCAGGTAATACAAGTACCTACATACTTTATACTACTCATATTAATTGGGTTAAGTTAATAATACAACTCAATAAAAAACATTTGTTTATCACATATCAGGTAATACAAGTACCTACATACTTTATACTACTCATATTAATTGGGTTAAGTTAATAATACAACTCAATAAAAAACATTTGTTTATCACATATCAGGTAATACAAGTACCTACATACTTTATACTACTCATATTAATTGGGTTAAGTTAATAATACAACTCAATAAAAAACATTTGTTTATCACATATCAGGTAATACAAGTACCTACATACTTTATACTACTCATATTAATTGGGTTAAGTTAATAATACAACTCAATAAAAAACATTTGTTTATCACATATCAGGTAATACAAGTACCTACATACTTTATACTACTCATATTAATTGGGTTAAGTTAATAATACAACTCAATAAAAAACATTTGTTTATCACATATCAGGTAATACAAGTACCTACATACTTTATACTACTCATATTAATTGGGTTAAGTTAATAATACAACTCAATAAAAAACATTTGTTTATCACATATCAGGTAATACAAGTACCTACATACTTTATACTACTCATATTAATTGGGTTAAGTTAATAATACAACTCAATAAAAAACATTTGTTTATCACATATCAGGTAATACAAGTACCTACATACTTTATACTACTCATATTAATTGGGTTAAGTTAATAATACAACTCAATAAAAAATATAAACAATATATTATTGTCTTGCCAAATGAACGCTGGTTCCTACATTCTCTAATTATTAACTAAGAGTGTTACCAATCACTTGAATCTATGGTACTATTCACTAAATCTATTGTTTAATTTCCAGTTGAAGGCTGCGGAGTCTGATAACGGCGTCTCCATCGTCGTGATAGCTGTGTGCGTCGTGGTGGGGATATGCGCGCTGGGAGGCGCCGGACTGGCGGCCGCATGCGTGTTGGCGCGCACCAAGCGAGCCACGCGAGGCACCTACAGCCCCAGCGGACAGGAGTACAGGAACCCCAGACTGGAGATGATCGACAGTGTGCTCAAACCACCGCCAGAAGAGAGGCTCATATAGACTTTGGTTCTTCTCTGTATAACACTTGATTGGGGCCAACGAGACACACTTTGTTTGTTGTTAATTGTTTCATCAAACAAAAGTAACCGGCGACAAGTGTTCATTACTTTATATAAAAGGAATCACAACACTTGCTTATATCCCCACACAACATCAGTCTCGCCTCCCCTCAAAAAGGCAATATTCAGAACGAATGGTGAACTTAGTGAAATATTATTGTTGTCCGCCTCTTACGGGACACAAAATAATGATAATAAAAAAAAAATTATTAAAATTGGTCCAGACGTTTATGAGTTCAGTGACATACACATATACATCTCATACTGTTCCAGGGAGATCCACCATCCTATTGGTCTAAAATGAATGTCATCCTCATTTATGAATTGTTAAATATTGAAATTATTGTTGAGTTAACCAACTAGATTGATTGATTATGTGTGTGTGTGTTCATCATATGTATCTTCACTTAATAAAAGTTAAGTCATGTGACATCAAAAACAAGTGTTTAGCCAACGAGACATTTGTGTAAATTCAAACTAGAAATATCATATCAAGTTGTTATATTTACATTTATATTAAAAATAATTATCTTTTTACACCGTGGATATGTGTAAAACAAAAATATTATTCACATTCGAATGCATTGCACAGCACGACACGCGCTTCACACATCCATTCCCACACACCAGTCTCGTCTCGTCTGAATTGAACTTATTGTTAGGCGCCTGTTGTATTTTGTATTAACCTGACTCTTGCGGGCATCCCCAAAACAATGACAATCGAAATAGCGGAAGCACCATGTTAAATAAAGAACAATGGTGGTAAAAAGTAAAAATAAATAGAGGATATCAAATTAATATTTTTTATTTATTTCAACAGAATAATACATGAAAAATAATATAACCAAATATCCCACTAACCATACTATGTACATATGTAGGTAATCAGTGGGTTTCTATATAAACAAAATAACAAATTCAATCATCTAACAAGGTAAAACAATATACAAACATAGACATATGTAAATGAAGCCATAGCATATATGTACATAAAATATCTATATATGTAATTATGGAGCACTATATAAAAATGTGTGCTATCACTCTCTGTCCTGTGCTGCCCGGAATATCTGTTCCACGGTCCTGAATCCGGTCCATTCCGGTCATAATGTTGCGCAGCCAGTTATAGCCATTATAGTGTGAGTTATAACCAGATTTAATACAAAATATATGAGTCCAAGGTACTGTGATAACAGAAATTCTCTGGCCAATCCTTCCACCACAGCAACGCAATGCGTTGCTGACACGAAAGAAGAAGAAGGTACTGTGATAAAAATAAAAATAATAAGTTAAGCTTATTGGCACTATTTGTTTAGAATAAATTTTTGGCAAGGGATATTTTTACGACTCAACCATAGATAAATTCTTATCATTCTTTCCGTACCCATAGAAAACGCAGATAAATCAAGTTATAAAAATATTTACCTTTGTTTATACTTTGTTATAATTGTAGATCTCGATGAACAAAATGATTTATAAAATTAAGTAAATGTAATAAGATGACAATATTATTTATTTTTTCTTCAAGTTGGTTTCCATGATGCATTTACCACCATTGAAAAAAATGAGAATGGTAAATATTTTTGTATTTTGATTTATCTACGCTTTCTATGGTTATAAATGACCTAAAAACATAGACGACGTCAGAAAATTTGCTGTGTAAATAGACACTTTTTGGCGGGAAAACGCTTTTCCCGCCAATTCCGGTCGTAAAAACAGTGGCACCGTAAATTTTTTTTCATACTTGTTTGATTTTGTAATATGACTTCAATCCAATTATGTCCGATGGCAAACTGTTAAATATAGTTGGCATAGAAAAATGGTTTAATATTTCATTATTGTACTTCATACCGTGGGGTGACCAGCGACAGGTGGTGCACGGGTTTACTTAGCATCTCCAGCGACGAGGTTCACCACCCACTCGGAACGCAGTGTGCCTTTTTAGGTGTAAGGCGAGGCTGGTTATGTGAACAGTTTTCAGTGTGCAATCGTTTCATTGAATAGTGACCACCATTATTATTATTATTATTTAGAAACTAGCCCCTTGTGTGTGCGTGGCCTTTCAACGATTAATATTTAAGTCACGATTGTTACTTGCGCAGTGAGTGACAACACTTTTGATATTTGACGTAACTTTAATGTAATATAATATACCTATTTATTTTGAAAGTATTTTTAGTGATCCTCTGACATACAATTTACTGCTTTATATAATCTATGTATTGTGTCCATATTTGTATCTTATATAATTACAATATTTAATATTACTTAACAATTGAATCGCTTATTTCGAACCGAAACGACCAAAGTATAAATTTTATGATTTTACAGAAGAGAGTAAAAACTTTCTCTTGAAAAAAAATCATATGTAATGAAGTTATATTTGATTGTCATATTGTAATGACCATTAAATAACATCAGTTTAACTTGCACTCATATAAATTTGGATATTCTGATGCATATTTATATGGGTTTTAAATTTTCATAGTTTGGTTGTTTTCGAAACAAATGGGTCTTTTAGTTTGAAAACAACTAAAGTCTTACTATATGTTTTCAAGAAAAATAAGTTTATTTTAATGTAAAGAAATGAAATCCATAGAAATGTGATATTTTAAAAAAAGTCGAGTTTGGTTGTTTTCGAAATAATCTATTCAATTACCTAACAATGTGTTCTGTTCTGTTCTGTTCTGTATGTTGAAATATAAAACTCTAAAGTTTACTTTACACGGACGCTGTTTTCAACAGGGTTTTCATCCTTTTTGGTAAAACAGAAATCTGTAAAATTATTCGCTGTCGTCACTCAACATGGCTGCTGTTTGTGTTGACTTTTATGTGTGACATTCGCTCGCAATGTATTTTGTTTATTTGGAAAGTGTCGAAACTCTCTATATACATTTATATAGGCAACTAGTAAAACCTGGCAGACCTTGTCCTGCCTATTTAATTATTTACCTCCAAATATATAAAAATGGTTGTTCTATATGTTTCCTTTTTATCATTTAACATTCTTATCTAGATTAGCTAATTATATTTCCCTATTTTTTCCCTTAATAATAAATAATTAAATTAAACTTCAAATACCTTTTCTGCTATGCACCGAATGAATCCCTAAAATTCAATGACAATCCCAAATAGATAATTTTTGAAAATTCTTGTGTAAGATATTAAATAAATAAATAAATTTTGATTTTTAAACTTTCTAGTGTGCGCGCTGAACAATCCCATAAAGTATCTATTCAATACCAACTTTTATCGAATAAATAAATAAATAATTTATAATACATAAACCTACTCCTGAATGAACTGAACAATTTCCCAAAGTTTCATCGCAATCGGATGGTTGATTTGGGAGTCCATCGGCTACATACAAACAAACAAATATACGTACATCCATTTTTATATATATAGAGATTAAACATTTATTACATAATTTTTTGATATACATTTATTTATATTATATTACTGAAAAGCGATGTTTGTAGTAACCTGTATTTTGGATGCTGTTTTAAGCGTTAGAAACTGGGCCGTATTGAATATAGTGTCCGTGTAAACTTAAATACTATCGCTACACATCGGGTACTATGGCACTAATGACACCGAAAATACAGTTGTGATAAATATTATTGTCGTATTACATTTGTCAGGTATTTTCCCAATGACAGAACTATGTTAGATGAGACCTATGCAACTTTGTATATGTCAAAAACTCATTACTTCGGATGGTCGAGTGAAATAAGGGTTGAATTAAATTTATTTATTAATAAAAATTAACAATATCATTTTTTACATATTACTATATATCCACCTCACTAGGCTTTGCCTGTACCGAGGTGGAATATTTCAGAATCACATCAATACATCTACATATATTATATGATATAAATATAAATGTATATAATACATTTTTATATACAAATGGGTTACATATATTTACATACTTCAAACAGAGTATAACTATTTTGTCAACGTGTACATAAGAGATAAATTTCATACTAAAAATATATACCTGATGGCAGAGAGGTTAGCGCGCTGGGCTAGTAATCCAGTGGTCGCGAGTTCGAATCCTGCCTCGACCAATTTCGTTCACTTATAGCACAAGCATTTATTTGCTTATTTTAGGGAACGTAGATAGATGTATATGTACTTGTTAACAAGAACATATTTTTTTTTTATTTAAAAAAAAATCATGGATGCCCACAGAAAAATTTCTTAGTAATGTTTTATTGCAGACGGCAGGGAAAGAATGATCGGGCCGAGCAATGAGGCACGAGAGACTAACGCTTGATGCTCACATCGCTGGCCATGATCTTGCTCCAGGCTGGTCAAAGTTCTGTCTCTCAGTAACATTATTTGACTATTTTCAATCAATCCAGGCCATGCTCAATAATAACATATCTGTCTTAAATAGGTTTAGTTACAAAATTCAGTTGTATGACTTTGCACCCTAATAAAAATTAAGGCAGAAAACATATATGAATACATAGGTCCGGTATTACAGTCGGCCCTCAACTCATTGAGTTTGTTAAACTCAAGATTAATGTTAAGGGGAGATTTAATCCATTTCTGTATTACAGTGCAATATGACATGTCAGTTACTAAATCTTCAATTATAGACATATAGCACTTTTTCTGTGGTTATTATCTGTCAAATTTTAAATAACCTCAAATAATACCAACTACAAAACGGGACGCTACCACTTGAAATACTATTGTTTTATTATCCAACATGGTCAATTTAATTTTTTTCACCAAAATAATGCTTTTAAATGCCCATGTTGGTTTCAATATGGCTGTCAGTTTGTTTTGTTGTGTGGCGCCACCGTCGATACAACTAACGCCTCTAGTGATAGAACATTGAAACTACACGCGTTGCCTAGCAAATGACACTTAACTCACCGTTAAGTACTTAATCCGCCAGAAACGTTGAGTTAAATATTTGTCATTTTAGTGACGTATTTGAGGGAAGATTAGGCCTAAACGGACACTGTAATATGCTATATTTTTGTAAATCTTGAGTTTAGCTCTAAAAATGAGACTGTAATACCGGCCCATAGTCTGATAAATAGTGAACAAAATAAATACAAGACAAATTGTTTTTGAAAATGATTTGTGTTATAAAAAATATTATTGTGGTACATGCCGTGCGGGAAGCGACGACGTGGGGCAACAACGGTATAATGGTCCACACCCGAGGTGTAGCAAGTGGTTATTAACAATTTTTTTACTAAACTTTTAATAACCCTACATTGACTACATTTTTAATGACAAATTAGCCACTGATGATGAGTAGTCAGTTTTCCGAAACTGGTCGCGCAGTTTAAAATGTGGTTATTAAAAGTTAATTATTTTGTTGTAATATGCAACAAAACTAAAATAATAACTAACCTATTTGATAATCTTATTTTCTCAACCCTCACATTTAACATTTATATACCTACTTAATAATATGTATGAGCTGAAATCAATTATCAATATATTTTTTATAAGAATGAATATGTCCTTGAAATGCTTGTAAATGAAATGGGTCGAGGCAGGATTCCAACTTAATAAGACAATTAATATTGTGAGTCTCCATAATGTGACAACTTGCTTGTTATTGGGTGCGTGTTAAATTAATATTTGACATAGTAAAAATTATCTTCTAAGTGGTCTAATTTCCATAGAATTTATTATAATTTCATGCCATGTCCACGTTTCACTGACATACATCAAAGTAGACACTACAATTGCATTATGTACGGCAATTTTGGCTTCCTTTGAGATTCTCAGATGGGACATTACTGGTCTGAGTGCTCCGTTTATTCCATTACCTGCCATAACTCTTGTTCTTCTGAGGAGGTAATCTTCTCGGTCATTGAATCCTGCCACGACCGATTTCGTTCACCTATAGCTCAAGCATTTATGGTTAGTTAGGGAATGTATTACAAGGACACATACCATCAGCATTGACAGTTAAAAAGACATAAATTTGTATCATGGCAATGTGGCGTGTGTATACTTATTAGGTACTTACCTTGTATTAAGTCTATTTCACTAGAGATTATTATAACTGAGAATCTCATATTGTTAGTACATACATACATACATACATATGTACATACGTAGGTGCATATTATGTATAATTATATATTGTGCCTTGCAATATTTAGAACAAATAAATGTATATTTTCTATTGTATATGTAATATTAGTTTCTAAGAAAATTGAAGTGTCCTTCTGTGTGGCCTACATACATACATACATACATACATACATACATACATACATACATACATATATATAGTTATGTTTTATACTAATGTATTGTTCTACACTGAATTAATGTGTAATACTTTTTTAAACTTAGATATATCATGTCTACTTGGAAATTTATTTCTATGAATTTGGCTGTATTAATATTTTTTTCTATGAGTATGTAAGCATTTATTCTTTATATCATTGTATATGGTAGTATTCATACATTATTTCAATTTATATAGCAGTTTTCATACATTATTTCTATGTAGATGGCAGTTTTCATACATTATTTCTATGCAGATGGCAGTAATCATACATTATTTCTATGTAGATGGCAGTAATCATATATTATTTCTATGTAGATGGCAGTAATCATACATTATTTATATGTAGATTCATACATCATTCACACCTACATTATTTCTATGTGTATGGCAGCATTCATTCATTGTTTCTAGGAACATAATCATTAATTTTCAATCTGCAGAAATTAAATAAAGAATAGAATACTTATTATCATAATGTCATATTCAGTGTGACCGTTTTTGGTATTTTTAGTACTAAATTGGTAATTTTTCGCCACTTTGGAACACGTTTGGTATTTTTTTAGTATTTTTCAAATTTTTGGTATTTTTTGGTATATTTTGTGATTTTTGGAAAATTAAATACCATTTTTTGGTATTTTTTTAATATTCTGTCTGCATTCACTTTTTTTTCTATGATAATTTTATGGCTCTTTACTTGTATTATTTACTCATTGATGGACATGGTATGGACATGGTATGGACATGGTATGGACATGGTATGGACATGGTATGGGTGGTGGCGGGATCTTTTGAATTACATTTTTCAATTGGTGACTCTTAAATTAGCAAAATTTGATGAATTTCTGAAATCACATTATTTTAAAAAATACTAAAAAGTATCGAACATTAAATAACTTCTGTAAAATCGTCCACATTGAACAAATTTCGTTGACATTTTGTGTTTTGGTGGAGTTAATAATAATTATTATGAAGCGAAAATACGAAATGAATTTTCTTTCAGATGCACCATCTTAAATCTTTAAGTAATCTCAATCTTTTGTTTATCATACTCTTTGTAGGAAAAATAAAGTTTCTTTTTATATCTACGGGGCGATCAAAAATATCTTTTTTTTTCGAAAGTAGTTAAGTGACAGTGCTAAGTATTTGATTAATAGCTCCAGTACGGAAGCAGCTCAGATTTATAAGATATTTTTAATTATATATTATTTTTGCCTTGAATATAATATTTGGATTTTCAGATACATGATTTAATTCTTTTCAGCAAGAGCTAATGACATGTGTTTAATTTGACTTTTCTTCAAAGATGATCATTATTATTCTGTACATATAACCGAATTTCATACGATTCCATTTCTTACTCGTGACACATTCTTTCTCCCCAGCCATAATATTTTGTTTATCCGGTGTTTTACTCGTTTTCCACACTCTTCCTTCTTATATACGTAACAATTTTACTATAAATATATGCGTGTTTTCTTAGTATGCTCCCAAATATCGTTAAAAAATTTAGTATTTTTTTGTTATTTTTTCACATTGGGTTTAGTATATTTTAGTATATTTTTGCCAAAAGTTTGGTATTTTCGGCAGTTTAGAAAACGGTCACACTGGTCATATTGTTATATTGGATATTATGAGAAATTGCATAGAAAAGAGATTTTAAAAAAAAAACTAAAAAATTCTTATGAAAATCCATTTTTTTAATAAGACATTTTAAATTTGAATTTTGTAATTCATTTGTTCCTACCATCGGTGACGGTTGCGCAGGTGTGCATTTTCTTGTATAATGAACCCTGTCCTCAGCCACCACCAGGTCCATCTGGTCACTTGGAGAAGCTGGTTCTTGGTCTTCCTATCCTCCTCTGCCCCATCATACAGTGCCCTATTGGATACAATTTTATTATTATAACTTATATGTACATTCCAACAACAAACAGTACATATTGCTTATGAACTATGCCAGGTGTTGCCATTTCTTCATTGTGTATTAATATTTTATTCAAACATGGCAAAACATAGGTACCTACTTTATATATATATATATATAAAATTAGAATAAGATAAATTAATATTAATATTATTTCTTTATGAAATTATTGTAAAAATGACAAAAGACTAATTGTCTAAGACACATGACCTAACTAACTGACTAACTACTGTACATATGTATTTGTGTTGTGTATAATTATGTACATATGTACTTACATACATACATACAAATAATGCTCAATACTATATTTGATGGAATTCAGTTCCAAGATCAATTTATTGTATTGTATTGAAATTATGCAACTTGATTCAGTGTTGATTATTCAATTTTGTCCATTCATTTTGTGCTTTTATAGGTATATTATATCTAGGTATGTGGTGCGCTTTTCAGATTGGATTCTTACTATGCATCTAAACCTCATTTGTAATTGAAATGTGCATCTAAACCTCATTTGTACCTAATTGATATGTGCATCTAAACCTCATTTGTACCTAATTGATATGTGCATCTAAACCTCATTTGTAATTGATATGTGCATCTAAACCTTACATTGATATTTTACTCTCTTATTTTGACCTCAGATATCACATAAATAGAAATATGTGAATTAATAGTATTTACTGGGGGGGCAAGTCTGGTCAACCGGCGTAATCAAAACCATCCATGTTTACCCATATCATGCATATAATTATCTTATGGAGTTCATAAGATAATTATATTCACGATATATAGGTAAACAGGTTCCGCCTGTTGACCAGACTTCCCCCCCCCCTCAACAGACACATTTGGTTGCTAATTCTATTACAGATATATATATATATATATATATATATATATATATATATATATATATATATATATATATATATATATATATATATATATATATATATATATATATATATATATATATATATATATATATATATATATATATATATATATATATATATATATATATATATATATATATATATATATATATATATATATATATATATATATATATATATATATATATATATATATATATATATATATATATATATATATATATATATATATATATATATATATATATATATATATATATATATATATATATATATATATATATATATATATATATGTGTGTATTTGTATGTTTTATAATAATACTAGTGAACACCCGGCAAACTTCGTATTGCCTGTATAATTAAAAATTGTCCTCCATAACCACCCGTCGCTTCAGACTCTTCAATACCTCCCATCCCTTCAGTACTTCCCGTCCCTTCAGTTACTCCCGTCCCTCAGTTACTCCCGTCCCTTCAGTTACTCCCATCCCTTCAGTTACTCCCGTCCCTCAGTTACTCCCGTCCCTCAGTTACTCCCGTCCCTTCAGTTACTCCCATCCCTTCAGTTACTCCCGTCCCTTCAGTTACTCCCGTCCATTCAGTAACTCCCGTCCCTTCAGTTACTCCCGTCCCTTCAGTTACTCCCGTCCCTTCAGTTACTCCCATCCCTTCAGTACCTCTCATCCCTTCATACCCTTCAGTACCTCCCTTCCCTTCATTAACTCCCGTCCCTTCAGTAGGTCCCGGTCATACGCTCGACAATTCTCCAAAGTTTCATTGCGATCGGATGAACGGTTCTCAGGATAGTCCACCTTCATCGGTAAAATGACCTGATACCCGATGAAGAAGAAGAAGAAGAAATTTTTTTTAATCCAGAAACCATCCCGGGCATACACTCGACAATTCATCAAAGTTTCATTGCAATCGGATGAACGGTTCTCAGGATAGTCCACCTTCATAGGTAAAATGACCTAATACTCGATGAAGAAGAAGAAGAAGAAAAAAATTTTTGATCCAGAAACCATCCCTGGTATACTCTCGACAGTTCACCAAAGTTTCATCGCAATCGGATGAGCGGTTTAGGAGCGCATTCAACACATACATAGATACATACAAAGATACATACAAACATTCAAATTTATAATATAGATAGATAATAGTGATAAGATAATATAACATTAGTAGTTTACTCTAAACAAACGGGTTTAACAAAATGTAGATATGTAATTTACATATATATCTATTTACATTATGTATATTACATAGTTATCTAGAACAGGTCTAATACAATTGAATATTACACAAAATCACACATTTATATGATCATGCCACCCCTACACTATATTCAATATTCTTTGTCAGACGCTCGTCGTTCATTCTCTTCTGATATTCTCATTTCTTATCAGACGCTCGTCGTTCATTCTCTTCTGATATTCTCATTTCTTATCAGACGCTCGTCGTTCATTCTCTTCTGATATTCTCATTTCTTATCAGACGCTCGTCGTTCATTCTCTTCTGATATTCTCATTTCTTATCAGACGCTCGTCGTTCATTCTCTTCTGATATTCTCATTTCTTATCAGACGCTCGTCGTTCATTCTCTTCTGATATTCTCATTTCTTATCAGACACTCGTCGTTCATTCTCTTCTGATATTCTCATTTCTTATCAGACGCTCGTCGTTCATTCTCTTCTGATATTCTCATTTCTTATCAGACGCTCGTCGTTCATTCTCTTCTGATATTCTCATTTCTTATCAGACACTCGTCGTTCATTCTCTTCTGATATTCTCATTTCTTATCAGATGCTCGTCGTTCATTCTCTTCTGATATACTCATTTTTTATCCTTACACAAATTGTTTTGTCACACGTCTTCTTATGCGACGTCCTATGTAGGCGATTCAAAGCGACAGTCAAACAGTCGGTAACTATTGAAGTGTACTAAGTTACCAACCGCGAGTTACGTAGGACACTTATAAAATATCAAACCAACTGCGGCTCGGCGAACGTGGTCAGTTGGTTTGATATTTTTGCGCGAATTGGACGCGATGCCATAGTTTTTTTTTTTTGGTTAAGTAGAACAGAACCGCCGCGTCGCATCTCATTGAATTTGTGTGTAACCACATCGCGTTCGCTTTGAATCGCCTACGTAGGACGTAGCTTTAAGGACCTTATATCTGTCATTGATTTATTACATCAATGACAGATATAGTCTTGATTTAGAGTGGTGATGGAAGTAATGGAAACATTGTAATGGAAGATATGGTTGTACCTACTTGAATATTGATTATTTTTTCAAAACTTAATGCACACTTGTAAAGTGTAATATTACCTGCTTCTTACAATAGGTACATTATACCTTCGTACCTATAAGTTAGTATAAGTACGTAGGTATAATGTTACACCACACGTCCTGTGAATTATTTGACCTAAAATTGACTTTCTCTAGATTAATCTGTGTAAAAATTATTATTATACATAAAATATAATGTATTATTTTTACTTGTATTTTGTCCAAAGCTATTTTAAAATGTATTATTTTTATACTAACATAAAACGTAGCCATTATTATTATTATTATTATTAGTGAAGCTATTATTTTTTTTTAATATTCTTATATTTCGTATGGGCTGTATCTAAAGGTGACATCATATTACATAACCTCGAAATGAAGATGACCTTAATGTATTGATTTGTTAATTAATGTTCTATCTGATATTGTTCAACTGTTCATAATAAACATGTCCATTTTACTTATAATATCCTTTCTATTTTATGTTCTCTTCATTTTGAGGTTATGTAATATGATTTAGTTAATAAATACAATTTAAGATAGACCACTCTAACATATCTACATAATAATCATAGATTTTCATATAATATACTAGACGTCGCAGTTAGCAAAAGCCCACATGGTTTTTCTCTTGAGAATAACAACTGATGTGAATCGTTTTCGGATTTATTTGTCGAAAAAAACACTTTGTCTATTAATGTTTAGAGAACAGTGTATCTAGGATGTGTTGAAATGTAAGGAAAAGTGAAATATGTTGCCAACCAAGATGTAAAATGCGCGATATACCTACCATGACTCACTCATTGCACAGAGTACTACATCTACATAGTATATTATATGGAAATCATTGATAATATAATATATATTTTGTTATTTTATTTAGTGTAAGAACCAACATATTCTAATGTAAATACATTTAAAAGAGACTAAAATAATGTGGCCGTCCATTTTATTTAAATATAAGTCAATTATACTTTTGACAACCATTTAATATTACATATTATTTAATATAATTACTTTCTCTGAGAACTAATATTAATTCACCACCCATCCAATGATAAGCTAACCAAGTTGACTATAGTTAGTTAATATAGGGCCGGACTGAAAACACTATTAAAACTGTCTCTCCACCTCCAGGAATCAAAAGTATTGTGGACGTAATAGTCGGCCTTCGTGGCTATGTTAGTTACGCATCTGACGCTGACCCCTCGAGCCACGGGTTTCCAATAATATTTCTAGTGTCTAGAATGTGGCAACACACTTTTTATTGGGCGGGTACTAAATTAATATTTAAAATGTTAGTTGCCTGAGAAGCAATTCAAAATAAATATAACAAATCAAAGACATACTTTCAACTTATGCCCACTATTTCCATTGTACGATTAAACACTTTCAACTTATGCCCACTATTTCCATTGTACGATTAAACACTTTCAACTTATGCCCACTATTTCCATTGTACGATTAAACACTTTCAACTTATGCCCACTATTTCCATGTACGATTAAACACTTTTTTGTCATGTTTATACAAATTGATAAAACTTTTCATGTGATAATGATATAATAGTAGTTTTTATAGATTTATACTAAACATATGGGATAATGATGATGATATATATATATATATATATTTAAAAAAACAACAATTAATACAATAGTATCGATTATTACTAATAACATAACCTCATTATACATCGCACATCTCGTTTGTCAGTCAATCAATCATAGATAATGCGACTGTATTAAACGGACCAAAACCATAGATCTACCATTTGTTGAATTTGTCAGAATAATTGTGTATTGAAATAGCCAAATTTTTTATATTGCCAATTACGAATCCAATTGATGATTTGATTCTATATGGAAATAAGGGGTTACTCTAATCTTTGTTTGTTTGTTCAACTTTGTATACATAGATTAATAGATAATATGGTGGTTGTCAAATGTAGGTATATATGTAAGAGTGAAGTAACTATTTTGATATTGAGATGATTCTGTATAGGCAATATTATAATTATTTGTATCAAAGGAGATACAAATGGCAGTGAGATTTTAAATATTATATTATCTAAAGTAATAAAAAAACAAATTATCAAATTACATATTTGTTTTATTCATACATAATATATGTCTCCCTAAGGTTCTGACAGTAAGGCCAGCATATGAATGTGTTTGTTTAAACCCTACTAACTTCCTTCCATCTCACCATCAACCAGACATTTATCTGAGCTTGTCAAACAGTTCATTCCACTTTATTGTTATTGTAGCGCTGAGAGCGGTGATAGCCCAAATGTGGTAATGTCGTCGCCTCACATGCTTGAGGTCGACACTAGCTATGTGTAGCCATGATCCAATTTGTCTGGTTCCCCTCTCTAAGGGTTACGAAGGTCAGATGTAATTTATCGATATTGTGTTTCTTAAAATATCAGTATTAAATATGTATAATAATTTATTTGCATTTATATCAGAGTCAATAAACGTATTGTACCGAAATTTATATTTATTTATTTTATTATGGTTCAAAGTCTTATTTATTTTTACAATTTATATTTCTACAATTTATATTTTTACAAGGTTTGTCTAGTTTTTCCAACTCACTGCTCCATCTTTTGTTTTCATTTTTCTTGGGTTCTTATTTTCAAAATATTTCTATTTAAATTTTCAATTTAAATAGAAATAGTACTTAATTTCATAACAGTATGTAAGTAACCTTAATTATTTTTTAATCTCTGTTTAATTATTACCTGTGTTTTATTACTGCATTTTCTTTCTGTATTTATATGTACGTTGTACTGTGCTGGGTATCTATACCTACATATGTACACTGATATTATAAATACCTACGTTTCTACCCAGAATATGGAAACAGCATGATATGTATGTATGTTTGGAGATTTAAGTATCAAAGTCTTTTTATAGATTGTGTGTAGTGTATAGGTGACTGCCATACAAATTGTATGAAGCAATGTCGTCACTAAATTCAATTTTTATAAAAATTGTTAAAAAAAATTGAGATTTACTTCTACAATATTAATATTTTTTTTATAGAAAATTAAATTATCTAGTTGGGGTGTTTCGGCTTTTTTCGAAATTTAAAAAAAAATGGAAATATAGGCAGTTAAACTCATAAATTTATTATAAAAAAAAAAAAATTCTTAATAAAAAATGTTTGAGAAACTCTGGAATTTTTTAAAAAAAATCATTTTGAGATTTTGTATTTGTCTATGTTATTACCAATTTTCAGTGTTCTAGCTTTTATGGTTTCTGAGATACATGGAAAAATAAACCAAAATTTCAAAAGTTGAAAACCCCTGATGCTCGGTGATGTTTGAAATTCGGATTACAGATCAAGATGAAAATCTTGATTTCCTTCAGTCCATCACAACCCTGTTTCGTCTCAAAATGTTTCAAATGGCCAAATTAATGTTCTAAAGACCTCTGCAGCTCGTATCTTTGTTTCTGGAAATGGTGGCATTTGTAGGAACTACAGAAGCTAGACCAATAGTATACATCCCTCCCATGACATGGAATGTGTTGTATCCATCTATCGTGTGAGTGTTGTAATCTGCATTAAATGAACTTCATAAAACCCTCGGCGCATACTTATGATTCTGTTGTTAGGGTGGAAGAAAAACCCCAGCGAACTCAATACATCCAATAATTTTCGGGATCCAAACTTTTTATAGGAATGCTGCTAACCCAACATATAAATAAGACAAAAAGGATCTAGGTCTTACAGCACTGATGATACAATGAGAAAAGGCGTGGTTCCTATTCTTCCACTTTTCCTTGTCCCTGCCCTTTTTCACAGACATGAAAATATAGCCCTATTTACTAATTATATACATTTCTAAAATTTGGCGTCACATCTTGAGAATTTCGCGGCACACAAAAATGCCACGGCACGGTGGTTGAAAATCAATAGGGTAGTCTTCCAAAGAAAAACGTTATTTATGAAAAGAGTACTTTTGTAGCATATAAATTGTATAATTTAATAAATTGTTAGAACGATTTAAGTATCACAGCAAGGGCGATTTCTGCGTAGTCGGTAAATTTCACCATATGAAAATACGGCCCCATTCAGGCGCGCTCTAGCGGCGAAACGGTTAGTCTTACAAAAAAATGTTATGAATACGAAATATAGCAAATTTTGTCTACTTTAATTTTATCCTGAATAATTTGCCAAAAAAACGCTTTATTTTTGCGATATCGGCCGAAAACTGAAAAAAAGTGCACAAATTTCGTCAAAAAGTGCCCAAAAAACCATATGAAAATATGGTCCCTTTCGGGCGCGCTCTAGCAGCGAAACGGTTAGTCTTACAAAAAAACGTTATGAATAAGAAATATAGGAAATTTTATCTACTTTAATTTTGTCTTGAATGATTTGCCGAAAAATTGCTTTATTTTTGCGATATAGGCCGAAAACTGAAAAAAGTGCCTAAATTTCGTCAAAAAGTGCCCAAAAAACCATATGAAAATATGGTCCCTTTCGGGCGCGCTCTAGCAGCGAAACGGTTAGTCTTACAAAAAAACGTTATGAATAAGAAATATAGGAAATTTTATCTACTTTAATTTTGTCTTGAATGATTTGCCGAAAAATTGCTTTATTTTTGCGATATAGGCCGAAAACTGAAAAAAGTGCCTAAATTTCGTGAAAAAATGCCCTAAAAACAAAGTTCCGGGCAAAATTTTTGCCCGCAAACTTCAAATTCGTGTTCAGCGACCCAAAATACATAAAGGGTGAGAAAATAAAAACTATAGCAAAATTTGCATCTGAGACCCTATTTTTATGCTAATATGCCTGGCCTACGAGTATTTTATTGGGGTTAAGACAACGAAAGAAAATTCGCTTACAAAATACCAAAAACATACATACATTGGTGTTAACGAGCTAAATCCACAGATAAAATAGTACTTAACTCCTTTCTTCTCCTCTGGAGTTTATACAAAATCAGCCTGCTGAGGTATATACCTGAGGTGACAAATGCATTTTTCGCATAGAAGTCACCCCTGAATTGCGCCAGACTTATAAGGTGATTTCCCGGTTCTCCTACAGTAAATATTCCAACTTCGTCTCTATTGAGATAATTAATGCATAATCTTTTCAGGCACACGACAACCGATTGTTATATAAGTTTTATCTTTTCAGAGACAGTGTTTAATGTTTATTGTTGTATTTTACTTTCCAGCAGGCTGATTTTGTATAAACACCAGAGGAGAAGAAAGGAGTTAAGTACTATTTTATCTGTGGATTTAGCTCGTTAACACCAATGTATGTATATTTTTGGTATTTTGTAAGCGAATTTTCTTTCGTTGTCTTAACCCCAATAAAATACTCGGAGTTAAAATTATTTATTTGCCACCCTGCAGCAGGGTGATTTTGTATGAAACACCAAGAGTTGTCTTAACTCTTGTCTTAACTCCCGAGAAATCTCGGAATTTGGTATTTTGTATGGAGTTTTCCGGTGTTAACTCCGTGAGAAAACTGAAGGGGGCGTGACCCAAACATTAGTACAAATTTGCCATATGTAAATAAAATTTCTATGTCCAGTTTAATTTACATAATGGCAATCTCGTACATTTACCACGAGCGGCTAAATATTGCGCATACCTCCCACTCTACCGCTATAGTGTTGCCATAATTTTATTTAAATAAATGCCATGTAATAATAATAATTTTATTTTAAATAAAATTCATGTTATACCTATGGCAAGGAAATATTTTTAGCCTTGAAAAATTGTCAATCAGACAGAAATTGAAGTTATACTCTAAAATACTCTACTACTCTAGTTTCTACTGAAATACTCTAGTTTTGATTAAAATGTATGGGAAAGTTGGCAAAAAATATGGAATTCTGTTTTCGATCGGAATATGTTCGTTAGGTTAGGCTCTGACATGAATATTATGTTCGTAAATGGATGAATAACACGGCCGCAAAAACCGAGCAGACCCGAAATTTGGCGGGGAAACGCTGTTAAGCAAAATCACCAAATTCTTTATAACCACATACCTAAGTAAAAGTATGAAAAAAAAAACAAAAAGTAGGGAGTTTTCACTTTATTGTGAGTTACTGATATAATTATAGGAAACCAATAATTATCTATATATTAATACGTGGAGCCTGTGCCAAAGATCCCTTGAATCAATATAATTAAATGGTAGGTGTACGTAAACAATAATTATCCGTAGGTATTATATACTCTTTGACAATAATATCTACCTAGTGATCAAAGAGTATATAATACCTTACGGATACTAGTGATAATGCCAATCTTAGGTAATACCAATGTTTAAATTAAAATTTTAGAACATGTTAATGAAAATTACGTATTATATAAATAAGTACCTACTGTGAAACAATATAAATTATATTTTTTATTTATATAATATCTCACAAAGGAATTTACGGAAGATAATCGACATAGGACTACGAACATAAATGGAAGGGACGAAGCGACCGAAAGGGCAGAGGGACCGAAAGGGCGAAGGGATGGAGGGACCAGGGACAGATGGGCCGAAGGAACGAATATATTCTTTTTTGATTATTACAATAACTTCCAAGTTGACCTGAAATTGTTATATCGGATTAGTCATAAGTTGAGAAACTTTCAAAAAAACTAAACATTCAATAAAATTTAATAAACCATAAAAAATGTTCTTTGAGCAATAACTATAAATGATATGATTTTGTTGATAGTAAATTTATCAAGGATCATTTTATTCTTCACAATTCTTATGTATGTACGATACATGATGTATGTATGTATGGTTTTCTAATAATTTATTGTACTATCCGCGGTACATATATGAAGATGACAGTGGACCATAAAATACTTTCTTTCTACTTTGACAGCTGTTGTACATTTGACAGTTGCATATATCATTGCCACAGGTATAACAAGAATTTTATTTTAAGTAAAACTATTTATTACGGAATGGCAACATTACTAGTAACGGCAGAGTGGGGGGTATGTGTTACATTTATCCGCTCGTCATTTACCCGCATTTATCAGATTTTGACAGCTAATCGTGTGTTTTTTGTTTATTTTATTAATATTTAGCAAGGTATATACTCTATTTTCATTCATTGTTTTGTATTTCATAGCTTATTTACTCGATGCTTTTTATAAATAACATGTTTTAAATAAAATTTTAATTGAAATGGTGTTACGTCAAACGACTCAACTTTGAACAATTTTCTATTACCGATTCGATTTGTTTGTTATACAAGGGGATTATTCTAATAAAATTGACACGCAAACATGTTTGTTTGGGTAATATCATGGGTTAACGTTTTTTTATAAATAATTTCTTGTTTAGAATGGACAAAAAAAGAGCATAATAATTTTTTCATGAAATTTTGAGTCTTCCTTTTATTATTTTTATAATTAAATATCATACATAGTAGTAAAATTGATTTTTCTTTATTGCAGATATTATATATATAGTATATGATCTTCAGTATCAGCTCAACTCTGTCTGGCTCAAGAATTCCTGCAGCAGTTTACTTAATTACATAATATGGCTTCCAAACATGTGCGACACACTGATGAAAATACCAAATTGATAATAAATGAAAATACCAATTGAATTATTAAAATACCATAATTTCTCTTAGTATTGAAACACTCATTCCTACGTGACGCGTTCCTGTGTGTCATGGCGGATTATATTTTTGATTAATAGTAATATAGGTGTGGGGATTGAGGAGGCAAGCCCCTCTGGCTTGCCTATATAAATCCCCACCAACGACGAGCCAAGACAGTTCTCATTTAGCAATCTCGTAAGCCAGTCAATAAACACAATGTAACCCAATCAGCAGTTTTAATATCATCCCACTATAGGTACCCACCATACTTCTATATAGTGGTGAAACCGACGTGGTATATACCTATAGTGGGAATAGTGTTGATGTTTAGAAATTTTGTTATATGAGCCTTCGTGAACCGTGGACTAGATAACGAATCCGTCCTACACGTTCGTCACAGTGCAAGCTTGCAAAAATAAACATCAAGCGATAACACCGCTGTGAAAATTCAATACTGCTGACACTTACTTTGTTTTGTCGTGAGAACTCATAATCTGAGAAGTGACTACTGCCCCATCGTGATGTCTACCACGCTACCAGCAACTCCCGCCAGCGAACTTTTCTGCATCCCGTCAAGCTAGATCCGCTTGACCACGACAACCCAAGCTGCTCGCTCTCGTCTCATCGCCTCCATGACAAATCCAAGCCGCTCGCTCTCGTGTCATCGCCATCATGACAAGCACAAGCTGCTCATCCGTATCTCGTCGACATGACAAGCCGAAACCGCTCATCCTTGTCTCATCGACACGACAAGCTGAAACCGTTCACCTCGCCTCATCGACAGGACAAGCTGCTTGAAGGAAATTTCTCTCAACCTTCGTGCTCCTGCCAGACATGGACTCATATCTTTGCTGACACACGTAAGAAATCTTACCGATTCACAACCATGATGGATGACCTAGTGCGCACTTTACAGCTCCTGCAAAAGGAAGTAAAGTCACTAACAAGCATCCTCATCAGGCTATACTGGAAGACCATTCCAAAGCTGTTAATCACTTGACACGCCGTAAGCAACAAGCAAATCAACTACACCATCTCGCTTATAGATTTCCTCTCCAACACCTTTTCCTCATCTGGAAGACGTCCTGCAACTACCAGTACGTTTTGCAATACAACCCACTCGAAAAGTCCAAGATCCAACGTAGGATCAAGCCAAAAGCAAAGAAGAGCACGACCAAGCAACACATTTCTCTGTCCGGCCTGCACAAACACCGGAAGCCCAGGATTACGTATGCCAGTACCTACAGCTACTCGATCTCTGGAATTCAACATCCGGTCGAGTTAACATACTTTCGTTCAACAAGAACCAACAGCAACCAAATCAACATTTTCATCAAATCGTTCTACCTTTTAGTGTCCTCTAAGTGTTTTCAAAATAATGTATTCTATCGTAACAAAAAAACTTCAGTCGTGAATTTACGCAACCTCGTTTATATTATTCGTGTTATCTACAACATACTATACAGTGTCAAAATACTCCTGCTGCATATATAAACTTTTCAGTATCTACAATATCATACAAGCAAGATTTTTTATGTATTTCGTTAATTTTCATTATGCCAACTAATCATTCTCACACGGCTAAGTTCAGGTGTTTTTCCAAGGAACTGCAGACCTTGATTAATAACTGAACTTCAATCTCAGCAAATCTGATCAATTTGCTGACTAAAAAATTAAACATAAAAAATCTCGTTTTCTTTGTACCATTTTAATTTATTTTTCTTTGTAATATGATACGCAGCGCCGAATGCTTAACAGCAATCCGAATGTTATCTATTTATAATATAGTCAAACAAGCAACACATAACATTATGCAATTTGAGACATTTCTTCATATCTTAATTAATAATATTTTTCCATTCAATGTACACATTGCACGATTCCAATGTTTCTCAAACTTTGAATATTTATTTTACATGTTTGATAATCTTTTATGTTCACACTGTTAAATCATACAATGTATTTTACTGTTTTTACAAATTATGTATGTCAAATTTAATTGTTATATGTAGCGTTATCACTTAGAGGGGAGCACTGTGGGGATTGAGGAGGCAAGCCCCTCTGGCTTGCCTATATAAATCCCCACCAACGACGAGCCAAGACAGTTCTCATTTAGCAATCTCGTAAGCCAGTCAATAAACACAATGTAACCCAATCAGCAGTTTTAATATCATCCCACTATAGGTACCCACCATACTTCTATATATAGGGATTTCTAACTCATTTTTTACAATATAACGATTTTGAGCGTTTGTTTATGGTTTAATTTCAATATTTTATAATTTGTTACGAAATCCAAACCATTTGATAGACATTTGTTTAAACAAAATCTCTCGTCACATCGCAAAATGCTCTATCGCAAAATCTGTTTTTTTTTATCTAAAAAAATACTTAACAACGTTTAAATGGTTTTATTTCAATAATTTATCATTTTAAAAGAATTATACAAAATTAGAAAGACATTTGTTTAAATATAATGTATAAATTTACAGATGGTTCTGGAATGCTGTGTTCCTGGCTGCAAATCAGAAGAAAAGAAGGCAAAAAGAGTTGTAATTGTGCTGTTTCTGCTTCTGCTGTTTTTGTCATCCATCGGATATTATATCAACACCTGTTGAAAAAGATGTAGATGGAAATATTCCTCTGAAGTATCCACGCCTCAAAGACAGTACTGTTCCAAGGATTTTCCAGTTCCAACGATGGTCCAGCATATCTATCGAAGTTGAAGAAAACGAAAAGAAAATATCCAGCAAATAGGAAAACAGAAATCATGGAGCGTAAAAAAGAAGATATTATACAATTTTTAGGAAGTGACAAAATTCAAGGTTATGATGATTTTATTCAGCATTTTCAAAAAAATATTAAACTGTGTCAGTGGAATTTTAAAATTTATGAAAAATATTTTTCTTTTTTTTATATTTAAAAAAGCAGAGTGTATGGTGTATAATGGTGTAGAAATATAAGCTTCAATTGTGATTGCCAAGGATCTAGTTAGTGTGTTCTATGCCAAGGATCTAGTTAGTGTGTTCTATGCCAAGGATCTTAGAATTAAATTATTTATTAAAGACATTGAACTTTCACCTCATGATATAAAATGGCTTTTTAAAAACGATTTAAAATTGAGTAGGTGGTCACAAATGGAAAAATTGATATCTAGATATGATACAAACATAGAAAATATTGATCAAAATTAAAATTTTTATTTAAGCAAATCTTAAACGCATTAAAAGCTTGTTTTAGATACATATAGAATAGATGCAGATAATAGTATAAATTTAAATACAGGTCGATTAACCTAGAAGTTTGTTGTTAATTCACCAATTGCAATTATTGATGGATAAGCGTAATCATTAATATTTGCATTTACTGTATTCATTTTCATATTTTGTTTGAAATAAGGTGCTTTTTTATAAACTTGTATATGTGTTATTGAATAGCTATGATGTGTTATTGTACATATTAAAATTTCCTGAATTATTTTGTGGGAAAATAAAAATGAATGATTTTCATAACAAGAATGCTTTTCTAATAATAACAAATTGTAAGTAGATACACAAGGAGACAATAGGAAATGTTTGATATTCATGAATAATTGTGTGTAGTGTAAAATGTAGAGGTTTTTAATATTGCTATAGATAAATCTTTCAGTGAATTCATAGTTTCACTCTCGCTCTTTACTAAAAATTAATGTCAAATACTTAATGAAATGCTCGCTTCAAAACATTTTTTTCAAATGCTGAGTGTGAAACATATTTGTAGTTATTTTAAATTTGTCTTTTTATTTTTCATTCAAGATTTGAATCATAGTATTTTGAAATTTTGACTATTTTGATTTGACTATTTTATGGTGCAGGTTTTATAGTATATTTATTATTGTACAAAGATTTTTTACCCTAGTTTACATTGTGTGTTTTAGTGTTACTTTGATACAAATATTTCAAAGTAAGTATATGAGAAAATAGTTTTTTTTCATGTATATTTAGATTATTGACAGATTTTTTAAAAATTATTTTATTATCAATTTGTAGCTTCATTTCCATATTTTATGTGTAATAATGTGTTCTTATATATATTTATTTATGTGTTTTTGTATTAAAATTATGTGTTATTTTACACATAATGTAAGTAGAATTCCTAAATTTATTTGTGTGAAAATAAAAGAATGATTTCAAAAAAATAATGTTTAGGTGATAAACAGTTTGTTATTGGATACACAACAAGAGTATGAATGTTAGAAATATTTGATTTAATGAGTGATTGTATGTTTTGTAGAGGCAGAATCGCCATATGTAAATCATTCACATAATCATAACGAGACTAATTTGATTCACTTTAAACTAGACATTAGCAAACTTGTTTTCATTTGCATAATTTAAACTTCCTAGATAGTGTGGAGATATGTTAAGAGTACATATGTAGTGAAGGAATGTATGTATGATGTTAGTTTGATTTTGAAAGTAGGGAATGAATTGTAAGGTAAGTTAGTGATAAGTGCGATGAAGAATTATTGTATGTTGCATTTCTAGGGAAAAAACACGCAAAATGTTCTACCTTTTAAACTATATTTATATAATGTTGATTATGATTATGTATTGCTTCGAATTTTGTAAGACAGTTTTTACTCTATCCTCTCAGGAGACTTATGCGAAGGAGATTTGTGAATGTTATGTAGTGTTTTTTTATCAATCTTATTTTACTCTTATTATTGTTATTCATTTACCTACTTGTTTATATATTTTAACTTCATTATTTTTAATTAGAAGAAAACATTATTGACTTGAACTAATTTTAATAGCACCATATGTAACCACATCATTTTCTGAAATAAAATAAATTAATAGTTATTTGTTTTATTTAATGTAAAATGTGAGTACAAGTAACGCCAATAAGTTTCATGGTGGATTTTGAAATAATATTAGTATTGTTTATTTTGATTACATGTTTAAATGATAAGTATCAGTCCAGATAAATTCTGTTTTTGATGGATTTCAATTTAGTTTAAGTATTTGATGGCACTCAATTGTTTACTTCATTCATCTAATTGTTGATTATTATAAATTTTATAAAGAATAAATCACAAACATATCATTTTATTGCTGAAACCTTTTATTCCTCCAATGATTTTTGCCAGCTTCTGAGCAGAATACCTACATGGAATTGTATAATGTAAGTATTGTCAAATTATTAAATAACATACATAATTCTCTAAAATCTGTCGACAATTATTGCATTCCCTACATGCTTGAGTATGTTTTTGATTCAAAAGATATCATTAATAAGAAACTGGCTTGAATCCTGTTTCGATTGATTTTATGTACAATTTTGCACAAGCAATTTTGTTGCATGTTCATAAGCACATATTCATTTTTTTAAAAATCTAATTAAGAAAGAAAGTATAGGTATTTTAATACAAATTAATTAATTTTAATGGTGGTGAAAAAAAATACTATTTAAAGATATTTACTTATTTTTCCACAAAATCCTGTATACTTAGGAGTTTTGTGATTTGTACTGTCAATGCATCGAACAAATCAGCCGTCTTTTCGATGGGCCCTTCATCTTTAGGTATTACAACGTTGCCTTTACCTACCGCACAGCTAGTATGAAGTCAGCATTGTATGGGCGCAAAAACACGTTTATCCCGCCCTGATTTTCAATGTCTGCCACCACTGTTTTTTTTTCTAATTAATTTTATTTCTTAAATTTTCAGCAATTATTTATCATTCGGAATTTCTATTTACATTGATATATACATAGGTATTATGATCAAAATATTACCATGGGTTATGGTAGCATAGAAGCCAGACATCTATTATTTTGTTTCAACAAAATACCTTGATTCTTGGAAAACTTTCTCTTATAATGGTTTTATCAGATTAACGGGTCTTTGGGTCCTTAATGTGTTTAAACAATGCTTATATTTTGTAAATATGTCATTTCTAATAATTTTATATTCAATGCATATTCCTGGAACTTTATACTTTCTAACTTGGTAGGTGAAATGGAGGCTTCCTATTGGTAGATGGTAGAACGCGCCCCGCCGCTCGGTGGGGTAGCTCCTCCCCCCCTGTCTCCAGCGGTGGACGCGATAGCTGGTTTGAATCAGTATTTGAGTGGACGCTTGGTCGGGATAGACGAATTTTAACTCACGCGTACGAAAGATAACTTATATATATTTTTTAAAACAAACGTAGACCGCGAACGTTGAAAGAGAAAATCTTATCTCTGCGAGGCGTCTGCTTGAAGCTCAGCATTAAATTTCATATTTGCATGGTAGTGCATAAGTGTGTTTCAGGTCCATACATAACCAACGAGGGGTGAATTTAAGATAGTTTAAGTTACTATTAAAAATAACTTTTAAGAATAAACATAACTTAAATAATCGTATAATAGTGAATAAGTGTGTTTCAGGTCCATATAACCAACGAGGGGTGAATTTAAGATAGTTTTAAGTTATTTTCAATTAATAAAAAGTGATATTATGTAGTGTAAGTGTTTCATCTATAGACCCGGAACGAGAGCAGCGGTTGGTAAGATCTTTCTGATTTATTATTATTTGTTTTCTTTGCTCTGAACGTTTCGTTTCGTAATTTATTTTAGCAAGATTGTCATCAATATTACACGTGCATTTCATGTATTTGATTATTCTTTTCAGCACTATTATTCTCTGTTCCACGTGTATTTCCTGTATTTAATAATTCTTTTCAGCGGCCGTCATCACTGGTTTTCTAATTAATTTCCTTTTTAATTTTACAGCAATTTTTATTAACCGATAATTACTATTACGCGTGTATTTCTGTCAATTTAAGCATTGTTTTATTTTATACGCTCAACACGTTCTTTCGTCTCCACCATATTTAATTATTGTATTGACTAGCCGGCATTTAAACACTTTTATCAACGCTCTTCTTTGTTATATGCGATAACAACCTTGTAAACAATTTGGCATTATCCACCGTGAGGCCTTCAAAGCAGTAGGTTTTAACGTACAGAATTTCGACATTAGTTTTTAATTTTTTTTATAGCAATTTGGCATTCCTATGTGGAGCCATTTTTTCAGCGTTTTTTTATTTAGCGAAACGTATATCAAAGATTTAGAGAACAGTTATATTGGATGTGTTGAAATGTAAGGAAAACTGAAAAATGTTGCCAACCAAAACGTCAAACGCGCGATATTCCATTACTCACTTTTTGCAAGGAGTACTACTTATAGCATATTATAATAAAAATCCATGTACCATATTTGTCTATGATTTATTGTTTTCATCTATGGAATATATCCCCATTTTGTTCTGTGTTCTGTCAGTTGTCTTTATTTTCACGACGAATGTGAAAAGTTGAAATATTTCTGGAAGAAATTATTTTGATAATTTGACTGATTCAGAGTAAGTAATGGTTTTATTCCAATGTCTTTATATTTAAACTGATAATTATTGTCTAAAGACATTTTTTATCGTGGTTTGGCTGGATGCGTGTTTTTGGTCGCATGCGCTGCTCTACTGCGCATAAGCCAACATTGAACTCTGAAAAACGCTCACTGTTGGGCAGAAAACATTTCATTAACAGCTCCTTTTGTCCAACAGCCAGTGTTTCGATGTCGGCTTACAAAAAATCCGTTTGCGCAGATTTTCAGAAACTATAACATATCTTCTCTTCAACCGGTCTGACGCCAGCTAATATTACAACTCACATTTCAACTCATCGGAAATGAACTGAAAAAATGACATTGTGCCTGACACGATATCATTTGAATGACTTAAAAATGTTACACTCTAAAAATATTTTATTTTTTATTATATTTCGTTTTACAGAGTACAAACAGTCAAATTCATATAATATATACACAAAATGAGTTAGCAGCATATAGACCAGTGAAGACTCCAGACATTACCAAAAATTAATAATTTTTATAACTAGGTAAGAATTAATTAATGAATACATAAATAAATAAATTAATGAACAAATCAATTAAACAAATAACAATAGCAATTAAATTAAATGAAGTATTCATGAAACGAATGTTACGTGATTAGGGATCGGATGATTCCAATAAACCACACACACCTTTCCTAAACACTCCCTTATTCAATAGAAATATGTCCAGGCCACCGAATAACGTGTTATACATCGAACAACTGCGCTGCATAAACGAATGACGAGCATAGTTAGTGGGGCAACCTGAACAAGTGATTAATGCGAGTGACGCGCTGCGGACAGTTGAAGGGTACCTGCTCGAGCAAATTCACAGAATTAACATCTCCATTTACGATCTTAAACAAATAAACCATATCTGTCTCCGTTCTTCTATTCACAAGTGTTGTTATTCCATAATGTCGAGCAGCAAGCTTATAAGTTTCAAAATTTTGGCTCGTCAGAAAGTCCAGATATCTCACGAATCTCCTCTGCAATCCTTCAATTCTATTTTTATATATGCAATATTGGGGATTCCATACGACCGATGCAAACTCCAACTGACTTCTTACCAATGAATAATACAGAGCAGTCATAGTCAAAGGCGACTTAAAAGGTTTACCAATCCTCAGTATAAAACCTAACATTCTGTATGCCTTTCGAATGATAGTGTCAACGTGGACCCCAAACAAAAGTTTTCCGTCCATGACTACTCCCAGGTCTCTGATTTCCTCACACCTACCCAAGATCTGTCCATTAATGCAACAGTCGATGCAAACCTGGCGGGCACTTTTAGTGAATGTGATAGTCTTACACTTGGATATGCTACGCCCACCTCCACCCGCTCCGCATATGGGGACTGAAACGGCCCCTTCACAGAACGCTAGTAAGAATGACAAAGAATGCATGAAACGAAGA
The DNA here is from genome assembly GCA_963576475.1 of Molanna angustata. NCBI lineage: Eukaryota > Metazoa > Arthropoda > Insecta > Trichoptera > Molannidae > Molanna > Molanna angustata. The sequence continues at coordinate 779,574 of OY754989.1, read as the reverse complement.
GTAGCTCTAGAAGCTCTTCTAGACTCATGTTCTCGGCACAATTGTAATTCTTGGGCATCTGTAAAAATTGTAAAAACATTTCCAAACTGGTACTTATGAAATTTACGAACACTGAAAACCACTGCTAAAGCCTCTCTCTCTAATCCATCTTAGCTTGATTAAGTGTAGCTGACACATGCAACTATGCATTATTTTCCATCAAACTTTTGAAACAATACCCATAAGGTGAGGCATCTGTCATTAAATAAAGAGGTGAATATTTATTGTACGGTATAATAACATATCTATTTAACAGGATTTTGCTTTCCTCAAAACATTTTTCAAATTCATCATTCCATTTCCATGGTGTATTTTTTTCTAATAATTTGTACATCAAACTTAAACTAGTAGATAACATTGGTATGAATCTGTGGTTGGATTAACATCGGGCATAGTTTAAAGTGACAGATCTGATGATCACACTTTTATTTTTAATAATGTGCTTCTGTTTTATTATTCATTATAACTTTAACGCGTCTTAATTGAACCCAACTGTATAGTACCGTTTCACTCTTTCAAAATTCACTCTTTTTCGTCTTGAGTGCCATTGTTAATCCGAATGTTAGGTCTAGTGTGTAGATTTGTACTTTGTATTTGACGATGTGTACTGCTCTTTAATTGTCTTTAAATATATATTTTTTTACAGACAATGGACGTCACAGTGACAAATAAATCAATAAAAGAAGAATTTACTCCTTCAATAGACAGATACATTGGAGTATTTCCTGATTTACCAATTCAAGAATGTAGAGTTGATTTGAAAAATGAAATCGGAGAACACTCAGTGATTGGTAATGATAAAAAAATAATTCCCCAAAATACTTCAAATGAATGCAATGTCTATGGAGAGACATTCTCTCAAACGGAAAGTTTAAAACAACATCAACTAACTCATTTGAGCAAAAAACAACATGAATGCAATGTCTGTGGGAAGACGTTTTCTCAACGAGACAATTTAAACACTCATAAATTAACTCATTCGGGTGAAAAAACACATGAATGCAATGTATGTGGGAAGAAGTTCTCTCGAAAAGACAAATTAAACACTCACAAACTAACTCATTCAGGCGAAAAACCACATGAATGCGATGTATGTAGAAAAACGTTCCCTCGAAAAGACAAATTAAACGCTCATAAACTTACTCATTCGGGCGAAAAAACACATGAATGCAATGTCTGTGGGAAGACATTCTCTATAAGGGGAAATTTAAACACCCATAAACTAACTCATTCGGGCAAAAAACCACATGAGTGCAATGTCTGTGGGAAGACATTCTCTATAAAAGGAAACTTAAATACTCATATTCTAACTCATTCGGGTGAAAAACCACATGAATGCAATGTCTGTGGGAAGGCATTTTCATTAAGAGGAAATTTAAACACCCATAAATTAACACATACGGGCGAAAAACCACATGAATGCAATGTATGTGGAAAGTCGTTCTCTCGAAAAGACAAATTAAACACTCATAAACTATCACATTCGGGCGAAAAAACACATGAATGCAATGTCTGTGGGAAGACATTCTCTATAAAGGCAAATTTAAACTCTCATAGATTAACTCATTCGGGTGATAAAACACATGAATGCAATGTATGCGGAAAGACGTTCTCTCGAAGAGATACACTAAACACTCATAAATTGAGTCATTCGGGCGAAAAACTGCATGAATGCAATGTATGTGGGAAGACTTTTTCTCGACGAGACAATTTAAAAACTCATAAATTAACTCATTTGGGCGAAAAACCACATGAATGCAATGTCTGTGGGAAGACATTCTCTATAAGGGGAAATTTAAAGACTCATAAATTAACTCATTCAGGCGAAAAACCACATGAATGCAATGTATGTGCGAAGACGTTCTCTCGAAAAGACAAATTAAAAACTCATAAACTAACTCATTCGGGCAAAAAACCACATGTATGCAATATCTGTGGGAAGATATTCTCTGTAAGGGGAAATTTAAACACTCATAAACTAATTCATTCAGGCGAAAAACCATATGAATGCAATGTATGTCGGAAGACGTTCTCTCGAAAAGACAGATTAAACACTCATAAACTTACTCATTCGGGTCAGAAACCATATGAATGTAATGTATGTGGAAAGTTATTCTCTTTAAAAGGAAACTTAAATACTCATATACAAACTCATTCGGGTGAAAAACCACATGAATGTAATGTATGTGGGAAGACGTTTTGTCGAAGAGACAATTTAAACACTCATAAATTAACTCATTCGGCGAAAATCCACATGTCTGTGGGAAGATATTCTCCCGACAAGAGAGTTAAGAAAAACATAAGCTTACTCATTCGGGCAAAAAATCACATGAATGCAATGTCTGAGGTAAAGTATTCTCTCAAAGAGGACACTTAAATTATATAAACTAACTCATACGAGCTGTAAGTTAGGCAGTGCCCAGACTATGCGACAGTATGGCAGGTCCTTTGGTGCTAGCGTGGTTTCTTTATTTTCCTCCTGCATGATCTTTGTGTCACTAATGGATATCTGCGTGCCACACGGCATCGCGATGATGGCGCATTTCTCACCCAAACGACAAACCCGTCCTATCACCACTGCAAAACTATTATCGTTTTTGTCTCATTACCGCTAGCTACATATGTGTCTCGGGACTGTAAAATCTTATATATACATATAATATACTAGATGGTGTGCTTCGTAAAAAGTGTGTCGTGATGTGTCGCGTATTTGATTGCTTGGTTGGCAACATATTGCAGTTTTCCCTACATTTTTCCTATAGTGTTTCATTATTTTAAATGGGTGTATTCTCTATAGTTCAAGTTGTTAGAATAAGTAATTTTCTATTGTATTAATATTTATATATGCCTTATGGCAACACTTCAACTTCCGTAAAATATATATAACGGCCACAATAATATTGTGTTGTGTGAAGAAATAAAAAAGGTTAATCCATTTAAGTCAGACAACCTATGTGTTATTATTTAATATAAAATAAGTAAAATAATAAGAGGTTATGCGTCCAGCAAAAGACTGCGAAAATAAAATGGCTAATAGTTCAGAATCTTTGATGATTGAAAAATTAACAGATCACGAGTCATACCATCTTTGGAAATTCGAAATAACAATTATATTTAAAGCTCAAGGAATATATGAAATAGTGACCAGAATGGACACTGATAAAAACGAGGGGAACTGGTATAAAAAAGATGCTCAAGAACAAAAAATAATAATTACCAAATCAATAACCTAGATTTAAAGCTTTTACTAACATGTAAAACCAATACAAAGCGTCCTTGAGGTGAGTTAGTAAATTTGGACAAAGCAAAAATAAATATTGATTCTGTTTATAGGGAGTCAGGTAAGGCTTTTCCCAATAAGACGAAACCTGTAATCCTCAGATTCAAATATATTTGGCAAAGAGACCATTATATGCAAGAAATAAAGAACTATAACAAGAGTTTGGATAAGGAGGACAAATTAAACACCAGCAGTCTGGGAATAGCGGGTCCGCGAATTCCGTTTTATGCGTCCGAGGACTTAACCACTCAAGCAAAGAGATTCCTTTATCAAGCAAAATGTGCTGCAAAGGAAAAAAAATACTCATTTGTATGGGTAAAGGGTGGTAAAGTTTTTGTTCGTACAGAAGACGGATCTAAAACTATACAGATAAAAAATGAACGTACCTTCGATGAGCTTTAAAATAAAGACTTTTAATTCGAAGATGATATGCACGTTGTTACGCCTTTGAAATGGATATTTCAAAACCTGAAAAATTCTTTGTATGGTATGGTATTCACCTTTTACTACAAATTGAGACCTCAGAATTGTTTGCTGGTATAGATTATTACATAATACATACATAATTTCAATTTAAACAGAAATGGCTCTTATTGATGATGAGTTGCAAAGTTTAGTTGATGTGGAAACTATGAATATTGTCGACGCATCCAGGGCAGCTTCATACTTTACTGAGGATTATAACTTCAAAATATTTAACCAAAAC
>OY754989.1:503695-772849 GCA_963576475.1 Molanna angustata | reverse complement strand
ATATATATATATATATATATATATATATACTTTATATATATATATATATATATATATATATATATATATATATATATAAAAATATATATTGCAAGGTATGGTGGTTTATGAGAAAACAAAAACAGAGAAGCTAAAATTATACTCACACTAACCTTACCACCAGCAGTCAGCGATATTGCAATGAGACTCATTTAAAATAATGCCAATATCTCAGTATCTCAGAGGCGTGTTGTTTATTGATTAAGACAAAAAAAAGAATATATTTAAGTATCAAATAAGAATTTTCTGTTCAATAGAACAGTAAGGAAAACATGAAAGCTGAGTCAGATATGATGTGGGTAAGATTGAGCGATGAAAGAAACGCATAAGTACAAAAGAAATTACAATTTTTGTTATCATGGTTGGTAATGAATGTTAAATATGATGCAATTATCTACGCTACCTGAACTAATCTAAATATTTGACATTTTAATAAAACAATTTAATTCTTAAATTATAATTCATAAGTTTTCAGATATTTTTCTAGACCATGTGGTGTATAATAACCAAGAAATATTAGAACTAATCTAAATATTTGACATTTTAATAAAACAATTTAATTCTTAAATTATAATTCATAAGTTTTCAGATATTTTTCTAGACCATGTGGTGTATAATAACCAAGAAATATTAAACATGACATAATTAAACAGATTGAACTAAATTTTCAAATAATATCAGTATTTCATATGTTTTTTTTTAATCAATTAGAAATGAAAACTACCATCGTAGTATCTACGTCGATTTGAAGTGCAATTTACAGGTGTTTTACAGTTATTATCCATTAATGATGTGCAAATATGGGTGTGCACCAACCATGATATTTAAAATCATTTATTTTTCATCATCCATGGCATACTTAGTAAAGTATGCCAACATTGAAGCATGATGAAAAGACAGCATGTACAAAAAACAAGAAAAAGAAAGTAAGGAAGAAAGAAACAAGGAAGCAAAGAAGGAGGCTGTTATATTTCCTGCAAGAATTCAGTTAAATTAGCGAACGTGACTCATGCCAGATATTTTATATAGACGAGGATCGATGAAACTAGATAAAGAACTTACCCAGCCTCCTTTGAACTTAAATTTCCCGTCTTTGCTAGGTCTCACGCATTTTGACGCCATGTTACACATCGTGTCGGCTGTCAGCGTTGAAAAGGAAGGCATAGATATCTCGATCCGCCTAGCTAATCCGTTCACGGCTGTGTTCGCCTTACAACTTTTTTAGAAATATTTCCAATATTGCGAAGTGCGTTCGTTTAAGACATTTTTATTAACATTAAATTAAAATAATTAAGTAGTGACGTGCAAATACAAAAATAACGTCACAATATATATATATATATATATATATATATATATATATATATATATATATATATATATATATATATATATATATATATATATATATATATATATATATATATATATATATATATATATATATATATATATATATATATATATATATATATATATATATATATATATATTATACCATAAAACAAAATCGTGAGATAGTTCATGTATATATTAGATATAATTTATTATCGAAAATATCACTGATCAATATTCTATTGTATTATAATACTTTGAATGAGTATGAGTATATAAATAATAGAAAAATGATTCAAAATATCGATATAGATTTGGTATCGATTGATACTAAACTCATCAACCATGCTAATGACTGCAAAGATTTTTTCACAAGCAACTACGCGTTAAAAATATTAAATCTCAATATACGCAGTATTGAGAAAAATCATGATGAACTGTTACTTTTTCTTGAAGACTCACATGTAAAATTTGATGTTATCATAGCTACTGAAGCATGGAAAAATCAATATATTATTCCAAGAGCTATCAGTGGGTTCCAAATGTTCAGATCTAATATATCCTTCAATAAGGCAGATGGTGTGGTCGTGTATGTTAAAGAATACTTAAATCCTAGATTAATTGAATGTGAAGTGACCGATGCAAACTGTGTGCAAATAATAATCGATAATTCTTTTTCAATCTTTGGTGTCTATAGGTCGCCTCATATTGTGAATACTAAACCTTTCATAACATCACTTTCTGACTTAATCAAACAAAATTCTAAGTATCAACATATAGTTTTAGCCGGTGATATAAATATAAACACAATCGGATCGAAACACTATCAGTCACTTGAGTACGAATGTGCATTGGCTGAACTAGGACTATTGTCTGCTATAAATCTACCGACGAGAGAAACCAACATCTCTCACTCGTGTCTTGATCACATTTATGTTAAATCCAACTTTGCAGTTGTTGCAGCAGTGGTGAAATCTACCATAACAGATCACTATAGCACTATCTGTGGCCTTGTTAAGAAAGAAAACACACACGCTAAAGACAAAACTCCAAGTAAATCAATAAAATTTACAAATGTCAATAAACTAATGGATGCTCTTACAAAAACAGATTGGTCAGACGTATTAAATGAAACATGCACAAACTCTGCACTGAAAATTTTTATGTTGATCTTAGATAAACATTTGTTAGAAAGTACAGAAATTAAAGCTAAAAAGCCCAAGTTATTACCTATTAAACCATGGATGAATGAATCTATTCTAAGTTGTGTCAGAAAAAGAGATATATTACATCTAGAGGTTAAAAAATATCCTCATAATAAATCTTTCTATAAATATTGTATTAAATACAGAAATATATGTAATAAAATCATAAAACACCATAAAGAAAAATATTACAAATCAATTTTACAAAAAGATCATTCTTCAAAAACTGCCTGGAAGATAGTGAAAGAACTAAATAATGTAAATGACTCTAACAAAACAACTATTAAATCAATTGCTATAAGCGATTCTCTGATTCATGGAGATAAACCAATTGCTGACTGTATGAATGAACATTTTGCAGGTATAGGTAATAAACTAGCTACTGAATTATTCTCTAAATCACAGAGAACTGAACAAGATATTCTTAAAAATTATGAACGGAAAAAATATACGCACGCAAAGTTTAAATTAATGAACATAACCAAAGATGACACCATTAAGTATATTGAAGATATTCGTACAGATAATTCTAAGGGATACGATAATATACAAGCCAAAATAATAAAATCAGTAAAAAATCAAATCGCTGAACCATTAACTCATATTCTAAATTGTAGCTTATCACATGGTGAGTTTCCTGAGGCGTTCAAATGTGCTAGGGTAATCCCACTTTATAAAGGAGGTGATCATAAAAATCCCAACAACTATAGGCCAATATCCATTTTGAGTGTTTTATCAAAAATATTTGAAAAATGTGTCAGCCTTCAACTTACAAAACATCTAGAAACGCTCAATATTCTTGCAGAAAATCAATATGGTTTTAGAAAAAATAAGGGTACGGACGAAGCTCTTCTGTCAATAATCAAAGATATTGCTAATAACATTGATAGAAATAGAAAAACCATAGCAATATTTTTAGACTTAGCCAAAGCTTTTGACACGGTTTCTCATAAACTTTTATTAAAAAAGTTAGAAAACGTGGGAATTCATGGAACAGAATTAAAATTCTTCAAAGAATATATTGAAAAACGATCCCAGTTTGTACAAATTGGAACCACAACCAGTGACATAAAGCAAATAAATTATGGCGTTCCTCAAGGTAGTACCCTTGAACCACTATTATTTTTAATTTACATAAATGATCTCTGTTTTCTTAAAATTGGAGGAAAAATTATTACTTTTGCAGATGACACTGCACTACTTTTCAATGTGACACATGGGAAAAAGCGTACGTATTGGCAGAAAAGGGAGTCAATATAGTAAAATCATGGCTAGATAACAGTGTCTTATCCCTTAATATAAAAAAAAACAGTATTGACACACGAGGACAACCTTTGGATCAACATTCTATTACAGTTCACAATTGCTACAAAAATTTCTGTCAATGTACCCCCCTGGAAAAATGTAACGAGATCAAGTATCTAGGAGTTGTTGTTGACAATAACTTAAATTGGAAAAAGCATATTGAGGAATGTTCCATAAAAATTCGAAAACTAATATATCTATTTTTACGTATTCGCAATGTTTTTAAAATAGATGACCTTAAGTTTTTTTTTTTTTTTTTTTCATCTATTATGCAGTTGCTCAATCTATAATATGTTATGGCATCATAGTTTGGGGAGGAACGTATAAAACCTCACTTAGTCCCATTGAAATAGCCCAGAAGAGTATCATTCGAGTTATTAATAAAAAACCTTTTAGATATCCGTCTAATTCATTATTTTCTGAATTTGAAGTTTTAGATATTCGTCAGCTATACCTCAAGAAATTAATCATTTACTCACATAAGCTCAATATAACACAATGTACTCGAGTTGAAAATTCCTACAATATTAGACACAGACTTTTACCCATCCCCAGAGCTCATACCACGTTTACTCAAAAACATTTTGATTTTATTTTGCCTCGTATTTTAAACATATTTATAAAAGAATTAATTGGTTCTGAGATATATAATATAAAATCACTAGGTGCTATGAAAAATAAACTATCTTCTTGGATTCTCAACAAAGGTAGAATGAACATTGAAGATATATTTTTTAAAATTATGAAATGATTATAAAACCGTGATGTTATAGCTTATATTATAATTTGTATTTTTGATTTTTTTGAAATGTTATAATTATATGTTAGACATAAATGGGTTACATAAGTAAAGACTGTGTCAGTTAAAATGAATGTAAAGCTATTCCGACACAAGCACTGCTTAGTGGAATAGTTCTTATCCACTGGATGTTGGTACTGATAGATTGTATTCATTTTGTCAGTGCCAACATGTTATACTAAATTGTCAATTTTTCAAATTTTTTTTTGTTCTATGTTTCACTGTCGTATTGTTGTAATTTTTTTTGTATGGTTATTGTGGATTTAAATAAATAAAAAAATAAAAATACACGCATGTGTAGTGCTTTACTTTATTAGGTTATGTGTTTCCGCACACCTGTCGCTGGTTCCCATACATGGTGGTGAATTTATATTCAGTAAGTATGTAAATTATAAAAAAATGTGCGTGGGCATACACGCCTGTGTAGTGCTTAATTTTATTAGGTTATGCGTTTCCGCAAACCTGTCGCTGATTACCCTTCATGGTGGTGTATTTATATTCAGTTAGTACGTAAATTATAAAAAATGTGCGTGGGCATACACGCATGTGTAGTGCTTTATTTTATTAGGTTATGCGTTTCCGCAAACCTGTCGCTGGTTCCCCCACATGTTGGTGTATTTATATTCAGTGAGTACTTAAATTATAATAAAATGTGCGTGGGCATACACGCATGTGTAGTGCTTTATTTTATTAGGTTATACGTTTCCGCAAATCTGTCACTGGTTACCCTACATGGTGGTGTATTCGTAAACACTAAGTACGTTAATTATAAAAAAAATGCGTGGGTATACACGCATGTGTAGTGCTTTATTTTATTATTTGGGGTTATGTGCATATATTTAGGCTCTCTAAAGTGCCAGAGTGGTCACTTGGTTAGAAGCGATTGCATACCAGTCGGAGCTGATATACACGCCTGTAATTGAGGTGGTAAGGTCGGTCAGTTGGACGTGTAGGTATTACCTGTTTGTCCGCCTTTGGCTACATACACCCAAACGATATCTCACCTGCCTGGTTCGAACCTGGAGGCCGTCTGTTCGGAGAGTCCCGACAGCTGAGCCACAGATTGATCGACCAAGCAACTGCGATACCGTATACAATAGATTATTAAATATTACTCAGGTAAAAATGGTTGACAGATTGAAAGATGTAACAGGAAATTGAACTTACTCTTTTATTGATCTAGTTGTACAATTGGCTCTTATTGATATTACTAGGTACAGACAATATTGAATTATTATTTAATAATTATAAATGTAAATTTGGAACGCGGACTATTTGAACGACGACGAGCGGTCGGGCAGCGTGATGCCTAGCCTCGAGATCTGGATGAACGGGAATGGTCTGGGAGCGCTGTGCTTCCCCTTAAATAGGTGTCGGGCTGTGCATACGGCGCAGGGCAAGATGGCGCCTGCCGAAGTAACTCAGCTACGCGGCGCAACCGGTGATTGCGCCACAGACCCCGCTGGCAGTCTCTTAGACGAAACACGACCCCTCCTCGAAGTTCAAAGTCCTTACATTGCGTTCTGTGAAAGAAAAATGAAAAAAAATTTTTAAAGCATTTGATTTGTTTTGTTATTTGGTATAGGGTTTTCTTTTAACCGCTATGTACATGTTATGTAATAAATTTCTATATGAAAAGTAGTCTTTTCTAAAACACAGTAATGTAATTATTTAAATACAACTTAATCTATACATATATAAAGTTAATCATATTATAAGTATAAATTTGTTTTAGTACATTTATATGAAGTTACTTATCTTTTAAAAATATCTGACGCTGGTGAATCGTTGTGGGAAGTAGACCTTTCTTCCTGCTCTTGTTGTGGTGTGTGGTTGCTCTGATACTGGGCTGGATGAAGGAGTGTCGTCCTGTGTGTGCTGGCTGGACATCCTTATGTGTTCCTCAGTGGTATTCGGTTGATGCTCGGTGTTGTCTTCATAGTGTTCCATTCCTTCATTTATGTTGAAGGCTGGTTTCAGTCGATCTAAAGAGACTTTTTTTCTTTTCCGTTGATTACGATAATGGCTGTTTTATCGTCTCTGTCTCGTACCAGGTATGGTCCGTCGTAGGGCTTCTGAAGTGGGCGTTTTACGGCGTCATGTCTGAGAAAGACGTATTTACTGTTTCTAAGTTGCTTGTGTACAAAGGTCTGTCTGGTACAATGTCTGCTGATTGGTATGGGTCGCATTTTTGACATTATTTTTTGTAGTTTTTGTCCATATGTGTCTGGTTCTTCCGGTGTGGTTTCTTCGAAGAAATCCCCCGGGAGTCTTAACGAAGCTCCATATGTCATTTCTGCGGGTGTGTGATTTGAGCCTTCTTTGGTTACGGATCGTAGCCCCAGGAGTATCAGCGGTAGTGATGAGGTCCATGAGGTATTGTCGACTGCCATGATGGAGCTTTTTAATGTGCGATGCCACCTCTCTATCATTCCGTTGCATTGTGGGTGGTAGGCTGTGGTTCGATGGTGTGTGATCCCCATTTTTCTTGTTAGGCCATTAAATAAGGCACTTTCAAACTGCCGGCCCTGGTCGGTGGTTATCGATGTTGGGACGCCGAATCTAGCTATCCAGTTGTACATTAAGGCGTCTGCAACTGTTTCGGCGGATATGTCTTTAAGCGGGATTGCTTCGGGCCATCTCGTATATCTGTCTATTATGGTGAGTAGGTATGTATATTCTTTTGAAGGCTGTAGCGGGCCTACTAAATCCAGGTGAATATTCTTGATTCTTCCGTCGGTATGCTGATAGTCTTTTAACGGTGTTATCGTATGCCTGTGAATTTTTGCTGCTTGACATTGTATGCAGGCGTCTACGATATTTTTTACGGACTTGTCGATATTTGGCCATACGTATCTATGCTTTATTATCTTGCTTGTTGCCTTTGCTCCGGTGTGGCTTATCGCGTGTATCGTTTTAATTATTTGGTCTCTCATGTCGGCCGGTACATATGGGCGTAATGCGTTATTAGTAACATCGCGCCATAACGTTTGTTTGGTGCCGGGTATTATTATTTTTTTTAATTGTAGTGACGATTTTTCTTGTAGGTATTTTAATTCGTTGTCGTTACTTTGCTTTTCTGCCATTTTTTGGTAATTAATGCTGGGTGTTATTTCTATTTCTTCTATCCGTGATAGTGTGTCTGCGACTTTGTTGTCTTCACCCTTAATATGCCTCAAATCTGTCGTAAATTGGCTTATGTAATCCAACTGTCTTTCTTGTCGCGGAGAGTTGAGTTTATTTTTCGAAAATGCGAATATTAATGTTTTGTGATCTGTTGTTATTGAGAATTGTCTTCCTTCTATTTGCGATCGAAAGTACTTTACTGCTTCGTATATAGCGGTAAGTTCCCTATCGTAGGTGCTATACTTAAGTTGCGCGTCGTTGAATTTTTTTGAAAAAAATGATATCGGTTGCCACATGTCTTTTTTTTTGTTGTAGTGCTGCCCCCATGGCGTTGTTCGATGCGTCGACCATGATTGTTATTTCAGCGGATGGGTTTACGTGCACAAGTAGTGCAGCTTGAGCTAAGTCTTTTTTACATTTCTCGAAGGCTTGTAGTAGCTCTTCTGTCCACACTATTTTTCTTTTGTCGTTCTTTGCGTAGCCTTTTAGTTGCTCAAATAATGGTTTTTGGGTGTCCGCTGCGTTTGGTAGGAATTTTCTATAGAAATTTAACATTCCCATATATCTTCTTAATCCTTTTGCTTCTTTAGGTGGTTCTATCTGTGTAATGGCTTTTACTTTTTCTGTGAGGGGTTTACTCCCATTTTTGTTAATTTTGTATCCGAGAAATTTTACTTCTTCTACTCCTAGCTGGCATTTTTCTTGATTAATAATTAGGCCGTTCTCAGCGAGTCTCTTGAACAATGTGTTTAGGTGTTTTTCGTGGTCTTGAAGGTTGTTTGATGCGACCAGAATGTCATCTATATATGTAAATACAAATTCTAGGTCCCTTGTAATTGTGTGTAGGTATCGTTGGAAGCTCTGGGCGGCGTTTGATAATCCTGGTTGCATTCGCGTAAATTCGAATAATCCAAATGTGGTTAAAATCGCAGTTTTAGGTATATCTTTTTCTTCCATCTTTACTTGATTATAGGCTCTTGCGAGATCCACTTTGCTGAATATGGTTTTTCCATGTAATTTGTGCGAAAAGTCTTGCAGTTGTGGTATTGGGTATTTATCGGGCTTTGTTATGGAATTTAAACGCCTGTAGTCTCCGCACATTCTGTAACTTCCGTCGGTCTTCTTTACCATATGAAGTAGGCTAGACCAGTTGCTTTTCGACGGTCTGCATATGCCTTGTTCTATCATGTATGCGAATTCTTTTTTAGCTATTTCGAGTTGTATTGGATTGAGTCTTCTTGCTTTTGTGGTTACTGGAGGACCTTTTGTTTGTATATGGTGAGTTACGTCATGTTTTGGCTCTATTTGTGTCATGTGTGCCCTTGTCAGGCACGGGTATTTTCGTATAATTGCTTGAAATTTTGATTTTGCTTGAACTGTTGCGATATTTGTGACGCTCGTTTTGTAGATACATCCTCTGCTGGTGATGCCCGTTGTTCTATTAATTAAACTTCTTCTTTTTAAGTCGACTAGAATATCATAGTTCGTTAGGAAGTCTGCTCCGATGATTGGTTTGGTTACGTCGGCTATAACAAACTTCCATTTGTGGTTTCTGCGTAAACCGAGGTTCAAGTGTATTATTTTGTGGCCGTATGTAGGTATTGACGTTCCATTAGCTGCATATATTGGTGTGATGATGCTGTCCGTAGATATTATCGATTTGTCATTTTTATAATACTTTGGTATTATGCTAATTTCGGAGCCTGTGTCTACGAGATATTGCACGCCACTGGCTATGTCTTGTATGAAGAGACGGTGCTTTATAAGCGACGGTGTTGTCTCGCACACCTGCCGCATTATAAGTTTTCCGGCTGATTGAATGTGCACGGCTGTTGGCATCTATGTGCTTCTGTACCGAATTTTTGATGGTACCTACATACGTCTTGTTTTTTCTGTTTGCTTTCGTTATTATAATTTTGTTGAAATGTATTATATTTATTTTTGAAATTTTGATTTTTATTCGGATGCCGGTAATTATTGTTATTTCTGTAGTCAAAGCGGTTTCTATTGTATGATCGCGATCTCGAACGATCCCTTTGTTGATTTCTAAAGCATGGGCGTGATTGTCTTTGTTGTAATTCCAATCCTTGTATTTTTTCTGTTAAATTCTGTATTTGATGTTGCATTCCTAATAAAATGTTTATTGTATTTTGTTCGTTATTTGAGCAGGGGTTGCTTAATGTTGGAGTAGAGTTTACTGCAAGTACTTCTGTTCTGCAGTTAACCTCCATTATCCGGTCCGCAGTGGTGGCAAGTACCAAGACATCATCCGTTGTTATTGCAGATATTATTTCTTGCACCCTGTGTGGTAGTCTTTCTAGCCACAGCCTTTTGATGAGACTGTTGTTGTTCAATGTTGGTCCGGCTAGATTCTTCATCTTTCGTAGCAGTTCTGATGGTGTTTGGTCACCCAATTGAATTCCGTGTAAAAGCTGCGTTAGTCGTTTTTCTTCTGATTCTTGGAGTCGATTTAATAATGTTGATTTTAAGTTCTTGTATTTCTCTATACTTGGTGGGTTTTGAATGACATCCGCAACGCATGACATCGTCTCTGGGTCCAAGGCTGCCAGCACATGGTGGTACTTTGATTCATCCTTAGTTATGCGTGCGTTGGCAAATTGTGCTTCTATTGTGTAGAACCATAAGTGTATTTTCTGTCTCCACACACTTGGTAGTTTAATGTTGGTTGAATATATGTATTTCTGTTCTGTACTCTTGATGTCCGTCATCGTTATTGTCTTGTTCTCTGTTTGTTGCTTTGTCCATTGACATGTTTATTTAGGTATGTATTTTATGCAAAAATATTATAAATTTAAAAGTCTAAGTATTTTTTAAAAAAAAAATCGAAAAATTATTTTGAAATATTTTTTTTAAATTATTTGATAAGTTTTTAAATATTGGGATTAAATCAAAGTGTCTTTTTATTTAATTATACCTTTTTATAAAAAAATTTATTTATTTGTATTTTCTTTTTATGAAAAAAATATTTTGTACATAAAAAAATATTTTTTTTGTATTAGTTTTATTTATTTATGTTTATATTTTATTACAATGTTATTTGTAGCTAGTTATTATTGCTTTCTATATTATGGTATGACTATTAGTTTATTTTATTTTCAAAATCCATAAAGATTATAAGTCATAGTGAACGTACACGCTTTTGTACTTCCTCCTAAAATACTAAATAAATCAATTTTATAAACGTTTTAAAGATAGAGTCAGTGTCAGTTCATGTAACTAATAGTTTTGTGATATATTTTAATATTTTTTCTTACGCTGAACAACGTAAGCCGTGGTTGTATTTTTTGATTTACTTTAAACATATTAAATCTTCGCCATCAAATATTGTGAATTTGTGGCAATAATACGGATCGACGCTCGGTCCAATCACTCTAACTAAGCTGAGCGTGTTGTGTCTCACACTGCGCCGCACCGCACCGATCACATTCCACTGCACTGCACGGTTTCTGATTCTCGCTCTCCGTAGCGCAGCGGTGCCAAACCTTTTGAGATGGAGTGCCCTAAATGTAACCAAATTATAACTGATGGAGTAAAGTGCTTCGCCTGTAACAATCATTTTCATTATAACTGTGGAGGAACAAGTGAAACTAATTTCAGAAAACTCTCCTTAGATAAGCGCGCTAACTGGCGATGTCAAACATGCAAGATGCCATCTACTGCATCGTTATCAACTAGTGAGAGCTCATTAATACTAAGTGAAATAAAGCGAATGAGCACTGAGTTGTCCGAACTCAAACAAATAAAAATAAATATGACCGTTCTCACAAATGAAGTACACGAACTCAAAAGCTCAATTGATTTCAACAACTCCAAACTAGACATGTTCACTACGAAATTCAATGAGATCGATCAGAAACTCTTGAAAGTCGACTCCCTGGAAGCAGAAATTCGTGAACTGAAAATCAAGGTTACGCAATTATATGACACAAATAACACCCGGGACCAATATGTTCGTACGCTACAGTCAACAGTAAATTCTCTCCTAGCTGAAGCGGAAAAACGCGAGCAATGGGCTCGCCTCCAAAACTTAGAAATCCGAGGAATCCCTCAGATCAAGGACGAAGACACGAACCATATCATCCTAAAAATAGCAAATACTATAGGATTTAATTTGGATCTAAATTATGTTGAGTTCTCCAACAGAGTAACGGCAAAAGACCAACAGAAAAATACAACAAAACCAATTATCGTAAAATTTACCAGCCGAATTATTAAGGACGCCTTCCTATCAGCAGTTAAGAAAAGAAAAGGGCTTACTACCAAGGACTGTGGCTTTCCCGGCGCAGATCACAACATCTTTATAAACGACCACTTAACACGCAATGGGAAACATCTCTTCTTCCTGGTCCGTAAATTGAAAAAAGAACGGGGTTTTCAGTATGCCTGGCTCCGGAACTGCCGTATATTCGTCCGGAAAAACACGACTTCACCACCCATACTCATAGCAAACGAAGAAGACTTGAAAAAGATGATGTAAACTCTAGAACCTTCTCCAACATTTGTTCTTTACCTACGTCACTTTACATGTTCTCTGTGAATTACTGCTTAACTATTGTGCACTATATTCCAATTTTCAAATTTTTCACATTACTCTTAGCTTATCCCTTCCCAATACCAACACCCATTATTACATTCCTTCCAACTTATCCCATCTCAAAAACTTTGAGAAGCGCTGATCGATTGCTGCTCACATCTAACTCAGTACATGCAACTATGACTGGCCAAATTTTAGTAATGAGACGCTACATTACATATTTAGCACCTTCTCACTCACACTCATGGGACACAGGCGGCATGGTAAGCACTTTACAAGACTCTCTCTCACTCATACTCTTCCAATTTATTTTCATAACTACATACAATTCTACACACCTATATCTCTCGACGTATTGCAATCTTATATACATAATCAATCACAACCCTACACAATTATCTTTAATATCGTACCGCTATATTATATTTCATCATATAAAACTACACGCTTTTTCCTTGATTGGCATTGGTCAGAAACGGACGTGTGTTTGTTCCTGCGTCGACAAGCATATAAAAACTCAACCTACCTACCGAATATTCAATATTTTTAATATTATTGGTGTAAAAGTCAATCTTTCTGGCAAATTCATTTTTTACTTTGTGTTGTTATTGTGATGTCTATTTTGTAACCTGGGGTAAGTTAAATTAACATTATATATAACAGTTTTTTCCTTTTAATTTACTAACAATGGAGGTTAAACCTCCGGACCCGCCTGATCCTCCAGATCTCTCTCCATCGAAACCACGATATACCAGAACGAGAAGCGACCGAGCATGGTCGGATTCTTACGACTCTGACAGCTCCCTAATTACTGTCCCAGATATAACGCCGCCGTCTCCCGGTCTCTTTGTGACAGTCCCAAATAAAAAATACGCCCAAAAACGGAAAAATAGCAGACCTTCCCTTGGTGACTTGGAAAAGGAAACCAAGACCAGTGATCATAAAAAAAAACCCGCCCTCAATGAAACACAACCCTCTGTAAATTCCACCCCCAACACTTCAGCCACCCCTCCAAATCCCTTATATGAAAGAAACACAAGAAATATTTACAATGAAACGGACAGCAGTCCATTCATAGTACACGTCTCTTCCGAAAATTCTAACCAATTATCTGCCATTGAGTTCGGAAAATGCCTTAAAAGAAACCTAGTAAAGGGAATAATTACCGGAAGCTGTAAATTGATAGGAAAAAATAGAGCCAGCGTTGAATTTAGCAACATTACCAATGCAAATTACTTCTTAATGAAAACGTTCCCAGAATTTAGGACCTACATTCCCACGAATCAGGTTTCCCGTATGGGATTGGTGAGGGGTATCCCCGTGGGAGAGGACTTCACCAATGAGTGCCTGATGAGTGAGATGGAGGTTCCCCCTAACTATGGAAAAATACTAAAATGTCGTAGGTTAAACTACAAAGATTTGTCAACAGGACAAGCAGTTTGGAAACCCTCCAGAACGGTGGTTCTCACTTTTGATGGACAAAGAATGCCAGACCGGGTATTCTTATCCTACACCAGTATCCAAGTGGAGAAATATGAATTTCCGACTATACAGTGCTGGAAGTGCTGTAGATTCGGCCACACAAAGCCCCTGTGCAGATCACAACCACGTTGTTTCAAATGCGGTAAGGATCATCTTGGTGAAGAATGCTCTCTTCCCGAGGATGATCTAACTTGCCTTCACTGTGCAGGCAAGCATACAGCTGTGAGTCTGAAGTGCCCTGAACATGCGCGTCAAAAGAACATAAAACACCTTATGGCCGAAAAAAATCTTTCGTTTTTTGAAGCCTCGAAACAGGTCCCTCACTCTAAAAAATCGTTCTCAACCGTTATTTCCTCCAGCCCCTCGACATCTCAAGCCATCCCAAGCCATACGACACAACATATGGCAAACAATACTCCCAAATTTCAAAAATCCAATAAAGGAAAAACTCATAAACCAGCGTCTTCCCCTGGATTCGATAAAACTGCCCACCAAAATCTTTCATGGTTTCCGAACGGCCAACTTCCTGAGCCAGTTAAAGGATGTGGCCTACAGTCTAGTAATAAAGCTGAGCCTAACACTTCTGAATTAATTTCAACAATTCTACAATTTATAATTAAAACCCTTCAACATAATTCTATCCTACCGTCCAACGTTGCCTCTTCATTAACCCTACTTTCATCACTATTTTCGTCCAATGGCCCCTCAACGGATAACGAGGATTCTACAGTGGAATAGCCGTAGTGCTATTTCCAATAAAGCAGACATCCTCCACCTATCCCACGAAATCCAACCCTCTATCATAGCCATCTCGGAGACGTGGCTTGCCCCGGGTGCCTCTTTTAGACTCCCGGGGTATGCGTGTCTTCGCGATGACAGAAAAGATGGAAGGGGCGGTTGCGCCCTATTCATCAAACATAATATCCCATATTCCCCAATTCCTATTGGTCTGAACTCTGATCGGATTAATCTGGTTGGAGCAAAGATCGACGGGATTTCCTTTTTCTCCATTTATATTCCCCATCCCTCCCCCTCCGATATATTCCTTCTTAAATCCATTGTCTCCTCCCACTCCTCATCCCTGTTTATTTTGGGTGACCTCAACACACATCACACTAGCTGGGGTTCACATAAAACTAACAGTGCTGGAAATACACTTATGAACATGATTGATGATCTGGACCTATGTATCCTTAATGACGGATCACCAACACGAATCTCTCTCCCGTTTCATACTTCAAGATTGACTCCCACCCCCACCCAAAGTTTACCTATATCGCATAGACCGAGTGCTGTGGATCTTTCCTTATGCTCCCCCGGTCTTGCTCCTCTTTCCACTTGGTCACTTGATCAAGATCCCCGTAACAGTGATCACTTCCCAATAATTATACATTTCGGAAGACAAATTCGAGAAGCCAACTACACATCATCATACAAATATAATGTAGCTAGAGCAGACTGGCATTCATTTCATAAAACAATTATTAAGACAATTCCTGAACTTCCCACTCCAAACTCATCAAATAACACTGAATGTTATAATTCCTTTGTAAACTTGATTACTACATCAGCTGATGAGAACATCCCTACCAAAACACCTCGTTCCCCAACAATACCACCGCCGCCATGGTGGGATGCTGAATGCACCAAGGCTGTTAGAGACAGAAAACTGGCAAGAAGGAACTTTAAAAAAAACATGTCCGTAACTAACTTTGATAGCTATCTGGTTTCCCGTGCCAAAACCAAAAGGATTTTGAAGGATAAAAAGAAACAGGGTTGGATCAAATACTGTTCTTCTTTATCCCCTGATTCTAACGTATCTGAGATATGGAGAAAAATAAGGCAATACAGAGCAGTTTTTGATCCCCAAGTTTCAAAACCTACATCTTCTAACTGGCAATATGAATTCTTAAATAAACTTGCTCCGCTATCGGTCCCTCCCCTTAACTCTCTACCTGATGAACGCCTTTTCTCTGATGTTACATGTTCTCTTGACGCTCCCTTTACCTTGCATGAATTAAGATCTGTCATAACACGAGTTCACGACTCTGCTCCAGGAATAGATGGAATCCCGTATTCGTTCCTCACCAAAGCAGATTCCGAAACCTTAACCTATTTCCTCAAAATGTCCAACTCGTTTTATGACACTGGCATCATTCCGGCAGACTGGAAAACACAAAGCATAATTCCCATTTTAAAACCCCACAAAGACCCAAATATAGGATCTTCCTACCGCCCTATTGCGCTTTCGTGCACCCTGGGGAAAATAGTGGAACACATGCTTAAAGATAGATTGGAGCACTTCTTTGAGACCAACGGGCTGCTGGCTAGATCACAGTATGGTTTCAGGAAGGGCAAGAGTACCATCGACAATCTGAGTGTTTTCATCACCGACATCCAACTTGCCAGATCAAGGAAGGAAATGATGGCTGCTGTGTTCCTAGACGTCTCTGCTGCATATGACAATGTCCTTATCGATGTCCTTATGGGAAAACTTTTAGATACCGGTGTTCCACCAAAAACTAGGCAGTACATAAAAAATCTCCTATGCGACCGCACCTTGCTCTTATCTACGGAAAACGGGGAAAAGTCCATAAGAAAGGTGTGGAAGGGTTTACCGCAAGGATCGATTCTCAGCCCACTGCTATATAATATATACACTGCAAGTATCGAAAAAAGTCTCCTAAAACATGTAAGAATATTGCAATATGCAGACGACATTGTAATTTACATATCTGGAAAATCTATCCAAATAATAGAGCGTGAGCTAAACACAGCACTACAATTATTACAGAAATGGCTGGATAATCACGGGCTAGAAATATCTCCGCACAAAAGTCAGTTTATGATCTTCTCAAACAGTAGGAACATTGCCCCCATAAACATCACATATAATAATATTCACATCCCTTGCGTACCAGAGGTCAAGTTCCTAGGCATTGTGCTAAGCCGAAAACTCAACTGGAGAGCAAATATCGAACATATTGTATCCAAATGCCAAAAATCGCTCAATATCATAAGATCTGTATCCAGGGTGTGGTGGGGTGCTCATCCAAATACCCTCTCTCTCCTCTATAAGGCACTAATCCGCTCTCACCTTGATTATGCTTCCTTCCTAATGGACCCGATTCCAAAATATTTGTCCATCATGTTGGAGAGGGTTCAATCAAAAGCCCTCAGAATCATAATAGGAGCCATGCGGTCTACTCCTATCAATGCCCTTCAATTAGAATGTGCTGAGGCCCCCCTTCACCTCAGAAGACAATTCCTCGCAGATAGATTCCTTTTTAAGGCCTCCCGGCTATCAAATAACCCACTACTCCCTAAAGTCCAACTTCTTTCAGAATATGTTAATTCAAAACAAATTTGGCGAAGTAAAAATCCCCCCCTGTTAGTAAATAGCTTCAAGTTCCTGAATTCTTTCGACGTTCCTTCATATAAAAATACAGTTTACCCGTTATTCTCAAGTCACCATGAATCAAATACTTTCTACCCATTAGTACATAATTTCAATATCCACAAAAACGACCCAAAGGCTCCTTTTGTTCTTGGGGAGTGTTTGGACTCTCTTTGGCAGGATTGGACAACCATATACACAGACGGATCTAAGAGTGAAGATGATGCATGCGTCGGGGCGGCAATATACTGTCCTGACTTCAACTCAGTCGCCATGTATAAACTTCCACCGGAAACATCCATTTTCACTGCAGAATGCCTCGCCATACTGGAAGCAATAAAATTCGCAGCTACAAATGGAATTAATAAAACACTTATCCTCACAGATTCCCTTAGTGCAGTAAATAAAATCTCGGGAAACCCATCAAGGCTGCTGAACAATCTTATAATTCTTCAAATTAAACACGAAATCCTGAACCTCGGGATGCAAGGATTACAAGTGGCCATTGCTTGGATTCCAGGTCACAGTGGAATCAAGGGTAATGAGACTGCGGATGAACACGCAAAAAAGGCAATAGAAAATGGACAAATGTCTCACAAATACATACATATAGAGGACAGATTTCCCTCCTTGTTAAAGAGACTGCACACAAGCTGGGAAAAAGAATGGAACCTTGGAAAAAGTAAAGCAGGAGTGTACTACTCCTACATACAACAGAGCTTTCCAGTCAAGCCATGGTTCTCCATAGGTAAATTCCAAAAGAGGGATATTTCAGTAATATGTAGAATGAGACTCGGTCATACATGTTCCCCTATCTTCCTCCACAAAATAAAAGTTAAAGATTCTCCTTTGTGTGAGTGTGGATTAGAGGATGGAACAGTCGACCACATATTTTTGGGGTGTCCCCTTTTGGATCACTCTCCTATTTTCAACCATTGTTTAAACAACAAAATCTCTCTACCAATAAATATTACTCACCTTTTATCCATCGCTTCTTTACCCATATATAAAATGCTGTCTAAATTTATTTCACTAAATAATATCAAAATATAATCATGCCTTACTTGAAGTCTTCCACCATCCCATTTCCTCTGCTTCCTATTATACAACTTCCTCTCCCCTGTATAGAAATTCTTCATTTTCCCCTTCCCTATATAAATGTATGTATAGTATTATAGTGTATATATGGATATGTAGTACATAAATGGATGTATAGTATTATAGTGTATAATATAGTGTATATATGGATATGTAGTACATAAATGGATGTATAGTATTGTAGTGTATAATATAGTGTATAATTTAGTGTATATATGGATATGTAGTACATAAATGGATGTATAGTATTATAGTGTATAATATAGTGTATATATGGATAGTAGTAGATGTATGTATTATAACATAATGTTTGTTTAAATGTGCCTAATTATAATAATATTATAATGTTTGTTCAAGGGTAATACTAACCAAAAGTAGCAATGACCTATGCCAAATAAAGATTAGCCCACCTATAATGGATACAATACAACTTGTATAAGTAAGCATCAGCCCATACTCTTTTGACTATCTGAGTTCAACATACCAGGAACAATTCCAGAGTCCTTTGCACTCTGACCAGCTAAACGCCATAATACCTGAGGACAGGCTACATTGAAACCCAAGCAAAGCATCAACCAAGACAGGCTAGAACACTGGCAACGGTGAAATAAAGCCTTTTAAAAAGTAGAAAGAAGAAGAAAACTACACGCTCATTGCTACTTTTTATTATTTATTCCATTCATTATCCCACCTTACACACAACAATATATTTTTAATGCACTTATATTAATTATTCTAAAACATTCACAACTACGATACCCTATGATACTTATGAAGTTCTTGTTATTTTTGTTCGTTTGTTTTACTGTGAGATTGTCGCTTAAATATACATTGTTATGTATGTCACGATTCTCCATGACACTCGTCTTAGACGTTACTACTCGAAGATCTATCTTCTTCACCTTCACCTTTACATGTCCCAGACACAAGTTTTTTCTACGGTGCACTAAATTTTTATGCCACCATATTTGTCCTCGTTCACCTCATTGTAGCCCTCTTTTAACATATTTCTTTATCTCTTCTATACTTCTGGTACCTGAATACTCACCTACATTACAATGGTACTGACAGCCTATTACCAGAACGTCAGATGACTTCGAACTAAGACGGACTTATTATTACAAAACTCATCGGCAAATGAATTTGATATTTACGCACTCACTGAGACGTGGCTACTGGATGGAATCCGGAATGACGAAATCTTTGATAACCGATATGACGTACACCGTAGGGATCGTGACTATGAAACTACTGGTCAAAAGCTTGGTGGTGGAGTTCTACTGGCTCTGAGACATGAACTCACAGCACTATCGCGTCCATTATGGCGGTCGCGCGCGGAGGATGTGTGGGTCACTGTACGTACTAAGGGTGCCTTGCATGATCTGCATGTTTGCTGTGTGTATCTGCCAAAAGGACCTACTTATAATGATCTCATGGATAGCTTCCTAACTGTACTCTCAAGACTTACCCTTGAATTCCCGGATGACAATTTTCTTTTAATGGGTGACTTCAATCTCTCGGATATGACATGGACTCTACCCGTAAATAATACTTTCTGCTCCGTTGTAAACCACCCAACTACAACGAGTCTCTCATTTATTGATTGTATTAACTTTTCTGGGCTACACCAATTCAATAGTATTCCTAATTCCAGTGGTAGATTCCTTGACCTTATATTATGCAATGATCATGTTTGTGTCTCGGCATGTGATGACCCCCTAATTGATGAAGATGCGCACCATCCCTCACTAACCATTGACATATCATTTTTCAATTTGCCTGTATTATATGCTGAACAAAGATGGATATCTCTCACTCACCGTGGTGATTATGATTCATTTAACTCTTCTCTTCAGCAGATCAACTGGCATCATATACTATCGTCTGGCGATCTGGATATGGGTCTCGACAGATTCTACTCAATTTTACATGATCTCATTGAAACTTATATTCCAAGAAAATTAACATGGAACACTAAATATCCCCCTTGGTATACCTCAGCACTTATTAAACTAGTAAAAGAGAAGCATAAGTTTCACAGAAAATTTAAAACCTTCAAGAATCCCCTAGACTACAACACATTCTGTTTACTCCGAACGCGTTTTAAAACCTTAAACCGTCAACTTCATTCTTCTTACTTAATTACTATTGAAAACGGTATCTCCTCCAATCCCAAAACTTTGTGGAAATATGTCAAAGCTAATAATGATTCACATGGATTTCCTAATACAATGTTCTTCAATGAAGAAAAAGCCGCAAATGGTCCCGACATATCCAATCTCTTCTCTAAGTATTTTAGCTCGGTATTCGACACAAATCCACCAGTACCCCCGAATGCTCCCCAATTATTTCATGACAGTACCCCGAGTATTAATAAAATAGAAATAAATCCAAATCTTGTCCTCAAATATATCGAAAAACTTGATATGACTAAAGGAGCTGGCCCGGATCGCATCCCTCCTTTCCTTATACATAAATGCGCATATCACTTGTCTTTCCCATTAACAATCTTGTTTCATCGCTCTTTAACTGAGGGTAATATGCCTAGTATTTGGAGACAAGCCTACGTAAGTCCTATATTTAAAAAGGGCAGTAAATCAGATGTCGAAAACTACCGACCTATCTCTAAACTATGTATCTTTAGTAAAATTCTCGAAAAAATTATATACGACCAAACAATCTCTGTTCTAAGACCAGCACTTAACTTAAACCAACATGGATTTATAAAAAATCGATCCACAACGTCTAACCTTATTTCCTTTATAGAATATCTGCACGACAACATGGACCATAAAATACAGGTTGACGCAATTTACACCGACTATAGTAAAGCATTCGACAAGGTAGTACATTCCACACTCATTCTTAAACTTCAGCAAATTGGCATCCACGGCGACTTACTGAGATGGATCTCCTCATATATATCAAACCGGAGCCAAGCTGTTGTGGCTAGCGGTTTTAAATCCAATTGGATTCGGGTCACTTCGGGGGTCCCTCAAGGTTCCTTGTTGGGACCACTTCTGTTTAATATCTACATTAACGATATCACTAACTGTTTTACTTACGCAAAAGTCTCACTTTTCGCAGACGACATGAAGATTTACTGCCCAGTTAAATGTATTGAGGACTGTGAAAATATTCAAACTGACCTCAATCGTCTCGACCTATACTGCAAACAACACAACCTTCAAATTAACCCAAACAAATGTCACTGCCTAAAATTTACACGGAACAAGAATATCATAAGCTTCAACTATTGCCTAAATAATCAACCACTGCGTAATGTAAATGAAACAAAAGACCTTGGTATCATCCTTGACTCAAAACTGTTATTTGACAAACACATTGACTACATTGTTTCCAAAGCGTCTAGGATCCTAGGCTTTATTCTCCGTACATGCAAGCAATTTAACA
The DNA here is from genome assembly GCA_963576475.1 of Molanna angustata. NCBI lineage: Eukaryota > Metazoa > Arthropoda > Insecta > Trichoptera > Molannidae > Molanna > Molanna angustata. The sequence goes on along the minus strand of OY754989.1, from coordinate 751,094 downwards.
ATATACTCACACTGAAAATTTTATACTTTACATATGTGCGCAGCATTTTGGAATACTCATCACAAGTCTGGAATCCTAGATACTCTACCTACATACACAGAATTGAAAAAATCCAGAATAGATTCCTTAAGTACCTTGATTTTCGCTCCTTTCGAACTCATCTAAATTACTCAGATTCTGCCGAGTTCTTTAAAATTAGCACATTAGAAAACCGTAGAAATATCTCCGACGCCGTCTTTCTATTTAAAATCGCCAACTCTATCGTGGATTGCCCGGAACTGCTTGAACGATTAGCTCTTCGGGTTCCCACCCGAGCAACCCGATTCCAACATTCATTAAACCTTTCACACTGTAACACGAACGCCAAACAACACTCATTCATATACCGTGCATCACACTTCTTCAATACGCACCTAAACGAATTAGATATATTCAACTCATCAATAAATGTTATCAAATCAAAACTTATCAATCATTAAATATTCATATATATTCATCCCAACACATATCCCTCTTCATCTGCACTCTATCTTTCCTCTCTATTCCCAACTCTCTCCTACATATTCTCTATAATTTTTGTATAAACTTATATAGGTACTTATTGTTTTTTACTTATGTGGAAACACATTATTGGCATAATTGTAATAACTTTACTGTCCATACCATAAACATTGTAACGCTGTTTGTTTCCCAAATATAAATAAAATAAAATAAAAATAAAATAAAATAAATAAAATAAAATATTATTTATTCAAAAATTATTTTTAAAAATATGTTATAATGTTCGTTTGCGTACGTAGTTTATTTAAGATAATTTTAAATAATTGTAATTGTATATAATTTTTTATTCCCGTAATTATATTTAGAAATAATATATATTTTATTTTAATGTTTAATTTATTTTATTATTTGCTTTGCGTTGTTAATTTGTTCGATAAAGTGAGGTATAATATTATTTAATATTTCAGTAATGTTTTAAATTGTTGCTGCGCGATTTTTTTGTGACGGTTAAGTATTCGACCGAGTTCATTAGCCTCTAAGGTGGTTGACCTTATTCTATTATTTTCAAAGGTTTACACTTTCTATTTCCTTATCGCGGTTTTAACGGGGTTATCAGAGTTCATTCGGCGAGCCCTTTGTTTGGAGTTCGTTTACCTTTGTTTTTTATTACCGATTGACGCGGTGTAATTTTTTTTAAACATGAAATATATATTTGGTTTACTGAATTTTTACATAGAAATATGCGTTTTACGAATATATTAATTATTTAGGTATATGTTTCTAATTTTTAGTTTTTATGATATTAATTTTTATTTTCGAATGTAATATTTATTTTTTATTGATAATTTTTTTATTTTATTTTTTATCAATTATGCAAAAATTAAAATATTTAGGATGACTTTAGTAATATTATGATTTTTATACCTCTTTTTGGCGTTTTTGATTCTCTAGTTTTGCTTTTTATTTTTATACCTTCGTCCTTTGCATGTATTCATTTATTTTCCTCTCTTTATTTCCTTGTAATTTTGGTTTCTTTAGGTAGTTTCTTTTTTAATTGTTTCGTCTGGGTTATTTTTCGTCTCGTTAGTCATGAAAAAAATATAAAATACATATTAAACAATTACATACATATTAAAAAACAATTGTAAATATGTTGTTAGGTGGAATTTGCGTATGAGCGTTTTTGAATTACTTTCGTAGATAATTTTTTAAAAATTAAGTTATGAAAGTACGTGATTTGTGCTCTACAGATTCTTTACATAGGAATTAAATTTCTAAATTATATATTCTCATTGAATAATTTTGCATATATATTTATATGCCTTAACTTATTTCTAATTATATGAATGTTTTTTCTATTGCGTCGATTTTTTATATTTAAATTACGCTTTTTAAAAACGCGAATGAACGGGGCTTGCGTAATTTGCGGGTTTAAGTTATAAAAAATTTTTTTTTTTTAAAAAGTTACCCGTTCAGATTCGCTTCATCCAGACCTCGATGCTTAATACCTATTTCCCATTAAATCTTTTTATTTCTGTCGTGTTATACAAATGTTAAGCATTATATTATTGAACACATATAATCGTTCTGTTTAATATAGCTACTCATTATACATTACAAAATACTTGGTTGTCGCGCAATGGCTACCAATCAATTACCACAATATAACATATATAAAATTATGAGCACAAAATAAAAGTACCTGAGTTTTTTAAACGATTTGGGAATCTTACCAGCAGGGCCGGATAAACGTGTTTTTGCGCCCAGAGCAATATATTTCAAACCGCCCCCCCCCCCCTCCTTCCCAAATGTTTGGAATTTTAATATTATATTATGCAGTATAATTCAATATTATACAGTAAAAATCAAGATACCTACATAATATAAACCAAAGAACAAAAATAAATTATAATTCTACCTATTCCTATTCGTGTATGTAACGTATCCTGAGAAGTAGGCATTTTAAACTAAAATCTTAAGTCTTACAATTTTTAAAGTATTGGGTCTCATCACATAAACCGTTTTAAAGTAAAATATAATTTTAAAAGTCCTTTTAACTATCACAAATATTATGTAAATAAACTAAACTTAATAACTAATGTTAACACTATTTAATTTTATCATAAAAACTATTTCTAATTAAATAAAAACTCAATATAACTATAAAATGCCAGTAAAAATTTAAAATCACACCAAACTTAAAATAAAAAAACAAATCGCTATTCTAATTAACACAAAACACTAAATAAGTTCTTGGTATTGATGAGACCTCTCGTCTACCACGAGGAAACATCAAGCCAAGGTGTGGGGAAGAAAAGGAGACAAATGATGGTGACACTATGAAATTGTAGTAGTACGGCGCATTTATTCAAAAAATCATTATAGTAGGTCCATGGCAATAAAATAATAAAAAAAAACAAAACAACAGACAACAAATAAAAACACGTGGCATCTACCGAAACGAACTGTCAAACACACGAAAAGACGCCGACCAGAATATACCGCCCCAGGGTACAGCGACATCCTTACTCCAGGCATGTCACTGTCTTCCACGTGGTGACGGTAGATCGGTGGGGCCCAGCCTCTGCGTCAGGCTAGCAGGTCTTCCTCGTGTCCGGCGTGGTTTCTTCTTCTCCTCCTGATCTCCTCCTCCAGACCGTCACCCATGGCTGGCTCTGTGCCCCACGACACGCTATGACGGCGCATCTCGACAGAGGTGGCATACCAGTCGGGACCTCACCGGAAGGCGAACCGACGCTCCAGACGACACGGATTGCCCTTCGTGGTCCAATCTGCGAGCCGCCGCGTTCCCTACGCGGTGGTCCCACACTGCGCTCTGCCTCCAACCTCCTGTCCTGTTGATGCCCTCATCTTGGTTCTGGGGCACCATCAGCGTCCATGTGCGTGACGGGTCCTGTCACACAGACCTCCTCGTGCTCTTGAAAATATGGCCGCCCTCGGCACGCGCGTGTCGACCGATGACGGCGTCACACCAAACCGTCCGTCCTCCACCAGCGTCGAATGCCAAGAGAGCGCGTGCCATCGCGCGTGCTAGCTGCAAGTTTCGTTTTTCGCCCGCAACGAGCGCTAGCTGTTTTCCGAAATGTTGCCGTGGAACAAAATAAAAATCATTGTTTTACGGCATTATTTTTTTCGGGCATAACAATTCCACCCCACTTTTTTTGTCGAAAAACAATGTCACTTTACAGTCTCATATCACTGAAATTTACAGGCGCCACCGAATTTTTTCTCGAATTCGGAAACGGTTAATGCACATGGTTCGTTATTTTAGCACAGCACAAATTTACAGTTCAAAACACAACAAATAAACATCACTTTTCTTCCTCACACGTTTCTGATCTCAGGGTGTTGATTCGTGCAAATACCTATTCGCAAAAGCCCCACGTTGGGCGCCATTTGATGAGACCTCTCGTCTACCACGAGGAAACATCAAGCCAAGGTGTGGGGAAGAAAAGGAGACAAATGATGGTGACACTATGAAATTGTAGTAGTACGGCGCATTTATTCAAAAAATCATTATAGTAGGTCCATGGCAATAAAATAATAAAAAAAAAACAAAACAACAGACAACAAATAAAAACACGTGGCATCTACCGAAACGAACTGTCAAACACACGAAAAGACGCCGACCAGAATATACCGCCCCAGGGTACAGCGACATCCTTACTCCAGGCATGTCACTGTCTTCCACGTGGTGACGGTAGATCGGTGGGGCCCAGCCTCTGCGTCAGGCTAGCAGGTCTTCCTCGTGTCCGGCGTGGTTTCTTCTTCTCCTCCTGATCTCCTCCTCCAGACCGTCACCCATGGCTGGCTCTGTGCCCCACGACACGCTATGACGGCGCATCTCGACAGAGGTGGCATACCAGTCGGGACCTCACCGGAAGGCGAACCGACGCTCCAGACGACACGGATTGCCCTTCGTGGTCCAATCTGCGAGCCGCCGCGTTCCCTACGCGGTGGTCCCACACTGCGCTCTGCCTCCAACCTCCTGTCCTGTTGATGCCCTCATCTTGGTTCTGGGGCACCATCAGCGTCCATGTGCGTGACGGGTCCTGTCACACAGACCTCCTCGTGCTCTTGAAAATATGGCCGCCATCGGCACGCGCGTGTCGACCGATGACGGCGTCACACCAAACCGTCCGTCCTCCACCAGCGTCGAATGCCAAGAGAGCGCGTGCCATCGCGCGTGCTAGCTGCAAGTTTCGTTTTTCGCCCGCAACGAGCGCTAGCTGTTTTCCGAAATGTTGCCGTGGAACAAAATAAAAATCATTGTTTTACGGCATTATTTTTTTCGGGCATAACAGTATAATTAATACATAAATTAAAATTAATAAAACGAGGTATTTCGATGAATTTTACACAAAACAGCACACGAAAACTCCAGTTGATTTCGACACACTTTGCCGACTAGTATTCCATCTAGTTGTATATATTAAAATCTATGGTCTATACTAGACTCGTAAAAAATATTGACACGTGTTAACACTTGACATCAGACAGAAGAGAGAGATAGAAACAATAATATACATAATATATGAATAATTGAAAGAGTCAGGTGACGAGTCGGCGACCGAGGTCAAGAAAATAAGTAAGTATGTTGCTAAAGTCGAAAGGGAAAACTTCACTGAAATTGTCATAACATTTCTACAGAACATTGTTTCCCTTTTTTAGAAAACCTTGCTAATGGTTGTATACAGGTTCCGCATATTTAAAACGGCTTATGTAGTTTCATTAACAAGCAATAAGAGTTCTTAGTATAATTTATCATTAAAGTTACTATGGTGTGTAGCATCTGGAATGTTTTCAAACATGCCGTTACCATCTCATATGAAATTCATTATGAACCGCCCGGGCGATTTCAGATAGGGGGGCGCTGGCTTCATTATGTAGATAATTTTTACACTTAGGGCCGATCTTTCAATCGTCAGATAAACTACCAGATAAAATTTATTCGACAGATAACGCCTTTATCGGTCGAATAAAAAAAAATGCGTTTTTCAATTCTCGGATAGCAGTTATTGGTTAGATAAAACTACTATCTATCCAATAAAGTTATCTGCGCGTTAGACCACTAGATAGGAACTTATCTGTCAAATAACAACTGTCAGATGAAACTAGTTAGCGTGTTATATGATTAGTTGTTGTATTTTGTGCTGATAGAAGCCCGCCGAAAGGTTATTTATCATGGATTTCGATATACTTGAGGATATCTCAATCATGGAAGAATACGAAATGATAAACGAGTTCAATCCGGAGTACAGTTCGGAGTATAATGTTCGTCCGCGGAAAGATCATTTCAATGATTTGGATGATCAAGAGTTTCTTCGACGTTTTAGGCTGAAGAAATCTACTACTCGAGAGTTGTTATCACTCATTATTCACGAATTGCAACATCCGTCGAACAGGTGAGTTACACAATTTTAATTCAAACTATCGTATATTTAATACACACACCTGGAATTCCCAATGTACCATCTGCAATTTGATTATAATATGTATATATAAATAGCAGTCATCTATGATATTTACTTACCTTGAACTAATTCATACAATTTAATTATTCACAGAAATCATGCAGTGTTACCGATGAACCAATTACTGATGGCACTACGATTTTATGCAACTGGCAGTTTTTATCAGGCAATTGGTGACTTTGGAGGAGTTCACAAAAGCACTGTCTCCAAAATTGTCAGACGAGTGACATCAGCAATAGCAGCTTTGAGACCACAATACATCAATTTACCTTCGAGTAGGGAGGACATTCAAAAAACCCAGGAGGGTTTTTATAACATTGCAAGATTTCCTCGTGTGGTAGCGGCTTTAGACTGCACACATGTGAAAATTTTGTCCCCCGGAGGTGATAATGCTGAAATATTCCGTAACCGCAAGGGGTATTTTTCATTGAATGTTCAGGCAATGTGTGATAGTAATCTTGTTATCACTGATGTTGTTGCACGTTGGCCTGGCTCAAGTCATGATAGTAATATCTTTGATAATTGTTCGGCGAAGGCCAGGCTTGAGAGCGGGCAATTACAGAATGGGTTAGTTCTTGGAGACAGCGGATATCCTTCTCGAAGGTATTTAATTACACCGTTAAGCAATCCATCAACCACCGGCGAAACTAGATTTAATGAATCACATATAAGAACCAGAAACGTTATCGAAAGGTGTTTTGGGGTTTGGAAACGGCGATTTCCAATTATACAAATTGGAATGAGATGCAGGATTCCATTTGCCCAAGACATTATAGTGTGCACTGCAGTACTCCACAATATTGCACGACTGCAAAATAACGAAGAGCCTCATATACATACATACCATCACGCCATGTCCCTCACGGGGTAGGCAGAGAGAACCGAACGCCACATTTTTCTATCTTGACACGCATTCATCGCCTCCTTAACATTCATACATCGTCTTATACATGTTCGTCTGTTGTTCACGCTTCTTACATTTCCATCTTTCAAAATATCGTTTACATGGTCGTGCCATCCTTTTCTTGGGCGCCCGCGACCTCTTATTCCGTTCCTGTCAGATTTGTATATTTTCTTCGTCAGGAGTTCTTCGTTCATTCTCCCCAAGTGGCCAAACCATCTCAATGTGTTAACTTTCATTCTGTTAATTACATCTTTCTTTATCTTACATTCTTTCCTTGTATCTTCATTCCGAACTCTATCATACATCGTTCGAACGAAGAGCCTCAAGGGGAAGAAATAATAGAAGAAGGTGAATTTAGCAATGATGAACAGCATCAAAATGAAGATTACAATGTAAGAAGAGAATTAATTGATTACTTTGATTTATTTTGATGTGTACAAGTTATTCACTAAAAGTGCGTCGTCGCAGGCAGAGGAAGAGTTGGGTTGGAGCAGACGACATTGGCAAAGGAGAAGCAGAGCAGTTACCAGAGAGGCGGCCAATTGGATGTGGGAGAAATACAGAAGAGACGGCAAAGATACCAGTGGCGGTGATGCAAGGAACGGACGTTGGCGTAATTGGTGAAGAAAATTTTGTATTCTTTTATTGTGGACTCTGATATGTGATGCGAACAATTCTGCCTTTCTTTCATGTGGACACTTTAATTCTTTTCTATGTGAACTTTATATTTGTGTGGACATTTATTTTTATTGAACTATGATCGTGAACTATTGATTTCTACTTGACTGTTTTCTTTTATGTGAAAATTTACTTAATTCTTTACTATGTGAACTTTATATTTGTGCGAGAGAATTGATAATTTTTTTCCAATTTTTTCGGTATCAATTGGCTGTGAAACTCTTGTGTTTGAAAAACCAAAGAAACCGACGTTGTCCAAAAGGTTACCAACGAGAAATGGTGCTGGGCAGGGCATATTGCTCGAACCACAGATTCCAGATGGAGTTGGAAGACCTCTAACCAGGTGGTCTGACAATATTAGATGAGTGGCTGGAGGCGGATGGATGCAGTCTGCCCAGAATAGGGAGGTCTCAGGGAGAGACCTATGTCCATTAATGGACAAAGGAGGGCTGATGATGATGATTGTGATGTGTCCAAAGTAATCAATCGAAGACGATCCGGCAAACCAATTGAAAGATTTTTGAGGTGATTGGGTGCTTTGGGTTTTATACTTTTTGATTGGTTGGTAAATGCAAAACTGCCCCCCACCATTCTCTTTTTAACTTGTTTGCCAATGTATATAAATATGAACACATTAATAAAACGCAAGTGATATTTATTGAATTACACAAATATTGAAGCTTTTATTAAAAAAACAGTTATAAATAAAAAACTTAGAATCACCACTAAGAAAAAAACTATATTTACAAACAAAAATAATAAATACCTCGGTATGTCACAAACAGTTTTTTTACAGAGTGATAAACCTTTCAAATCATAACTGCGATAAAAAAAGAATAAGATATTGTTTCAAAGGGCCTCAACGACAACATTAATTTAGATAAAAAAAAACGGTGAGATACCCTGCAGTAGAAAGTTTGAAATGTGATTTAGAATCAGCTTTATATAATCAGCCAAAAACATTTCATTACCCTTGTACTTCAGAATTAAAATTATTAAAAAATTAAAAGAATTTTTTCAAACAATGCAATGTTTCATTTGATATTGTGAGCCTTTTTAGAAATGCCCCAGTTGACGAAAGTAAGATAATTTTTAAAAATATCATCCCACAGACTCCCACATCTCACAGTAACTCTGTAACAAATGACAATGAGATATGGCAGCATATGCTTTATAGTAATGATTTGACAGATTCTTTTGCGTCACTTTTACCAAAAGATATATTACCAAAAGATATAAAACATGTCGCGAAGTGACTCAAAAAACAAGTGGTTTATAGCTAATTAATAATTCAAAAATGATATAAAACTGGCTTATTAACCAATAAGATAGATTGATATAATATTGTATTAGATTGAAACATATCAATGGATGCCAAAGTTGACATTCATAACGCAATCGTAGTGCCAACCTTGACGTATACAAGTGAAACCTGGACATGGCAGAAGTCGCATGAAAGCAGAACAATGCAGTTGAAATGAGATCGCTAAGACGAATTTGTAATAGAACGATGTACGACAGGGTACGAAACTAGGACAGAAGGAAAGAATGTAAGATGAAAAATGATGTAATTAATATAATTAAAGTAAACACATTGAGATGGTTTGGGCACTTGGGAAGAATGAATGAAGAACGCCTGACGAAGAAAATATATAAATCTGACAGGAACGGAATAAGAGGTCTGAGACGCCCAAGGAAAGGCACGACTATGTGAATGATATTCTGAAAGATGGAAATGCATGATCAACAGACGAACATGTATAAGACGGTGTATGAATGTTGACGAGTCGATGAATGTGTATCAAGATAGGCGATGAGCATGTATGTATATGTACTTATTTTTTATGTATATGTAAATGTATGAATAATAAACAACATAATAGATAATAACATTAAACTAGCTCACCTTAGGCTGTGCTTAGTGAGGAGGCTAGTAACAACATACATACCACACGCCATGTCCCTTGCGGGGTAGGCAAAGAGAACCAAACGCCACATTTTTCTATCCTGGCACGCATTTCTCGCCTCGTTCACATTCATGCATCGTCTCATACATGTTTGTCTATTAATCACACATCTAACATTTCCGTCTTTCAAAATTTTGTTCACATGGTCGTGCCATCCCTTTCTTGGGCGTCCCCGATCTCTCATTCCATTCCTTTCCGCTCTGTATATTTTCTTCGTCAGGCGCTCCTCATTCATTCTCCCCATGTAACCAAACCATCTCTATGTGTTCACTTTCATTCTAGTAATGACATCTTTCTTCATCTTACATGCTTTCCTTATGTCCTCATTTCTTACCCGGTCATACATCGTTATATTACAAATCCTTCTTAACGATCTCATTTCAACTGCATTTATTATACTTTCATGCGTCTTCTGCCATGTCCAGGTTTCACTTGCATACGTCAAGGTTGGCACTACGATGGCGTTATGAATGGCAACTTTGGCATCCTTTGATATGTTACGATCATTCATAATTGGTCTTAGTGCTCCATTCAATAAGATACAAAAAAAAAGTAACAGAAGATACAAAAAAGGAGATAGACAAGAATAAAATAAAATTTTACTTTTTCATATGTATTACCTATTGTTTTGTATCATATATTCTATATGTAAAAGATAGTAAAGAAATAAAACAAAAAACTCCACCCTTAGAAAAAACAGTAAACATGTAGGTAATGATTGTTATGCATTTTATATTGGAAAGACAGAGAGCAATATCAAGACTAGAGTAAAAGAGCAACTGTGATGTGACACAAAGTTAATTATTAATTTTGTTCTATTTATTAATTTTATTTATTTGACATTTGTTGCTTAAATATAAACATTTTCGCCTCATGTTCTAGACGCAGCTGCTCCCTAGCTTCTTCTTTTAATTTTATGTCCATCTCAAACAACAAACGTTGTTGCTTTATTGCTTCCTGCTTTATCTCCAAATCAGCTTGAGCAATTTTTAGTTGTATGTCAACCAGTTCCAACCTCGCTGTTGATAGTTTGTGGAAATTTTTATTAACCGTTAAGGAGGTGCTTTTTTTGCTTTTCAGCGATTTGGGATTCCAATTTTTCCATTCTGAAAAAAAAAATGTTTTTTAATTATCCAATGTTTATGAAAGTATCTTCTATAAATTGATAATACAAATTAATCTTTCCCCTTAACGCTTTTGTCCCGTTTCTATCAGGGTACGCTTTGACCATGATCCTGGAATTGGCGAGTCTGGTTATTACATTGAAGCGACTGCCATCTGACCTTCGTGACCCTTAGAAAGGGGAACCAGACAAATCGGATCATGGCTACACATAGCTAGTGATATAAATCCGCACATAGATTTATAAAAATCCAGAGGTGCGTGCCCCGCCCGGATTCGAACCGTCGACCTCACGCATGGGAGGCGACAACCTTACCGCTGGGCTATCACAGCTCTAAAATAATATGATAATACAAATTAATAAAATAGTAATAAGTATTCAAACTGTGAGAAAAATCTTACTGTTTGCTGGAGTTTGCTGCAGGCTTGAGTTTGTTGGAAGTTCAACGGGTTCTTGTATATTAATATCTTCTATACATGGCAGAACACATTGATCTTGACTGCCCGCCGGCTCATGTAATAATGCTGAAATAATCAACAATATTAGAAGACAATATAAAAATATTAAAAAACTTAAAGCGACTTGGGGTTCCCAATGTTTACATATTGAAGAAAAGGGTTTTCAATCATTCAATGTTAATAAAAGTTTTCTCTATAAATTGACAAAATGGAAAGTTAAATAAAAGTGATAAGTAATCTCAAATATCAAATTATTAACTTTGTAATACATTACAACATATTTACATGTATATGTATGTACATTATTTTTTTTCCAATAAAATATTTTTACTCTTTTTCTCTGTTTCAAATCTACTTAACACCTATGTCCAGTTTACAATTCATAAAGTTATTAAAAGTACAGTAAAAAAAAGTGATGAGTATACAAATTGAGAGACAAATCTTACTGTTTGCAGGAGTTTGTTGCAGGTTTGAGTGGGTTGGAAGTGCAATGGGTACTTGTATACCTTGTACGTCTTCAGAAAACATAATGCATTCCGTTTTTGCCGGCTCATACAATAAGGCTGAAAACATCAACAGTATTAGGAGACGAATAAACATTATATTAAAAAGGGGGTTTTAATAAAAGTATTAAAGAGTTGTGTATGTTTTGTTATTAGGAATAATAATTAATACTTCCTTGCACCCTGTGCAAGTGGTGAGTTTATTGTCATTTGGTAATTTCTTCCAACTAACAAGTGTTCCTTATTTATTGTGTTATTCAACATTTACTGTTTTTTTGCTTATGTTGAGTGTGTCTGGTGACATTGTGTCTTACTCGAGCGAGTCGCTTATAAATAGAGTTCATAAACGACAAAAATTAGTGGATTTCTTAACACATTTTTGCATTTTATTTATTTTTTCTTATACAAGCTTTAGTACATCAAATACTTATATATTTTTTCCATGATCCCGAAGAGCTCTTCTGTCTATATAAAAAAAAATTGTGTAGGAGCTCTTCAGGGTTTTTAATTATTCAATGTTTATATATGTTTTTTTTTCTAATTGATAATGGTAAGTAAAGTAAACAAGTGATAAGTAGAAATTGAGAGAGAAATCTTACTATTTGAAGGACTTTGTTGACTTGAGTTTATTGTAAGGTCTACAGATTCTTGTACATCAACAGGTACATCAACCACCAGTCTGCCCGGCTTTTGTAATAATGCTGAAAAATTAACAAATAAGTTTTAATTTTCATTAACACAGTGGAAGTTTATTATTATTAATTTTTTTGAAAGCAACCTCAGAGGCCATAATTATACTCTATTATAATGTATACAGTTATTTTGGCATCTCTACAATAAAAAACCTATACTTATCTGCTATAATATGTCTAGTGAAAGTGTTGATGCTTCTAATTGTTTATAGTTACTTGTTTGTGGAACAAGTGTTTTTTTTTTATTTGTTTTTTATTATTATGAATTGTACTTAACTAAATTCAACACAGATAATATGTAAAAATAACACAAATAAATAACTGAAAGCTATCAAGTTTGTTGAAAGTAAAACGATACAAACATACCTGACAGGTTGTCTGAGTCGTGCCTTGACTCCAAACCACCAATATTGGAGGTGATAGCCATCACCTTTTCTTCGACATCTGTTAATATGGAAGCTTTAGAAGTACCACCTCCTGTCAAATATAATTGTTGGCGGTTTTCTGCCGTAGTTTTTTTGACACCCTTTTTCAAGGACTCGAACTTGAGCTTGAGGGTCTTTGTTGTTCTATGAACCGTACCACTTACAGCATTAAAATTAGCTGCAATCATGTTCCACGCCTCCTCTTTTTCCTTATTGGAAACAGAGTCCGTTTTTTTATTTTCGACAATGTGTCGATACTTGGTGACTATTTCTACCAACAAAAGAACTTCGTTTGCAGTAAAATTATGTGCTCTTTCTCTTTTTTTGTCCATTTTTGACAATATACACAGTAACACTAGATCACACGAACACAGAACGACAGAACGCAGGTTAGAAACAGCAACAGACAAACTGTCAAAATTTTAACCGCACGTTAACCATGAGCGCATGCGCAACTTGTCTCTTTCCCTCACGTACAATTTCGATATATGCATCTCTATTACACGTAGAAATGTTACCAGCTATAAAAATAAGGGTCAGTCAGTGATATGTAATGAATAGATTTGCAATGCCATACAAATTATTCTCAAAAAACTGCTTCGCATAAGGTCCCGCAGTGTCTCGTACTAGTTTAAAACTCCTATATTTTGTCCTATTCTAATGCATACCTTTCGACGCACTTTCTTACTCTCACATGGCATCTAATAACAGTCAATTTCTCCGTCCCTTTTGTTTGCATACGCCTGATACAATCTCTCTCTCTCATTTATGCATTAGATGAGACAGGGTTGTCAGGTATTTCATTTATGTATTTTTTTTAATTTACATTAAATTAACGTTACGAAATACATAAAAAATAAAATATTACAATAATTAAATAGATACTTACTGCGTAAAAAGTATACCTATATAATATATTTACGTATAAAAATAGAAAGCGATACAAAATACAGTATTTTACATGAACTTTATGAATGTATATTGTACATTTTATTAAGAACAAAAAATCCTTAATAACTAAACACTAAAAAATAACATATAATGAAGGGGACATGACGTGATGATTTGTATGTATGTAGTAATCCAACTGTAGATTCGTTCAAGAGAATTTATTTATTTTATTGAATCGGCAGTATAAACCCAACACGCGTATTGGGAATATTAGGAACATTTTGTATGGCGTAGTGTTGGTGTTTTTTGCATGCAAAAAACACCAACTTGGAGGCTTCGCAGCATATATGTTCTATACATGGATTTACTCAGAATTTGGAGTAGAACATGTTATGTGAGTTTTGTATGTGTGTGTCTGTGTGTGTGTGTCCCTTATAACTTTTGATACGCTGGATGCTCAGATCCTATTTCAGAATGTTTACTAAATTTTAGGTACACAATACTTTTATATTCAGAATTTCGAATTTTTGTTCCAGTCAGGGGTTATCAACATTTTAATTTTTATTGTATTTATCCATACATACATATACATACATACCATCACGCCATGTCCCTTACGGGGTAAGCAGAGAGAACCGAGCGCCATACTTCTCTATTTTTGCACACATTTCTGGCTTCCTTTACATCCATGCATCGTCTCATACATGCTCGTCGATTGTTCAAACTTTTTATGTTTCCTGTATTTATCCACATATCTCAAAAACTATAAAAACTATAAAGCTGAAATTTTGTATAAATATAGACAAATACAATATCTCGAAAAAGTTTTTTAAAAAATAATTCTAGGGTTTCTCAATCTGTTTTTATTAAGAAACAAACAATTGGTATGACAAATTGTTGTCTTCTTTTAACTGCCTACATTTCTATTTTTTTAAGTATCGAAAAATGACAAAATGCGTAAACTAGAGAATTCAATTTACTATAAAAAAATATGCGCATTGTAGTAAATATCTCAAACTTTTCTTAACAATGTGTGTAAAAAATTGAATTTAGTGACGATATTGCTTCATACAATTTGTATGAAAGAATACATAATATCTAAATACGGGGACCCTTTATAGGTAGTTTGATATGTACTTAATCGTCATACATACGTACCAACAAGCTGTTTACCTATTCAGGGTATTAGTGTTTACGTCATATAAGTCGTAAACCAGCCGATGACAGGTCGTAAGCCCTGTAGGTGCCTCGAGTTCCTGGTTCTTCTACAATATCTCAACTTCGTCCCTATTGAGATGTTAAAAAATGTTTGTCAATAAAAATATCGTTTGACTCCCGAAAGGGAAAAAAATCCAATATTTGCGTATATGCAATTAAAAAAATATTCGATTTACATACACTGGTATAAGTAGGCTAAAAAGCCAAAAATGAAATAATATTTCTGGCCTAGTTCAGGGGTGACATCTATGCGAGACACCGTCATCTCATTTATAAGGACTGTTGCTTTCATTGTTTACAAATAAACTAATTTCTCAATAGATGGCGTTAAAAAAAGGCTTTTCCGTTACTCCATAGATGGCAATAGTATAGTTCCTTATTTTCAGGTAAATTGTTACACACTATTCAAATATATAGAACTTTCAAAAATTAAATTTATAAGGGAACTCAATAAGAAGGCATAATTGGTGTACGTTGCGCAAGCGCATAAAGTGATCAGGTAAACCAACCGATGACAGGCCGGAAGCCCTGTAGTTGCAATGAGTTCCTGGTTCTTCTACAATATCCCAACTTCGTCTCTATTGAGATGTTAAAAAAAATGTTTGTCAATAAAAATTTCATTTTGAAAGTGCTTTGAACAAATGCGTGAATATTTTGATGGACACCAATATTGATCACAGCGATTTCTTCTTAAAAATTTAATCTACTTTTCTCTCCTTCGTATTGCATTTGGAAACCTGATTGAAATAAAAATAATTTAAAAATAAAATTTGTGAAAGCCCTAATATGCCAGTTTAGCTGAGTATCGTACATATTTCATACCAGCAAACAATTTTGACACATTCACAAGAAAAACAATACTAAACAAGGAATCTTTATGTACATGTAAGAAATGAAATGACCTTTTTTAGTCGTGTACACGTTTTTTTAAGTCTAGACAGTATCCAACGGTCATTCCCGAATAAGAAAATAAAAATTTAAAATATCCAAGGTTTTTTCGATCTAAAATTAATAAATTTCGATTATATTTTTGTAGTTTCTTATGAAAAGTAACTCCATCATCTTTCTTCACAACATTAGACCTATTACGGCAACATTTTACGACACAGAATGTCATTTTCAATTACAAATAAGTGAGAAGCGACACGTACAAAGGTTCGTCAACGACTAATATTCGCTAGGACACATGTTTTGATTAGGACTCATGTTTTAGTGTGCAGATTTTTGAATTCTATTGCATATCTATTCATTACATATCACTGGGGTTAGTTAACTAACCATTAACAATCTAACGAATAAATGTTCATTGAAAAACGCTCTTCATTTAATTTGATAGATAAACTATCAAATTAATTTATTCGACAGATAACTATCTGGTGCTTTATTTGAGGATTGAAAGATCCGGCCTTAAGCAAGTAAATTATTACAATAATTCGGTAGTGTTATGGCAAAGGGCTATAACTGCTCTGAACCAAATTTTACAGGAGAGCCAAAATAAACTTGTGATATTTATACTTGTGATATATAAACTTGTAATAACTTTTTTTTATGGCATAGGATATATCTTGAAAAATCTCAGTATATAGTGCAGTAGCACCTCTATCCTTTTGCCATACTATGGAATGTAGTATTAGAAACATTTTGTGGAACAAAGGTAAAAAATGAAAAAAATCGCAGTTATAACCTTTTGCCATATCATTACCGAATTATGTGTGTGAATCGAATGTCGAGCAGCATAAACGTGTTGTTAGTATTTGGTAGGTAGGTATATGTTTACGAATAACACGGTAATAGACGGACAAGATCACCGCAGAATTTTAACATACACACCATCACGCCGTGTCCCTTTCGGGGAAGGCAGAGAGAACCGAGTGCCATACCTGAGGAATTTTTGATTTATATAATTAACATTTTAGGATTTTAAGCGCCCTTTTTAGACAAGCGCCCTGACTTCTTGTTCCGGATTGTTCTATGATTTATCCGGCCCAGCTTACCAGTTTCTGGAGATATGTGTGTGTGTTCAGAGACACGTTCGGTGGTCACCAGTTTTGGACTGGTGGGTGTTCAGAGACACGATCGGGAGTCACCAGTTTTGGGGTTATGTGCATATATTTAGGCTCTCTAAAGTGCCAGAGTGGTCACTTGGTTAGAAGCGATTGCATACCAGTCGGAGCTGATATACACGCCTGTAATTGAGGTGGTAAGGTCGGTCAGTTGGACGTGTAGGTATTACCTGTTTGTCCGCCTTTGGCTACATACACCCAAACGATATCTCACCTGCCTGGTTCGAACCTGGAGGCCGTCTGTTCGGAGAGTCCCGACAGCTGAGCCACAGATTGATCGACCAAGCAACTGCGATACCGTATACAATAGATTATTAAATATTACTCAGGTAAAAATGGTTGACAGATTGAAAGATGTAACAGGAAATTGAACTTACTCTTTTATTGATCTAGTTGTACAATTGGCTCTTATTGATATTACTAGGTACAGACAATATTGAATTATTATTTAATAATTATAAATGTAAATTTGGAACGCGGACTATTTGAACGACGACGAGCGGTCGGGCAGCGTGATGCCTAGCCTCGAGATCTGGATGAACGGGAATGGTCTGGGAGCGCTGTGCTCCCCCTTAAATAGGTGTCGGGCTGTGCATACGGCGCAGGGCAAGATGGCGCCTGCCGAAGTAACTCAGCTACGCGGCGCAACCGGTGATTGCGCCACAATTAGATTATGCGTTTCCGCAAACCTGTCGCTGGTTACCCTACATGGTGGAGTATTTATATTCACTAAGTAAGTAAATTATAAAAAATGTGCGTGGGCATACACGAATGTGTAGTGCTTTATTTTATTAGGTTATGCGTTTCCGCAAACCTGTCGCTGATTACCCTACATGGTGGTGTATTTATATTCAGTTAGTACGTAAATTAAAAAAAAATGTGCTTGGGCATACACGCATGTGTAGTGCTTTATTTTATTAGTTTATGCGTTTCCGCAAACCTGTCGCTGGTTACCCCACATGGTGGTGTATTTATCTTCAGTAAGTACTTAAATTATAATAAAATGTGCGTGGGCATACACGAATGTGTAGTGCTTTATTTTATTAGGTTATGCGTTTCCGCAAATCTGTCGCTGGTTACTCTACATGGTGGTGTATTTATATTCACTAAGTACGTAAATTATAAAAAAAATGTGCGTGCGCATACATGCATGTGTAGTGCATAATTTCCTTAGGTTATGTGTTTTCGCAAACCTGTCGCTGGTTACCCTACATGGTGGTGTATTTATATTCACTTAGTACGTTTATAATAAAAAAAATGTGCGTGGGCATACACGCATGTGTAGTGCTTTATTTTATTAGGTTATGCGTTTCCGCAAACCTGTCGCTGATACCCTACATGGTGGTGTATTTATATTCAGTAAGTACGTAGATTATAAAAAAATGTGTGTGGGTATACACGCATGTGTAATGCTTTATATTATTAGGTTATGCGTTTCCGCAAACCTGTCGCTGGTTCCCATATATGGTGGTGAATTTATATTCAGTAAGTATGTAAATTATAATAAAATGTGCGTGGGCATACACGAATGTGTAGTGCTTTATTTTATTAGGTTATGCGTTTCCGCAAATCTGTCGCTGGTTACCCTACATGGTGGTGTATTTATATTCACTAAGTACGTAAATTATAAAAAAAATGTGCGTGGGCATACATGCATGTGTAGTGCATAATTTTCTTAGGTTATGCGTTTTCGCAAACCTGTCGCTGGTTACCCTACATGGTGGTGTATTTATATTCACTAAGTACGTTTATTATAAAAAAAAATGTGCGTGGGCATACACGCATGTGTAGTCCTTTATTTTATTAGGTTATGCGTTTCCGCAAACCTGTCGCTGATACCCTACATGGTGGTGTATTTATATTCAGTAAGTACGTAGATTATAAAAAAATTTGTGTGGGTATACACGCATGTGTAATGCTTTATATTATTAGGTTATACGTTTCCGCAAACCTGTCGCTGGTTACCCTATATGGTGGGGTATAACGACGTTTACTTTATTTATATTCAGATTATTTTCAATTTTTTTCCGTTTATTTTATCGTTTTCGCATTTATCAGATTTTGACAGCTAATCGTGTGTTTTTTGTTTGTTTTATTAATATTTAGCAAGGTATATTCTCTATTTTCATTCATTGTTTTGTATTTCATAGCTTATTTACTCGATGCTTTTTATAAATAACATGTTTTAAATAAAATTTTAATTGAAATGGTGTTACGTCAAACGACTCAACTTTGAACAATTTTCTATTACCGATTCGATTTGTTTGCTATGCAAGGGATTATTCTAATAAAATTGACACGCAAACATGTTTGTTTGGGTAATATCATGGGTTAACGTTTTTTTATAAATAATTTCTTGTTTAGAATGGACAAAAAAAGAGCATAATAATTTTTTCATGAAATTTTGAGGCTTCCTTTTATTATTTTTATAATTAAATATCATACATAGTAGTAAAATTGATTTTTCTTTATTGCAGATATTATATATATAGTATATTATCTTCTTCAGTATCAGCTCAACTCTGTCTGGCTCAAGAATTCCTGCAGCAGTTTACCATATTATACTATACTGCAAAGCTATTAATTACATAATATGGCTTCCAAACATGTGCGACACACTGATGATTGCAAGATTTCAATTACATATCTGTAAAAATAATAAACAAGGTTAATAAAATAATTTACTTTGACCACTATAATGATCATGGTTCAAAAATTTTCATGCTTGTGTTTTCTTTATATCCTATTTTTTTCCAACAAAATATATAGGGGCAAGTAGTGTACCTTCGAACGCGTGTACCTTCAAACAATCTCTATAACTCGTAAATTGCAAATTAATTAATTAGGGGAACACTGTATTTACAAAGTTTTTCCTAATATAGCAACACTGTTTTAACGTCAAGTGCTTCGTTTACAGCGTGGGTTTATTAACTATCTTTGAAGAATTTTGATGCAAAAAGTAAGTTTTTCGTCAATATTTTGTACTTGTTTTACACAATTTAATGTACATAATTTATGAATTCTATTTATTAACCTGGGGCTTTAGTTAATACCCTACATTATGTAGCATTTTGTTTTGAAATGCATAACCTCAAAATATTTAAACTGACGATTCATTGTATTTATGGTCTGCGTGTACCTTTGAACAGAGTTGTGCGTGTACCTTTGAACAGTTCGAAGGTACACACGATACTCCCTTCTAAGGTACACACAACGTTAAATGTGTAGTTATATATGTAATAATGTGTTCTTTGTTTATTTTATTTTCTTTCTTCTCTTTTTTTTACATATTTTTAGCCACATAGTGCAAATCTTTTTGAAATTTTAAAATATTTAAGCACAACAAATAAATTATTATTATTATGTAGGTGTTATACAGTATTTTTTTCAGTGCTGAGGAGCAAAACTGGTGTAAAAAGAAATCCAATTTCTAATGAACACTTGGATAAAGCTGTTGAAGAATGCCGAAAAGGAACATTTATTCCAAAAAAATATAACAAACGGTTTCCGAGCTACTGGAATATGTCCCTTTTCTGACACCATTTTTACCGATGAGGACTTTTTGTCCTCATCTGTTACTGACAGACCAGGAGTTGTCAATAACAAAGATAAAACACCCAAACAAGAAGAACCAGCCTTATCCCAACATCACAATCAGGAAGAGGCGAAGAGAAACGAAAATATAATTGATTTTCAAATTACTCCTGAAGTGGTTCGTCCTTTTCCTAAGGATCCACCTAGAAAATTAAACCAGGTTCGAGGTGGTAGAAAGCAAGAAAAAACCAGAGTATTAACTGACACTCCTGAGAAATTAGAGATTCTTAAAAATACTCTGGAAATACAACAACGAAAACTACCAAAACTTAAAATAGCAGCAAAGACCACGAAGAAGCAAGAAAATTTGCCGACAACCAGTAAAAATATAAAAATACTCCAGGACACTTTGATTACTTGCAGCGAATGCAAAAAACTTTGTGACAAAAGCAAAGCAATCATATGTGATGCATGTAAGTGTTATTTTCATGAATCATGTATTCCAAAACTTCATAGGCATAACATTCCCATCAAAGAAGATAATGATGGTTTTCTGTGTCATAGACGTTTTAAAATTTTACACGATTCTACAAACTCGGACTCTCCTGTAGATATTGAAACGCTTGCTCGAATTACAAACAATTGTTTGATATAATAAATTCACGTAAAATATTTTAAATTTATTGTTTTTATAATAGCTACATATTTGCATGACTTTTTATATTTATTTTTAGAGTTATTTTATTTTATAAATAAATTTCTAATATACATCTGCGTGCGTTTTGTTTGAGTTTCCTGAATCTCTGTTTATGTTCGAAGGTACACATCATGGTGTTCGAAGGTAAACACATTAGTGTACCTGTGAACAAAATATTAATGTTTCACTTAAATTATTATATCAAATGGGTTTTTGAGATTTTCTGAAACTAAAAATATATATTTGATAAATAACATTATTGCGAATCCAATGATATATATATTATTCTAGTATGTTAAATGGTTATTAAGATATAAAAATACTAAGTCACTTTATAGCGATTTGTTCAAAGGTACACTACTTGCCCCTAGTTTCAGAATTATCTGCTCTTAACATGTGAGTGAATTATCAAACGCACTACATAAATACCATGCATATTAATATGAAGCAGTATAAAAAGATAAAACTATTACTTTTATGTATATATGTTGTTTAGTTATCTTCATATTATAGTACAATGTGCTTTTAAATACTATTTATTGATTTAAATCTACTTTCAAAACCAACTCCAATATTTTTTTCATTTATTTAAATTTAAACATTTCATTATATACATTATAACAAAGTAATGTGTTATTGAGTCATGAATTAACTGAAGTTAAAACAAACTACCACTATGCCACATGGATCAGCATTAGTCGCTATGCAAAAACAATTGATTGGAGCAGAATATTAATAAAATCTAAAAAAATGTTAATAGATGTTCTCTCTGCCCTATGATAAATATAATATGATATATAATAAATAGAATTTACAAAGCGCCGTTTAATGATACAAGATCACTCCAAGGGCGCTGTAGTTTATTTGTTGGCTCTACGAAACAAGGCAGTCTTAAGAAGTCTTTCGGCATGTCCAACGGACCATCGTCTTTTTATCGCTTTTCATCGTCTTTTAACGCTCGCAAAAATAAGTATGACATGCTGCAAATAAACAAAACGTGATTAGTATCCTCATTTTATATTATTATACTCAAAGAAAAACGTCATGTTTCATTGTTTGAAACGTCAAATTCATGAAATATTAAGCCTCCAAAGACCTAAGTCGAAATATTAACAACGAATGTATAAACAAGTCAAATACTAAAATAAATAATAAATTTGGCCAATAATATGTATGAATATTGTACAAGATAAATAATACACACCTTGTAAATGATTATGGATGAATTAATTACTGTAATTAGTCAATTTTACAATATCAAACTCGCGTGTATAGAAAATATAGAAGTAAATTCGTCGCGTGATTTGACAGGAGACTCTTATTCTACAAATAAATAAATAATTTTAACTCCGAGTATTTTTTTGGGGTTAAGACAACGAAAGGAAATTCGCTTACAAAATACCAAAAATATACATACATTGGTGTTAACGAGCTAAATCTACAGATTGATATATACATAGGTAGTATGATCAAGATATTACCATGGGTTATGGTAGCATAGAAGCCAAACATCTATTATTTTGTTTCAACAAAATACCTTAATTCTTGGAAAACTTTCTCTTAACTTAACTTAACTTTTTGTATGGCTACGGCTTTTCCTGCGCCTTTGGCTGCGTCATTGAGTAGTTCCCTTCTACACTCTTGGCTCCCGTTCGGCCAGCCACTTCACAGCTTCTGGAGTCGCCCTATGGATGTCCATCCAGTCTCCTTCATACCTCCGTATCGGGCACTCCTCTACTAGATGCTGGATAGTTTGGCTTCTTGCTCCACAGTCACATTCCGGAGAATCCCTTTTTCCCCATTTCCACATTTGGTAGTTACATCGTCCTTGACCTGTACGAATTCTGTTTTGCTGAATCCAAACTTTTCGGGGAAGGTTATAACCTGGGACCCTTTCGTTAGGGTCTAGAATAATATGTTTGTTTAATACCAGGTCTGAATCATTCCACCTCTCTTTCCATGCTCTAGGCAAGTTGAATTCGCCGAGTAGCTTCGACCAAACAGGCTTTCTGGACTTCAGTCGTTGTCTTGGTGGACGGAATATATCTTGAAATGCGGGAATTGCGGGATTCTTTTCAATCTTGGCAAGTTCTCTAGCTGTAGCCTGGCTCCTGCGCAAATCAGGAGGAGCAATGTTCGAAAGCACAGGGAGCCACGGGAGTGCAGTTGACCTTACGCATCCGGTGATTGTCCTCATTGTTTTATTTAATTCGGCATCAAGGGTTTTGCAATGGACGCTTCTCTCCCACACTGGTGCGCAGTACTCCGCCGCACTATAAACGAGAGCAACCGCTGATGTACGCAGCACTTCAGCAGTGCTGCCCCAAGTTGTTCCGGTGAGCTTCATAATTATGTTGTTCCTAGCTTTCACTTTGTTTTTTAACGCTTGCAAGTGTGGACCGTAAGTTAGTGACCTATCAAGTTTTACTCCGAGATACCTAGGATTGCGGTCGTTTGGGACAATTTCGTCACACATGAAAATATTTAGTTCCCTGTCTGCTTGTTGGTTGTTAAGGTGCAGAGTTGTCGCAACTGTCTTTCTAGGGTTCGGCTTCAGGTGCCATTTCTCGAAGTATTTTTGCATAATCTGTAGGTCAGTATTTAGAACGGGTTCCAATTCATCAAAGGTTTTTGCATGTGCCACGATCGCTATATCATCTGCATAAATAAACTTTCTTGACTTGGTTTTTGGGATATCTGCTGTATACATGTTGAAGAGCATTGGGGATAAAACTGACCCCTGAGGTAATCCATTTTGGAGTATTCTCTTTCTACTGACCTCTCCCCTTAAGAAAACTCTGATGCTCCTGTTCGACAGCATATTGTTTAAGAGGGTTATAAATGCTTTGCTCTTAATCATACCCAATGTCTTTAGCAGAAGGCCTCCTTTCCATACCGTGTCATAGGCCGCTGTCAAATCCAGCAAGACTAATCCAGTCTTTTCTCCTTTTTGGAAACCATTTTCAATGTGGGTAGTCAGTGCCAGTACTTGTTCGCAGGTGCTTCGACCTTCACGGAAACCGGCCTGTTCCACTGGGAGGTGAGGTTCCACGAGCGGGGCCATTCTATCCGCTAAGATTCTCTCAAACAATTTATACACAACTGAGAGTAAGGCTATAGGTCTGTAATTTTTTGGGTCATCTGCGGTTTTTCCGGGTTTCAGGATTGCTATGACCTTAGTTTGTCGCCACGATTTTGGTATCTTTCCAGTAAGTATCACTCGGGTAAAAAAGGTTCCAATCCAAGCCACTGCTCTCCCTCCTAGATGTTTAAGGAACTCTGGCAGAAT
Source organism: Molanna angustata (assembly GCA_963576475.1). Classification (NCBI taxonomy): domain Eukaryota; kingdom Metazoa; phylum Arthropoda; class Insecta; order Trichoptera; family Molannidae; genus Molanna; species Molanna angustata. The sequence continues at coordinate 726,656 of OY754989.1, read as the reverse complement.
ACCATCTATGCCTGCTGCCTTTCCACATTTCATCTTTCCCATTGCCCTATTCACTTCTTCAGCTGTCACCTCGCTAGTTATAAGGTGGGAATCAGGACACGCATCTAGTTCCTTTTTCAGATGTTTTTTCAAGTGCTTGCTTTGAATTTTTGAGGGTTTAATGTTTGAGGTTTCGAAGATATTATTTGCTATCTGATTTGGTGTCACGGCGGGTTCTCTTTTCGCTGGAGGGGCAGCACCCAGTTTTCTCAGCAGGGACCAGCTCTTTCGGCTAGAGTGTGTGAAGTCCAGTGACTCTACGCTCTCGGTCCATCTCCTCTTTCTCTCCTCGTCAAGCAGGCGTACGAGATTATTTGCCTCCGACTCATCGCCGGTACCCTCGTATCTTCGTAGCGTCTCCTCGCACTCCCTGTTCCATCCCGGAATATATGACTTTCGATGTCCTCTGGGGATCGATCTTTGTGCCGCTACCCTCAGTAATCTTTCAAATCGTGTGTAGTTTTCTATACTGGGTTTAATCCTGTTTATTGTCTTCTCTATGCAATCTGAGTAATTTTTCCAGTTTGCCTTTTTTAAGTTCCACCTAGGCAAGTGTGGTTGATCTAAAACTGGAATATGCAGGCCGATGCTTATTATCACTGGGAGGTGTTGGCTTCTGGGAAATCCCTTTAGGATGGCTTTGGTGGACATCACAGGTATGCCTTCACTGTTAGTTGTAACAAAACAGAGGTCAGGTGATGTTGTTGTACCCCATCGAGCAGATCGAAATGTGCCTCCCTGTTTCGAGTCGTAGAGAAGATGTAGGTTGTTTTCTGAGGACCAATCGCTAAGCAACTCTCCGTCCGCATCATCGTCCGTATAACCCCATTGGGTGCATCGGGAATTAAAATCCCCAATGTACACAGACGGATGTGGGCATGATTTCAGTACAGCCTGTGTCCAATTTTTTGACGGGGGCTTATACACGTTCACCACATAAAGGCCACCAACCTTGGTAGTTATTGAGAACTCATCCTCATCCACTGCATAGGCTTCTGACTCCAGTTCAAGCTTCACATAGGTTGCAATACCATGTTTTTTATGGCATTTGCAGTGTATGAGGGCAAAACCTGGTACCACCAATTTGCGCGTTTCTTCTTCTGGGATGTGAGTCTCCTGGATAGTCAAAATATCCACCTGTTCCATCATTTTTCCCAGGATCTCCGCCTTTGCTCCGGTCATACCCTCAACGTTAATTTGTCCTATTTTAAGTTTTATCACCGATTTATGCAGTTCGTCAGTATTTGTAATTGTAGAAGGTTTAAATTTAAATTTTTCTCCCTTGGGGGGGTCGTCAGGATGGTCTTTAGAAAGACCTTTTTTGCCGAAATGGCCGTGAGGTCCGCAGACGTACGGCCGCCGGTTTTGTGCTATTTCGTTTCGTGCAATTTTCTTTTTATTTCTCATTTTGTTTTAGTTTTCTAAGATTTTGAAGAAGAAAAAAAAAAATTAGATATTCGTTTTCCTTTTGTTTCTATCCCTTTCAGGGCACTACTTACAGGGGAGACCACGAGAAGGTATAGCACATCCTCCTGGTTTTATCAGATTAACGGGTCTTTGGGTCCTTAATGTGTTTAAACAATGCTTATATTTTGTAAATATGTCATTTCTAATAATTTTATATTCAATGCATATTCCTGGAACTTTATACTTTCTAACTTGGTAGGTGAAATGGAGGCTTCCTATTGGTAGATGGTAGAACGCGCCCCGCCGCGCGGTGGGGTAGCTCCTCCCCCCCTGTCTCCAGCGGTGGACGCGATAGCTGGTTTGAATCAGTATCTTGTTGGACGCTCGGCCGGGATAGACGAATTTTAACTCACGCGTACGAAAGATAACTTATATATATTTTTTTAAAAACGAACGTAGACCGCGAACGTTGAAAAAAAAGTCTTATCTCTGCGAGGCGTCTGCTTGATTCTCAGCATTAAATTTCATACTTGCATGGTAGTGACTAAGTGTGTTTCGGTCCATACATAACCAACGAGGGGTGAATTTAAGATAGTTTAAGTTAATATTAAAAACAACTTTTAATAATAAAAATAACTTAAATAATCGCATAATAGTGAATAAGTGTGTTTCAGGTCCACATAACCAACGAGGGGTGAATTTAAGATAGTTTTAAGTTATTTTCAATTAATAAAAAGTGATATTATGTAGTGTAAGTGTTTCATCTACAGACCCGTAACGAAAGCAGCGGTTGGTAAGATCTTTCTGATTTATTATTATTTGTTTTTCTTTGCTCTGAACGTTTCGTTTCGTAATTTATTTTAGCAAGATTGTCATCAATATTACACGTGCATTTCATGTATGTGATTATTCTTTTCAGCACTGTTATTCTTTGTTCCACGTGTATTTCCTGTATTTAATAATTCTTTTCAGCGGCCGTCATCACTGGTTTTCTAATTAATTTTCTTTTTAATTTTACAGCAATTTTTATTAACCGATAATTACTATTACGCGTGTATTTCTGTCAATTTAAGCATTGTTTTATTTTATACGCTCAACACGTTCTTTCGTCTCCACCATATTTAATTATTGTATTGACTAGCTGGCATTTAAACACTTTTATCAACGCTCTTCTTTGTTATATGCGATAACAAGATAAAATAGTACTTACCTCCTTTCTTCTCCTCTGGTGTGTATACAAAATCAGCCTGCTGTTAGAATTTTTTACATGAATACAATGGATGTTTATTATATTCACACAAAAAACATTTTGTGATATCCATTGGCGTATTATTTACAACAAATGAATGTGGATTATTATTTTTTTTTCGTCTATCATTTGGTGCGCTTTAATGGAATATAACCTACGTTCTAGAGAGAATTTTGCTTTGCTCTCTCAGAAAAGATTGTAATAATTTAAAGTTTGGAATTTTTTCATTTCTAATATGTTGCTCAAATAAATTTAACGTCTCTCTATCTAACTTAAGAAGAGCAATGTGCGTTATGATGAAATCAGTTAAATCAGAAATATCTAATAATTTTAAAGCTTCAAATGAAGAGCAAAAATTTTCTATGAAATAATCCAAATTCTTTGGACTTGATTGTGTTAAGGGTTTAAAATTGATTATTTTTTCTAAATAATGCTTAGCTAAAATTCGTGAATCCTGGAATCGATCAACAAGCCTATCCCATATAATATCATAATTAGATGCGACAGGAAGTATCCCAGAAATAACACTTAATGCGGTACCTGTCAATTTTGACACTAATGGCCAATATTTCAATGTACAATTAAATGCTTGATTGTCGATTTTCTCTATGGTTTTCGCCATGTCTATGGTTAATCGGAGTTTGGCGTTATTTCATTACAAAATCAACGTTGATCGTCAATTACGAACTGTCAAAAATTAATTGGCCGTTTTTCGGCAATCAAGCGAGTTAATTGTGTTTTTTGTTAGCAAAGAATTGTCAATTGTGAACATAACCTTTGTACGTTTTGTGTTATATGGTATGTTTTTTTATTCTATATTGTATTAAATAAATAAATGGTTGTTTCAAAACAATATGTTGCTTTAATATAACAGTTAAGATTTCAAAACACCTTTCCAGCGTGTTTTACTGAAACCAAAGCTTCACAAACCTACAAATTTTTCAGGGTCCTAAAGGTAAATGAAAAGAAACATTCCATAAAGCATCTAATTTTATTGAATTAAAAATTGGGATAATGGACATTTTACAAATTGAGATAATATGAATCTGTATCAGTGACCAACTAACTGTATAGTTTGCTTTAAATTTTATTTTATAAGTACATAAATTACAAAAAAATAAAATAAACATTAGAAACATCTGTGTATTGACGGGCCGGCCATGACGTAATGAATATTTCACAAAAAAACATTTTAAAAATTGAGATAAGACAAATTCTGTATTACAATACATAGATTAATTATTATCTTTGTAAATTTATGTGATTGTAAAACAGAAAAAAATAAAAATTCTGACAAATATGTCGACTATTATGTTAGCGTCCCGCAGTTGTCACAACACAAAATAATGGATGCAAACAGCTGTAAACAACGAATACCATAGAGCATAAGACGGTATTACACGTGTTAAAAACATTGATCGACGATTAGTTGATTTTTTATTAATTGTGTATTGAAATAACCAATTTTCTAAATTGGCAATTACGAATCTAATCGACGATCAGTTGATTGACAATTAACTCCATTTTTGACTGTCCATTGAAATATCGGCCATAAATATTGTATTTTTTCACCATTCGACAAATTAATATTGTCGTGTATTAGATCTTTGAAATTTTGATAAAATAATGGCCATTTCGTTGGATCACCATTAAAACTAACAAGTTCCAATATTGGCAATTTGTGTGTTCTTTGAGAGTCTTTTTCAAATGATTTAATAATTGGAGGAACATAGTCAACTTTAGTTTTTAAAGATTGTTCAATATGCTTGATGTTGCAGTATAATTCGTCAAGGGCTTCAATAGATTGAAAAGACGGAACATATTCTGGATTTACAGCTATTTTTCCCAAATTTAATTCTTCTACAACTTGACAAAATTCAGAACGAATTTTATCTATCGATTGTATGCGGATAAGAAAATTAGTTTTTTCTTCAGCGGTATTTAATGACTTCGACAAGTCATAAGCTTTCTGAATAATTGCAAATAAACTTAGCCGTTTAGCTTCCAATATTTTTAAAGAAGCCATTATTGATTAAAACAACAATAAAATTAATGAAACAAGAATTTGATTAAGTACTTAGGTACTACAATCAATGCGGGTATGTATGAAATATATAATGTAAATAGCGTATGTATAATGTTAATTTTGTATAAAAATGTATAAATTTGATAAGTAATGCGTGAAAATTCAAGATATGCCGGACAGAGGAACAAGGAATGCGGGAAAATACAAGATATACGGGACGAAGGACCAAGGAATATGGTGGAAAAGATGAAGGTATAGGGAATTACCTTGCCTCGATATTTATTGTTCTGGTTCTGTATAATCTTTTCACCACATTCACAGCGTATGAAAACTTTGACACTTCACTAGTAGTTCACAAGTTAATTAATTTAAGCGGATTTTGAAGATATAATTTTAAGAGCGGTGCGGTGCGGTGTGTTTGTCAAGATGACAGTTGATAGAATGAGAGAAAATTTATATGCAACAATACTTCTTTTTTGCATATAGCTGGCAGGTATGTAGGTAGGTTGTTTTTAGGCCGAGGTAAACTAGGATAGGATAGGAAAGGTGTGTGTGTGTGTTTGTGTGTGTGTGTGTACCCAACTTTGCTTAACCACAATTTAATATTAAAATTCGTCAAAAGAAGCAACATCAAGATTTAATATATCTATATGTGTAATATTTATTTTATCAATATATTGTTTTTTATTATTAACCAAACAAAGAGAATATATAATTATTGTTAAACCATGTACAATAACTATCTTAACATGAAACTGGCCGTAGGACACATACAATAGGAGTCATCTCGCGAAAAAATCATCAATTATATTTAACAATAATTATACAAGCAAACACTAATAAAAAATTGAAGTTAACATGATGCGTTGTCAACAACTCCTATGTGCGAATGTTTTTCCACAGACATTACATTCAAATGGCTTATCATCTGAATGAGTTGTTTGATGACGTTTCAAATGTATCATTTGTACGAATGTTTTCCCATAGACATTGCATTCAAATTACTTTTCAGCTGAATGAGTGAATTGATGGCTTTTTAAGGTACTCTTTTGTACGAATATTTTCCCACAGACATTGCATTGAAATGGCTTTTCATCTGAATGACGTAATTGATGACTTTTAAGTCACTCCTCCTTATGAATGTTTTTCTACAGACATTGCATTCAAATGGCTTTTCTCCTGAATGAGTTAATTGATGACTTTTTAAGTGACTCCTCCTTATGAATGTTTTTCACAGACTGCATTCAAATGGCTTTTCACCTGAATGAGTTAATTGATGTATTTTTAAGTTACCTTTGCTTACGAATGTTTTTCCACAGACATTGCATTCAAATGGCTTTTCTCGTGAATGAGTTAATTGATGTCTTTTTAATTGACTCTTCCTTAAAAATGTTTTTCGACAGACATTGCATTCAAATGGCTTTATACCTGAATGAGTTAATAAATGACTTTTTAAGTCACTCCTCCTTATCAATGTTTTTCCACAGACATTGCATTCAAATGGCTTTTCATTTGAATGAGTTAATTGATGACTTTTTAAGTTACTCCTCCTTATGAATGTTTTTCCACAGACATTGCATTCATATGGCTTTTCTCCTGAATGAGTTAATTGATGACTTTTTATGTGACTCCTCCTTATGAATGTTTTTCCACAGACATTGCATTCAAATGACTTTTCACCTGAATGAGTTAATTGATGATTTTTTAAGTCACTCCTCCTTATGAATGTTTTTCCACAGACATTGCATTCAAATGGCTTTTCATCTGAATGAATTATTTGATGACTTTTTAAGTTACTCCTCCTTATGAATGTTTTTCCACAGACATTGCATTCAAATGGCTTCTCTCCTGAATGAGTTAATTGATGACTTTGTAAGTGACTCCTTCTTATGAATGTTTTTCCACAGACATTGCATTTAAATGGCTTTTCACCTGAATGAGTTAATTGATGACTTTTTAAGTCACTCCTCCTTATGAATGTTTTTCCACAGACATTGCATTCAAATGGCTTTTCATCCGAATGAGTTGATTGATGACTATTTAAATGACTCCTACTTATTAATTTTTTTCCACAGATATTGCATTCAAAGGCCTTTTCACCTAAATGAGTTAATTTATGTTTTTTTATGTGACCTTTGCTTATGAATGTTTTTCCACAGACATTACATTCAAATGGCTTTTCTTTTGAATGAGTTAATTGATGACTTTTTAAGTTACTCCTCCTTATGAATGTTTTTCCACAAACATTGCATTCAAATAGCTTTTCACCTGAATGAGTTAATTGATGACTTTTTAAGTCACTCCTCCTTATGAATGTTTTTCCACAGACATTGCATTCAAATGGCTTTTCATCTGAATGAATTAATTGATGACTTTTTAAGTTACTCCTCCTTATGAATGTTTTTCCACATGCATTGCATTCAAATGGCTTTTCTCCTGAATGAGTTAATTGATGACTTTTCAAGTGACTTCTCCTTATGAATGTTTTTGCACAGACATTGCATTCAAATGGCTTTTCACCTGAATGAGTTAATTGATGACTTTTTAAGTCACTCCTCCTTATGAATGTTTTCCCACAGACATTGCATTCAAATGGTTTTTCATCCGAATGAGTTAATTGATGACTATTTAAATGACATCTACTTATTAATGTTTTTCCACAGACATTGCATTCAAAGGCATTTTCACCTGAATTAGTTAATTTATGTTTTTTTATGTGACCTTTGCTTATGAATGTTTTTCCACAGACATTGCATTCAAATGGCTTTTCATCCGAATGAGTGAATTGATGACTTTTAAAGGTACTCTTTTGTGCGAATGTTTTTCCACAGACATTGCATTCAAATGGCTTTTCAACTGGATGAGTGGATATCAGAGTTTGTTTTTTCTTGTACACATTAGTTTCATATCCAATATCACTACATTGAGAGGACGTTTCTTGAACAATGATTAAATGCTCCTTAAGTTCTTTTTTTAAATCTGGTACAAATTCATCTATCGGAAAATCAGTTGTTGGCTCTTTCGGAGAAGTTTCTTCGTCACTTGTATGACATAATATTTCTTGCTTCACTTCTTTGATCTTGTCCATACTCTAAAACAATTATAAGCAATACATATTTATAATAAGTGTACCTAATGTATCAATTTTCAGCATTTGTTATATTTAAGCGTCACATAAGGCAACTGATTTTAGTTGATGTTATTTGTCGATAGCCGCACAGACATCCATTGATTTTATAAAAACAATAATAATATTTTATAACCTTCGATTTTGGACCAATTAACAAAACCCGGCAGATGCCAATCATAATGTTTTTGTGCATAAAGATATCTAAATATAAACAATTACTTACTCCGAATTCGTTGAATATGGCAAATAATTTGATTGTTTCTTCAAATATTTGAGCATTTATCATTCAAAATGTAAACCTGGCCCGAGATATCAGTTAGCCCTTAAATTGTTGGATAGTAATCCAAGTTAAAAGTTTAGGGAAGATTCATTCGCGTATTTCAGTGCAAAATGAAACGTCAGTTACGTAATCTTCAACTATAGATATATTGTACGTTTTTCTATGGTTATTGTCTATAACGCATCTGTCAAATTGTAATAGGCTACGACTATTTACACGACTCAACCATAGACGAAAACCAAAAATAACCACAGAAAACGCAGATAAATCAAGTTATAAAAATATTTACCTTTGTTTATACTTTGTTATAATGATTTGATCCGGAGTGGTCAGTAGGTGAAAAAAATCACGGTTCGTCGAAATCTTGAAAGTAGTATTTTCTGCATTCGCGGAACACACCCAGCACACGTGTTGGCGGCCTTTTTGAAAAAGACATTACACAAATCGAGACATCGCAGCCGAAAAACAGCTTGTTGACGACAATGGAATTGTTTTTAAAGTAATAAATCCCACATCGAATCGTAGGTACCTAGGTATAACGACACATCTAGTTCATAGAATCTCACCTGGCCGAGACGATACGTATATAAAAAAAAAAATGTGGACGGTCGTTAGGTGGAAGAAATCACACGCTCGCAAGGGCCAAAAACCCCAGCACATGCGGGCAGTAATTTTGGGAAGTTGATACAACGATAAAATAACGACCTCCAGCCTCTAAAGAACCAAAGGCGGCAAATTTTAAGGAATTGGTGGAGTCATTAAAATAACGACTAGTCCCGGACAAGACGGCGGATATAGGAAATTAGTAGGGGTTATAAAAATTCTGAAACTCGGGTTCCACCCCAGTAAAATGAAATAAAAAAAACGGTAAAGTAAAGAACTCAAAATATTTTAAGATTCACACAGGGCTCCAACCATCGGAGGCGTCGCTAGGCAAGCTGTGCCCTTCATGTGGGGACTAAACATGGGTAAACGTAGGAAAGTCCACATACTTAACGAAATTTTAAGAGCTACTGATGTTGCTTTAACATCACATATGATATATTTTCGCATAATTAGGTAAATAAGAAATTAAGCGTAAATAGACTAAACTAACCTTCTTATAATGTAGAAAATCCCATATACCTAACGAAATTTTACGAGTTACTGCTGTTGCTTTAAAATCACACATGATATATTTTCGTATAAATAGGTAAATAAGAAGTTAAGCGTAAGTAGACTAAATTAACTTGCTTACACGAGATTGACATTAGATTTAGAAAATTGACGTATCGTATATATTATTAATCCATGTAATCAAACTATATAACGTCGGTTGTGTTAATAAGAAAATAAAATAAAATAACAAAATATGTAAACCGAAAAAAAAATAAGTTAAGGTTGTTTTGGAGTCCCGGTGCAAACTAGCCCTCGGCAACCGCGCAGCCTGCGGGTAAATAATTGCGCCTCTGCTTGGTCCGCCGTAGGAGGGTTGTAAAAGAGAAAAGCTCGCACATGTGACTCTGAAATCGTCGGCGACGTCGCAAAAGAAGCCAATAAAATAATTTAGCTTGTTGGACATAGTAATCGACTTGGAGCTCCGACGACGGCCTTTCAAAATAAATCCGAATAACTGGGCCACAGATGTGGATACCATCCTGGCTTTCGCAAAAGATCGCCTCGTTCCAAAATGGAGGCAAAAAAAATTGTAAATGAGATAGGTATCTACAAAACATTGCTAAACAACAAAGGCATGGAATGTATTACGTAACGTTAGCGAAATCAATGAAAATAATTAAGTGGATTAAATCCACTAAAATACGACCCATCTTGATAATAGCCAACGGACAACTTAGATCCGACTCACTAATTAAAGAATCTCCTTTGTAATAGGTATGGTGGGAATATTAAGTCCATGGTAAATTAATTCAGATTAGAACACGAATAGGGACGTATGCATTGAGAAAAACACGAATAGGGACATGCATTGGGAAAAAAAAGACGTCACCATATATTATATAGGATATGTGTAGAATTGCATAATGAGGTTAATTGTCTGACAGTAGGCTATGGGTTAATCCTGGAGGTATTCTAGTCACCGGGTAAAATTTTATAGTAAAATACTTTAACAAATATGGGCTCGAGATGGAACTACCGGAAACATCTATCGGTCGTGAACAACGAACGTTTAGGATAAACTTGCCCTAGTGGTAAGGCGTGTATGCGTTTACGCAATAGAACCAGTAGGTGGCGCACTTCAGTAAATCTAATTTAAACGAAAATCGCTTCGGAAATTTTTATAAAATTGGGATTAATTATAAGTATTACACCTTTAAAACAACTGTGTAGCGTAAGGAAGCATGGAAGGCTTATCTAGTAAAAACAGTAGGACAACGTGTGAATCTCAGATCAACGCTTCGTAGCATCATGAGAACGCGTGAAATAAGTTAGTCATCTAGGACACAGATGTCTCTATTATTTATGTAAACTAAACAAAAAAAAATAATGAAATATTAAACTAAGTCTTTTTAACAAAGGGGATTATATAGATTAGAATAATGCAATAGATTTTAATTCCTGGAATGTTACGCGAGGAATCGCAAATTCTGGCCAGTTACGAGCATATAATCTCGAAGTAGGTATGTATTAGAAATAGTTGGGTATTAGGACTAAAGTTCAATTAAAAAAATTCAGTGAGCCGAGAACATTACCATACAATAATAATAGGCCAACCGCATGATTGGGAGAGATATAAATACCTATCTCTCCAAATTACAGTATGTCGTTTTGATTAAAGGACTAATTTTATTTATCTTCAGAAAACGTCCAATTAGGAGAAATAGTAATACCCGAGCGTATGTTGTATATTGTAGACTATGCTGTGTTATTAGGTTCTTTGTATTGACATATTAATTGCGCCATTAAAAGGCATAAGTACGCGTATGTGTGGGGTAATCTAATACACAGAATCAGACATTACATAATAAGTAGGTACTCGCTATGCGAGGTACCTAGGTATATACAACCTAATTTATTTAAATATGTACTCCAATATAACATGTAATACCTATCCTGTTAAACATTAAAATATAATCTTTTAAAACCGCACAACACTATAATTTGAAGATTCTTGCGGGATTGTATAGGATCTTATTTTGTTATTTAGCAACAACACACTAACAAATTGTAATTGTAATTGAATTGTAATTAATGTTTAATATATAAGTAATTGAGTTAGCGAAAATACTACTTCTACTTAGATACATACTGCTGTCAATTATTGTAAAGGTATATATATATATATATATATATATATATATATATATATATATATATATATATATATATATATATATATATATATATATATATATATATATATATATATATATATATATATATATATATATATATATATATATATATATATATATATATATATATATATATATATATATATATATATATATATATATATATATATATATATATATATATATATATATATATATATATATATATATATATATATATATATATATATATATATATATATATATATATATATATATATATATATATATATATATATATATATATATATATATATATATATATATATATATATATATATATATATATATATATATATATATATATATATATATATATATATATATATATATATATATATATATATATATATATATATATATAAAGTATAAATTTGAAATAATACCATTCGTGACGTCAACCTTTGGTTGTTTATAATTTTGTGGTTTGACAATGTTGATGATTTTTACTCATATTTTCTGTAATCCTAATATTAACTAAAAGGATATCCAAAGAGTTGTATTTATTAATTTAATACTATACCTATATTAAGGTCTCATAATTTTAAACTACTGTCGAATCTCATGAAACCACATATACAATGGCATGCATTCATGCATAACAGTTTTATGAATATTATATTAACTATGTTGTGCTATTTCATTGTGGTTTTAAGGGATAATAGTATGAGCATGTACTAATTATAATTACTGAGATAGAGGAACAATTAACATGTAGTTACTTAATCATAATTAAGGAGTGAATAAATGTTGGCCTATAGTGGGCCCATGAGGCCAGGTGAATACCTTTAACGTGAGATTTATAAGTGAGAAAAAGTGAATTAACTAAAGGCCGAATATATCTACGAAAAGTGCGACAAATTAATTAAAATTAATTAATGCCTACGGAAAGGTATACAGTGGAAATTTTGGCACGAGATTAGCATCCCGGCAGTAGACCACAGAGAACGAGGGTATGGAAGGGAGGCCTACCCCGCGCAGGCCCTGTCAACCAATAAAACCAGGAGCCCTGGGGGATGGTTCGTCACTTCACCGCCCGATTTTGCCGTCCCCGTTACGCAAGTTTTTCTTACCAAAACTTAATCACATATCAAGTTATCATCAGTATAAGTAAATAATAATTGTATAAACGAAATCACCATCGCGTCCGACAGCTGGAAGAGTCGGAAGGGACAGTGGCGAACGGCGTGCGCGAACAAAAAAATCCGCGGGCCTCCCCGTTATACCTCCTTTTTATAGATAGGCCTCCTTTTTACCCCTCCAGTGAAGGACAGACTATAATTGTGAGAAAGGACTCAAGTGTAGGTTTAAGTAGGTTAATTAGGACTATTTAGGATTAATTTGTAGATTAAGAACGTAGGTTAAGCACTTCTTTCTCTGTTCTTGCCTGTTTTATGTTTTCTTTTTTTTGTTGTATTATCTGTATTTTTGTTTAGTAAACCGAGTCACACCACCTATTTTCTTTGCATTTATCTCTTTCCACACCCACTCTGAAGCTGAACTAGGATAGGAATTAAATCTTAGATAGTAGATAATATACTTATAGGTTTAGTAGTTTAATTATAGATTAAGATAATTTTTAAGTTTTAGCAACCGGGAGAGCGGGAAGATACAGCGGCGGTGGAATAGCTAGCCGGGCTATCATCTTAGCACACCCGCCGCTGGGGGAGGGCTTGACCTTGTTATAGCCGAAAAACAGTATTGTCGAAAAACAATAATTTTTAATTTTTTCCGCGGCAACATTTTGACGGAAGACTACTAGCGCCCCTGACGGCGTGAGAGAACGACAAGGAAGCTTATAGCCAACGCGTCAGTGACGCGCTCGCTTGGCATTCGACGCTGGTGAAGGACGGACGGTTTGGTGTGACGCCGTCATCGGTCGACACGCGCGTCCCGATGGCGGCCATATTTTCGACGGCGCAGGAGGTCTGCGTGACAGGACACGTCACGCGCATGGACGCTGATGGTGCCCCAGAACCAAGATGAGGGCATCAACAGGACAGGATGTTGGAGGCAGAGCGCAGTGTGGGGCCACCGCGTAGGGAACGCGGCGGCTCGCAGATTGGACCACGAAGGGCAATCCGTGTCGTCTGGAGCGTCGGTTCGCCTCCGGTGAGGCCCCAACTGGTATGCCACCTCTGTCGAGATGCGCCGTCATAGCGTGCCGTGGGGCACAGAGCCTGCCATGGGTGACGGTCTGGAGGAGGAGATCGGGAGGAGAAGAAGAAACCACGCCGGACACGAGAAAGACCTGCCAGCCTGACGCAGAGGCTGGGCCCCACCGAACTACAGTCACCACGTGGAAGACAGTGACATGCCTGGAGTAAGGATGTCGCTGTACCCTGGGGCGGTATATTCTGGTCGGCGTCTTTTCGTGTGTTCGCGTGTGTTTGACAGTTCGTTTCGATAGATGCCACGTGTTTCTGTTTTATTCGTTGTCTGTTGTTTTGTTTTTTTTTATTATTTTATTGCCATGGACCAACTATAATGATTTTTTGAATAAATGCGCCGTACTACTACAATTTCATAGTGTCACCATCATTTGTCTCCTATTCTTCCCCACACCTTGGCTTGATGTTTCCTCGTGGTAGACGAGAGGTCTCATCAACCTCGAACAACATGTTAATCTTGTGTTCGCAAATAACCGAACCAACCATACTTATTTAACCAACTACAAATATATTATATTTTTAATTTATCTTCTCCTTCCCCCCGGTATGTTAAGTGGATCAAGACAGCGTTTTGCACTTTAGCCACAGATAAAATAGAAGTAAATTTGATGTAGCTGTCATTTGAGAGTTGATATCTCTTTTCTATGGTTGATATTTTTATTTCTATTCTCATGACAAATAATGTGAAAAGCTGAAATATTTCTTGATGAATTTATTTTGCAAATTTAACGGATTCAGAGTGTATTGGTTTTATTTAAATGTCTTTATATTTAAACTCATTGTATTTTTTTAATATGCATTTTGTTGATATAAATCATTTCGCGACGTCCTGAGTATTCGAGGTTAATAAATATTTATGTTTTGTAAAATCAATGGGTGTTTGGAAACATTTCTTGTCGTTCGCTTTTATATGATTCACTTAATATAATTAAATTATAATATATGAAGGAAATTTAATATTGCACTCATTGGCTCAATATAAACAAACTTGTATATTCATAGTGTCAACTGAATACCCATTATTTCAAGTATTTTGTTTTCTGTTCTTAACCTACAAAAACTTTCTTTATGCTTTCCTTTTTAGTATACTTTATAGTAACTAAAACACTAATTGAAATTTTGTTTTCTTTCAGCTGGAAAGATAGGGATTTTCAGTGACTGTGCTCTACGTTCTGCCCAAAACAGATAAGCATGGAAGTGGGCCACACAAAGAGTGATTGACTACAGCCACCATCCTTGGTGATGAAGGATTAGGACGAAAGAGAGGCGTTCCTGTCTGCTATGATAAAAATCATCTCAAATCAGATTACATTGTCCTTGGAATAGAATTAATTAGATTCACAACAATAAAGAACTGTTGTGAATAATGTAAAATTGTATAAATTCATTCTGGTTTTGACTGCCTTACTGTTTACAATATATATAAATATTCTGTATTATTTAATTAAAACTATGAAAAAAAAATTATATTTAATTTTATTCTGTATTAATTATTTTGATATGTATTTGGAATACATGTATTAAAACTACAAGAGTTTTTTTGAATTCAACACTATATCTTCTCCAATTCAAATATTTTCTTAAAATCAAAGAAGAGAATATTACTAGGCGCAGTCGGTCTTTTAAGAACTTCATCCCAAGGGTTCTATGAGAAAATCTTCATTCCACGAGCAGGACTGAAGAGGAAGAAAATAGAGAGTTTGTCAAGGACAGAGAGCTATTTTCCATCTGTGGTTTCCATCACAGGGATCAAACAGGAGACAAGTAGAAAAGTTCTACGTCGTTCCAGTTTGGATTGAGTACTTTGGCAAGTACTCATTTGGGAGGATCTGCAAGGAATCCAGGAGAGTATCCAGACAAGGAGAAAACCGGGAGCAGAGGACCAAGGGCAAGGATCCAGGTACGGGTCCAAGGTGCAGGTGTAGCAGCCAGTTGCTGGAAGCTTGGAAGGAGGTCTGAAGCAGTCCACTTTTCTTGGAAATCCAGAGGAGCAGCGAGGGTCTACCAGAATCATCAGGGGAAGAAAAGATCAGTATTTGTTGTTTTGTAATTTGAGTCATATATTTTGTTGAAATTTTTTTTATTTTTATTTTTTTTGTATAATTTTATTGTGTGGAAAAATGTATGCTAAATATAGTATCAGTCAAGGGGTTTCTGAACAGTCTGGGAGATTGTTCCAGATGGACATCTCAAAGTTCAATCACAATAGTGATAATTGGGATAATTTCCACACAAGGTTCGAACAAAGTCTCATTTTATATGATGAAAATAGTATTTCGTAGATTCAAAAAAGAGCACTATTTCTCAATACTTTGAGTGAAGATTCTTTTTCATTATTGATTAATTTATGTGTTCCTAAGAAAGTAACTGATTTTAGTGTCGAAGACTTAATGCAAAAATTGAAAAAGTATTGTGAAAATGTATCAAATGTATTTGAATATAGGAGAAAGTTTTATTCGATTAAGCAAGAAGTACATGAATCTATTAAGGAATTCGCGGTTCGTTTACGAAAGTCGTCGATTAATTGTAAATTTGATAAGTATTTAGATTTTGTTTTGAAAGATATATTTATTTTAGGAATAAAAAGGTATAAGGTTCAAGAAAAATTATTTCTTGAAGCAGAGCATTTAAATTTCGAGGACTATGTTAATTTGGCTTCGATTGGTGAATCATTTCAATTGGAACGTGAAGTTGGTCACAATTCGACCAATAGTGTACAAGTAATTGGTAAACTTGACAATAATAAATTTTCGTCTAATAAGTTGTATGATAGAGAAAAAATGTATTGTCAAATAAAACTTGTAACTATAATCGGAAGAATTTAAGTTTGAAAAAACAAATATTTATAAAAAGAATTTGTGTGTTTTCCTTGCGGATTGAAAGGTCACATTAAAGCAAATTGTAAAGTGAATATTGAAAAGCAGAAATTTTTTAAAAATAAAGTTATTAATGTGTTGAATACAATTCATAACAATAACAGTTCATGTATGATCGATCGATGTGTGACAAGTCATTTTAAGGTTTATTAGATTCGGGTGCGTTCATTTCGGTAATACCTGAAGATATTTATCTAGAAGATATTTTCATAAGATGAAAATAGTGACATATAATTTGGAGGTTAAAGCGTATACAAATATTAATTTGGAAGTATTGGGAAAAATTAACCTACAAGTAAGTTATAATGGAAAAACAAGGTTTTTAGATTTTATAATTATTAAAAATGGAAGTGAAATTTTGTTAGGTAGAAATTTTTTCAAACAATTCGAAATTGGATTTTCCGGTATTTATTTTTTGGAAATGATTGACAATAATTTTAAGGAAAATGGTGTCAATTTTAAAAAAAAAAATTCCAAATGTATTTTCGAATAATATAGGTAAGTTTACAAAATGTGAAGTAGGTTGTACGATGGTTAAGGATCATCCAGTTAAATTTTGTAAAGCTCGACCACTTCCATTGGCTTTAAAAGAAAAGGTTGAATCGAGGTGTCCTATACAAGAGGATGAAACATTAGATGTTTCAGATTTAGAAAATTTTAAAAGTTTAAATTGTATTGATTTTAATTGTGATTTTGTTTCTCTTCTAGATGCAGAAGAAAATTTTAGTATCCAGTTTAATGAAATTTTAGAGGAAACTAAAAAGGATATTTTGTGTAAACAAATTATAGATTTGTTTGCGGACATTTTTATGAACAATTTAGAAAATAGAATTTTTAATAGCAAAGCATTATTATTGAAATATGTTCATTATTGGAAAAGATACGTAGATGATGTGCTATGTATCTGGACTGGTACATTGAGACAATTACAGATGTTCCTTAATTTCCTAAACAAACTATACAAAAATATACAATTTACACTAGAAATAGGCAGAGACTATAGTATTAATTTCTTAGATTTAAAATTATCCATTATAAATAGTAAAATAGAATTTAATATATTCCGTAAAGATACTTTCACTGATATAATCATTCACAATACATCAAACCATCCTTTTTCTCAAAAAGTTGCAGCTTTTCACTCCATGATAAATAGATTAATAAATATACCTTTATCTGATAAAAACTATAGTAATGAGTTAAGATTAATTAAAAAAATAGCAATAAATAATGGATACAATAGTAAAATTATTGACAACATTGTAAACAAAAAAGTTAAGAAAAAATATTATAGGACATATTTATACCCGGAAATAAAGGGAAAAAATAAAAAATGGAGAAAAATACTATTTTATAATAATAAAATAGCCAATACAATATCTAAAAATATACCAGATACTATCAAACCCGCGTTTTATACCAACAATAAATTAAAAAATTACATAATAAATAATAAGGATAAAGAAAATCCTAATAAAAAATCAGGAATCTATAAATTAGAGTGTAACGATTGCCCATCATTTTATATAGGAAAGACTACAAGAAATATAGAAACGAGAGTTAAGGAACATTTAAGATGTCTTAACAGCAATAATTATTCAGAATTCGCAAACCATTTGATCGAAAATAACCATAGCTTTATTAATAATTTAGGCGTAAAAATATTACATAGTAATTTAAGTGATAGACAATTAGATAGCCTGGAAATCTTGGAAATCAGAAAAAACGTAAACATGAGAAATAATATAATTAATAATCAAACACAATTTCCTAATAAACCTATATTAAATATTTTCCCAATACAAAAATTAATTAACCAATAACTTCATTGCTCCCCCCACCAATAAATAGTTTAACCCAGCCCACACGACACCCATTATGTTTACCTTAAGTCTGTATATTGTAATTTATTTTAGTATACTTTGTATCCTCCTGAGGAAGGGAACTTTGTTCTCGTAACATGTAGAGGGATTTTTTATTCATTTGAATAAAAATTATAATTGTAGTGGTGTACACAAAGTTGTGTTTTATTTCATTTAATTATTTCAAAATGATACCACAAAGTAAAAAACAATCGTTTGTCGATGATGTGAAATTATAGATTATTTACAAAAAGGATGGCCCGCACAAATAAATAAACAATCAGATGTATGGCCTTTTTATAAATTAAAAGATGAACTCAGCATTTATAAGGATTGTATTATGTGGCAAAACAAGTTAGTTATTCCAAGTTCATTAAAGAAGAGAATTTTAAATTTGTTACATGATTCACATCAAGGTATTGTAAAAACTAAAAATCTAGCGAGAAATTATTTTTATTGGCCAGGCATAAATAAGGATATTTCTGTTATGATAGATAGTTGTAGAAAGATTAGAAATAGATTTCAATTATCTTTACCAGGGGATCAGTTTGATCATGTGTATGACATACCAGATAAGATTAAATCTAATATTAGGAAAAGTCAAAATAAACAAAAATATTATTATGGTGGTAGAAAATATCAGAAAAACAATTTTCATATTGGTGAAAAGGTTCTTGTAAAAGATTTTCGATCAAGAGATAGAAGTTGGGTTTTTGGAACAATTTTTAAGAGAGTATCTGATAATGTTTTTTTGGTTAAGGTAAACCATTTAGTCTGGAAGAGACATTTTAATCAGTTACGTTCTTGTTGCCAAAGTTTAGAGAGTGGTGCCTTGAGAAGCGATGAAAACTCTGATGAAGAATTGGAAAATTTTTCAGATGAGGTTTCATTGGAAAATTTAAAATATTTTCCTAATGAAACTGTTTATTTGTTCCAGAATGAGAATGTTCGAGAGTGGAGAAATCGTCTGAGACCCAGGAACCGAATTATAAATTATAAAGAATAAGTAGATTTAAGTTTATATAATTGGTTAATTTTATTATTGTTTATTGTGTTGCAAGGCAACAAATGTGTAATTTCTTTTTGTTTTGTTCTCCTCAAGGGTGTAGTTTTTTATTTTAAGTTGGGGAGTGTAAAATATTATAATATAATTAATATTTTGATTGGAGTGACATCTATGGGATTTTAGTAAGAGTGCTTATCTGAAGTTCATGTTATGGTTTATGTTAGGGTATTTATTGGAATATAACTTACCAGGTTTTTCCATAGATGTCTCTCATGTGTTTGTGTTTAATTATTTAGGTATTAGTAATTAAATAATAGAAGTTTCTAGAAATTATATTTATTGTTAAAATAAAACAATAGAATTAATTAGATTCACAACAATAAAGAACTGTTGTGAATAATGTAAAATTGTATAAATTCATTCTGGTTTTGACTGCCTTACTGTTTACAATATATATAAATATTCTGTATTAATTATTTTGATATGTATTTGGAATACATGTATTAAAACTACAAGAGTTTTTTTGAATTCAACACTATATCTTCTCCAATTCAAATATTCTCTTAAAATCAAAGAAAAGAATATTACAATTATGATATAGTGCATATTATTTAAGAAAAAAAAAATATATTTCGAAATATGATCACACTAATGTGACTAATATGACATGTGTCACCGGGGATCATATTAGTTCACAATCATATTATTGGGTTGATTAATATTTTCATTTTTGAAGTCATTGGTTTTGTATTTTTAAATTTAGTTTTTATTGTATAACGAAATAATATACATGAATAGTATTTCGATACGTGTATTTTTCAAAATTCTCTCAAACAATCTTACATGTTTGTCTTATATTATCATTGTTTTACGGAAAACAATGATTCCATCGGGAGTTGAAAACAAGACTGTACTAAGAACTGAACTAAAGTGTTGTTGCATATGACTGACTATTATATTACAACTAATGTGTTAACTAAATATTATTTTGTCATGAGCCAAGTGGCTCCTTTAATAATTATTTTAAATAAAAAAATAAAAAAAAATAAATTGAATCCATCGATTATTAATGCAGGGAATTCCTCAAAATGAGGGCATTTCTTTAATTAAAATTAATATCTTTATTTTAGAAAATAAGGATATTAATTTGTATTCATTTATTTATTTAAACCGTGGCTAAGTTGGGATTGTGATTTATATTTTTTTGTATCGAGATCCTTTCTTCAGATATTTTATGTTATTATCATGACAACCGGTATATAGGTATCCCAAAGTTGATAAATGTCTTCGTTACCTGCTTTTTATAGATGTCAATTAAATGTTTTACAGAAATATGCCAAGCTCCTGTTGTGTTCCTGGATGCCAGTCCAATTACAATAGGAAGTATACCAAATGCTTTTCTTTTCCTAAATCTGACGCATTAAGAAGGCAATGGATTCAAAGCATACCAAGAGCCAACCTAACTGCTTCTCCATATACAAGTGTATGCATAAAGCATTTTCGCGAAGAAGACATCGTTAAGGAAGATACATTTAATTGCATAGATGGTAAGTGATTTTTCCATTTGAAAATGATTTTATACATGTCTCCGTGTTTTGTGGAATGACCCTTTGCTTGAATTTACAACAAAAGTTAAATTTCATAACTTATTAACAGATACACTTAGCGGCATGGATAGAGGCCCAAGCTTTAAAATTGAGTTTGAATCAAAAATATTGCAAGGTATGGTGGTTTATGAGAAAAGAAAAAGAGAAGCTAAAATTATACTCACCATAAAACCTTACCACCAGCAGTCAGCGATATTGCAATGAGACTCATTTAAAATAATGCAAATATCTCAGTATCTCAGAGCGTGTTGTTTATTGATTAAGACAAAAAAAGAATATATTTAAGTATCAAATAAGAATTTTCTGTTCAATGAAACAGTAATTAAAACATGAAAAGCTGAGTCAGATGTGATTGTAGGGAAGACCAAGTGATGAAAGAAACGCACAAATACAAAAGAAATTACAATTTATTCATATCATGGTTGGCAAGGAGTGTTAAATATGATACAGTTATCTACGTTACCTGAACTAAGCTAAATATTTGACATTTTAATAAAATAATTTAATTCTTAAATTACAATTTACAAGTTTTTAAATGTTTTTCTAGACCATGTGGTGTATAATAAAAAGAAATATCAGACATGACATAATTAAACAGATTCAACTAAATTTTCAAATGATATCAGTATTTCATATGTTTTTTTTTATAATAACCAAGAAATGAAACAGTTTTATGAATTTCCATCTTCTTGAAGATGATCAGCAGGTACAGTTTTTGTGATGAGAACTACCATCGTAGTATTTACGTCGATTTGAAGTGCAATTTACAGGTGTTTTAGTCATTATCAAGTCATGATGTGCAAATATGAGCATGCACCAACCATGATATTTAAAATTATTCATTTTCAGTCATCCATGGTGTATATAGTAAAGTACACCAATGTTGAAGAATGATGAAAAGACAGCATGAACAAACAAGATAAAGAAAGTAAAGAAGAAAGCAAAGAAGCAAGGAAGCAAGGAACAAAGGACAAAGGAGGCGGTTATATTTCCTGCAAGAATTCAGTTAAATTAGCGAACGTGACTCATGCCAGATATTTTATATAGACGAGGATCGATGAAATTAGATAGAGAACTTACCCAGCCTCCTTTGAACTTAAATTTCCAGTCTTTGCTGGGTAATTTTGCGTAGGCCATTGTTGGGCGACCTGTGACACCTCGTGTCGGCTGTCAGCGTTGAAAAAGGAAGGCATAGATATTTCGACCCGCCTAGCTAATCCGTTCACGGCTGTGTTCGCCTTACAACTTTTTTAGAAATATTGCCAATATTGCGAAGTGCGTTCGTTTAAGACATTTTTATAAACATTAAATTAAAATTATTAAATAGTGACGTGTAAATACAAAATAACGTCACATACCTCCTCTGTTAACAAAAAAAAGAAAAAAAAAGTGTTTTGATAGTAAATTTGAAAAACAGAAATTAGTGAATATAACTGGCATAAGTCCCATGTTCTCCAACTCAACCGAATCCCGCGAGGAAAAACACCTACAATTTAAGGATAAGGAAAATGTTAGAGTTCAAATGACATAAGTCTATGTCGCTGATAACGACATATCCTTGTCATTTAAATAACTGGTGGCAGATCTGGAACAGTTACATAATAAAAAATAACAAAAATTATCCACCATAAAAATATATAAAATTCTTAAACTAGCTGAAACAGAAAATTTTCATATTAAATAAAAATTCCAAATTTTGACATACTTGCTGTCAAGATTACTATTCATTTAAATGAACCCCTCTGTTCATAAAACAGACGTAATAACAATTATAATACAGTATTTACAGATCTAGTGGTGAACGTTTTCAGTCCACTCACGTTTGATTATTTAACCCCTTCAATGACACTCCCGAGAAGCGTTCATTATTTTTTTTTTTTTATCGATGGAAAACTAAGGAAACCCCATCTTAGCTTTTCATCTTGTCTCCATATTGTGAGCTTGGATTAGCTATCATTTGTGCTAATTCTCATTGTGAGCTAGAATTTGCGGAAGAGGCTCTCATGTTGAAACAGCATCACTCAGATATCATGTATCTTCAAGCATGATACAGTTATCGTGAGTCCATCCTATAAACACCTTAACTCACGATAAAAAAATTCATCATAGGGAAAATTTAAAGTTCAGAATATTTTCCCAGTTAAAACAGCATCATAGTCATCATATCAAATTGTGAGCTTAGCTCAGTATCATACATGTAAGTCTTAATTGTAAGCCAAGAAATGTGAAAGCTAACATGTAAATTTGTCTATGAAAGATTTATGTGTCAGACATAGCAAATGTAAAATATCATTATTTTAATAATCATTATCCATAACTATAAACATCAGTTATCATGAGTACCTCCTATAAACACCTTACCCATGATAAGAAAATTTATCGGGAAGATAAATGCATAAAATTTATCCACTTTGATCCCAGATGAAAAACATTTTTATATTAAACAAAAGAAATTTCATACCAGCATCTTATTTCTCCATAACAAATAATAATATAATGCAATTTTAAAATTAATATTTCAAGAATGTGATATAAGTCCAATATTGAATTTGCATTACACTATTTTGATCATAACAGAATTCAATCTTAACTAAAATGTTGTTATATATCATGGTATTAGAGATCAGGTTTGGTAACAGATTACCCAATATGTCATACATAAAAGCATTGTCAGTTTTAGTCAGAAAATATCAGTTTTATAGTCCAACATCTAAACAATATAGGATAACATTTTAATATAAAAAAGCAAGTACAATGTAGCTCTACAAATTTTGACATAGAAATAGAACTAACTCATCTGAATGAAAACTAAAGTGTATGACATCTCAATATTGTGAAGAAATACTCCATCACAGCATTCCTCACAATATAATCAAATTTAAATTTGTCGAGGAACCCATCATATTAAACATATGCCATCAGAGTACCAATATGTTCCTCGAGAAATTTCACATTATAACAAAAAAACAGTATATTTACAGTGTAAACATTTATCAATGTTTGATCAATTTGGTCATCTGACATATTATAATCCTGAGAATGATAATAGCATTAAGCAGATATGGATGTCATGTATTGGCAATGAAAACATACAAATTATATGATACAGTTGTATCATACTGATGATACAGACATCAAAAAAATTTAATATTAATCTGGTTTTAAGAGATCCTTAATGTGAAAGTTCCCTACAGACTTATTTTGTTCATTCGCTAATGTATAAACTACAGGTGATATTTTTGCTATAATTTTGTTTCTAACAAAGCGTGGAGCTAATTTTGATGAAAAGAATTCAGCGCCCTTGGAGTTTATAAAATTTCTCCGGTAGACAAAGTCACCTACATTATAAGAGCGTTCGACCCTATTTTTGTTATACAAAGTGGCATTGCGTTTAAAAGCTGACATAAGATTCTTCTGAACTTCAAAAAAAATAATTCTTAATTCATCTAGCATTTCAGCATAATCATGGGGCTTTTCTATTTGCATATCATCTACTGAGATGGGTCCAGGTTGATACCGTTGATGCATCTCACCTGACAGAATTTGTTCACGACCGTGAAAAAGAAAATAGAATGTATATCCTGTTGAGATATTTACAGTACCATTCATATAACGTAGCAGCATACTTTGATGAAATCATCAATTTATAATTTTCATAAAGCTATAAATTCAAAACTAAGTAACTACTTCAAAACTTTAAGCAAAGTATTAATCAATTAAAAATTACATTCCTAAGAAAGTTGATGTCAAAATCAAATTAATCAAATTTCAAAGCATAATGTTGGTTTTGTTCGCCATTTGTTCAAATAAAAAATAGAAATCATCACAGTGCGCCCAATGCCAAACAGTTGAACACCCAAGGCTGAACAAGATTATTAAACAGATATCCGTCCATCCAAAGCCTATCCAAGAATCCGACACCGCACCACACCATAATATAATTTCATCCCCGTAATTGACTGAAATTGATTATTTGCGGTGGCGATACGAGTATTAAAATGTTCACCAACATAACCTTGATCAACAAAAAATTTTAAATATTTCTCCCGGCAACGGGATCAGCATAACTTAACTTTGAGCTGGACCATCCCTGGGTTCCTGCCCATTTTTTGAATTACATTTTTTATTATTTGAAGCATTTTTTGAGACATTAATATAAGAATCAGTTTGTGGAGGCAGTACAACACCACAGCAATCTCTCGTCCATACATTTTGTTTATTACATTTAAAACAGATAGGATGTTTAATAATTTGACAGTTACGAAAATGGTGTCCTACATTTTTGCATTTTTTGCATACTATTTGTGGTGTATCTGAAACCACAGCTAAAGGAAAAGATGAATTTTGTTGTCGATTAACAGTATAATTTTTTGATTTATTATAATTACATGAGCTTTCAAGAGGAGATTGTAATTGAAAACCCTCCTGCGTTTTCGCCATTTGCATCAGACGATCTATTGTTTCTACATTACATGAAATAAACATAATTCTAAATTCCGGTCTCACATTATTATATATAAGTTCCAATAATTGACGTTCCGGCCAGGGTGTCAAAAGTCGAGTAGCTAAAAATTGCATTTCCGTAATATAATCAGATAATTTTTCATTTGGTAATTGTTTGCGCATAGCATGTTTATGTTGATAAATACTAACAGCGTTCACACATTTAAATCTTTCAATAAAGGCATTTTTCAACTGTGACCATGAGGAAAATTGCTCATAATTAGCCTTTAGCCAAGAACTAGCTACTCCAGTCAGTAAGTCAGAGAAAGCACGATATAATTGACTATCTGGAATTAATCGAGATTTTTGTAAAAAATTTAAATCTTGAATAAATTCATGCACATCATTTCTCCCATCATACCTCAGATTTAGGTCTTTCAAACCCGATACCTTGAAATCTTTACTTCGACAACAGAAATTACTACTCGCACCTGGTTGCAACGATACATTATCAATAGGATCCGCTTTACGAGAATATACGGGATTAGCATCCTGAATATTTAAATACTTTGTTGATTCCGAGATATTATTTGGTTCTAATTCCAAATCCGATTCTTCAGATGACACAATATCCATGGCTTTTTGTTTTTTCAGTTTATTCAATTTATTATACGTGCAATTAAATGTTTGCGCCTGGACGCGTAACATATGAAACTTTCCTTCTGGTTTAATACCTCACTTTTTCAGTTCATACTTCAACGATTGTATCGAGTTAAAAGATTCGTCATCTATACGTTCCATTTTTAAAGAAATTTTATATTGTGGAAATGTCAAAAGAAAGTACCGAAACGTACGAATGATTTTATAACATCACTTATTACTCATAATATAGGATGATTTGATACAACATGATTAATTATTCGTACCGAAAACAATAATCTTTGTAATGTGTATGACAGTTACAAAAAAAAGAAGAGTTCCTTTATAAGATTAACATATTAGCATACGCCGTGCATTATTCCCATTAATATACAATCATATCTAACAATTACAATTATTTCATAACTCAGAACCAACTATTTAGTTGCAGCACGAGTAGTCATGCAACTACATAAGTTTTCCTCCCGCCGTATAGATGGCGTTAATTACACTTTGACAAAAGAATATAATTAATTTTCATTTATTTTAACTTTAAAACAGTATTATATCCCCGACATTAATTTTAATGATTGTTAATCATTTCTAAAATAAACTACAATGATTATAGTCAGTAAAATGTCAAATAGATTATACAAAAAGTGTATTGTTATACATAAAAGATTCTATCATTTGAACGATGAGTTCCATAACATTTCAGAATTATTGACATTACTTTCTATTGAATAACCAGCGTAACATGTTGTTGTAGGTCGATACTGTGTACCACACATTAGACAACATAAATATAATATGAAACATTAAACAATTTATTCATAATAGAAACAAGACTCATTTCCATATAAAAATGAAGTTATTATCATCAAGAAGCAACATTACATTTGGTAAATTCAAACTAAATCATTCTCAGAGATGACAATATTACATCATAAGTTTATGTCAGACCAAATTAATAAACATGGAATACCTTAAATAAGAAATAGACCAAAATCCATATAGAAATATCATCTCTCCGAGCCTTGATTTTTTGTGATTATACAGCAGATTCAAATTCAGCATTCCCAAAAAATATTTCATAGAGTTCACCAACACTTTCCATCTGTAAAAGTGAAAATATTTAATTGCATATTCATTACAATCATAAACAAAACTCCCTATAGCACACATTGATTTGAGATTCAATTTAAAAGAACATTTTCAGTTATTATTTTATACAACATAGCTGAACTTTTAACATCAAAAATTGAGAAAAAACACATGTTCCCAACAGAGAATAAAAACTTAAATTGTTTTAAAACACCATTTCCTTTTAATTATATTCATTCAACATGAATTGAGAAAACTTTTTATTATTAACCAAGAGTATTATAACAATAATATCATTATTTAAAAAGACATTGGTTTTTTCCTTGATTGGCGTTGGTCAGAAACGGACGTGTGTTTGTTCCTGCGTCGACAAGCATATAAAAACTCAACCTACCTACCGAATATTCAATATTTTTAATATTATTGGTGTAAAATTCAATCTTTCTGGCAAATTCATTTTTTACTTTGTGTTGTTATTGTGATGTCTATTTTGTAACCTGGGGTAAGTTAAATTAACATTATATATAACAGTTTTTTCCTTTTAATTTACTAACAATGGAGGTTAAACCTCCGGACCCGCCTGATCCTCCAGATCTCTCTCCATCGAAACCACGATATACCAGAACGAGAAGCGACCGAGCATGGTCGGATTCTTACGACTCTGACAGCTCCCTAATTACTGTCCCAGATATAACGCCGCCGTCTCCCGGTCTCTTTGTGACAGTCCCAAATAAAAAATACGCCCAAAAACGGAAAAATAGCAGACCTTCCCTTGGTGACTTGGAAAAGGAAACCAAGACCAGTGATCATAAAAAAAAACCCGCCCTCAATGAAACACAACCCTCTGTAAATTCCACCCCCAACACTTCAGCCACCCCTCCAAATCCCTTATATGAAAGAAACACAAGAAATATTTACAATGAAACGGACAGCAGTCCATTCATAGTACACGTCTCTTCCGAAAATTCTAACCAATTATCTGCCATTGAGTTCGGAAAATGCCTTAAAAGAAACCTAGTAAAGGGAATAATTACCGGAAGCTGTAAATTGATAGGAAAAAATAGAGCCAGCGTTGAATTTAGCAACATTACCAATGCAAATTACTTCTTAATGAAAACGTTCCCAGAATTTAGGACCTACATTCCCACGAATCAGGTTTCCCGTATGGGATTGGTGAGGGGTATCCCCGTGGGAGAGGACTTCACCAATGATTGCCTGATGAGTTAGATGGAGGTTCCCCCTAACTATGGAAAAATACTAAAATGTCGTAGGTTAAACTACAAAGATTTGTCAACAGGACAAGCAGTTTGGAAACCCTCCAGAACGGTGGTTCTCACTTTTGATGGACAAAGAATGCCAGACCGGGTATTCTTATCCTACACCAGTATCCAAGTGGAGAAATATGAATTTCCGACTATACAGTGCTGGAAGTGCTGTAGATTCGGCCACACAAAGCCCCTGTGCAGATCACAACCACGTTGTTTCAAATGCGGTAAGGATCATCTTGGTGAAGAATGCTCTCTTCCCGAGGATGATCTAACTTGTCTTCACTGTGCAGGCAAGCATACAGCTGTGAGTCTGAAGTGCCCTGAACTTGCGCGTCAAAAGAACATAAAACACCTTATGGCCGAAAAAAATCTTTCGTTTTTTGAAGCCTCGAAACAGGTCCCTCACTCTAAAAAATCGTTCTCAACCGTTATTTCCTCCAGCCCCTCGACATCTCAAGCCATCCCAAGCTATACGACACAACATATGGCAAACAATACTCCCAAATTTCAAAAATCCAATAAAGGAAAAACTCATAAACCAGCGTCTTCCCCTGGATTCGATAAAACTGCCCACCAAAATCTTTCATGGTTTCCGAACGGCCAACTTCCTGAGCCAGTTAAAGGATGTGGCCTACAGTCTAGTAATAAAGCTGAGCCTAACACTTCTGAATTAATTTCAACAATTCTACAATTTATAATTAAAACCCTTCAACATAATTCTATCCTACCGTCCAACGTTGCCTCTTCATTAACCCTACTTTCATCACTATTTTCGTCCAATGGCCCCTCAACGGATAACGAGGATTCTACAGTGGAATAGCCGTAGTGCTATTTCCAATAAAGCAGACATCCTCCACCTATCCCACGAAATCCAACCCTCTATCATAGCCATCTCGGAGACGTGGCTTGCCCCGGGTGCCTCTTTTAGACTCCCGGGGTATGCGTGTCTTCGCGATGACAGAAAAGATGGAAGGGGCGGTTGCGCCCTATTCATCAAACATAATATCCCATATTCCCCAATTCCTATTGGTCTGAACTCTGATCGGATTAATCTGGTTGGAGCAAAGATCGACGGGATTTCCTTTTTCTCCATTTATATTCCCCATCCCTCCTCCTCCGATATATTCCTTCTTAAATCCATTGTCTCCTCCCACTCCTCATCCCTGTTTATTTTGGGTGACCTCAACACACATCACACTAGCTGGGGTTCACATAAAACTAACAGTGCTGGAAATACACTTATGAACATGATTGATGATCTGGACTTATGTATCCTTAATGACGGATCTCCAACACGAATCTCTCTCCCGTTTCATACTTCAAGATTGACTCCCACCCCCACCCAAAGTTTACCTATATCGCATAGACCGAGTGCTGTGGATCTTTCCTTATGCTCCCCCGGTCTTGCTCCTCTTTCCACTTGGTCACTTGATCAAGATCCCCGTAACAGTGATCACTTCCCAATAATTATACATTTCGGAAGACAAATTCGAGAAGCCAACTACACATCATCATACAAATATAATGTAGCTAGAGCAGACTGGCATTCATTTCATAAAACAATTATTAAGACAATTCCTGAACTTCCCACTCCAAACTCATCAAATAACACTGAATGTTATAATTCCTTTGTAAACTTGATTACTACATCAGCTGATGAGAACATCCCTACCAAAACACCTCGTTCCCCAACAATACCACCGCCGCCATGGTGGGATGCTGAATGCACCAAGGCTGTTAGAGACAGAAAACTGGCAAGAAGGAACTTTAAAAAAAACATGTCCGTAACTAACTTTGATAGCTATCTGGTTTCCCGTGCCAAAACCAAAAGGATTTTGAAGGATAAAAAGAAAAAGGGTTGGATCAAATACTGTTCTTCTTTATCCCCTGATTCTAACGTATCTGAGATATGGAGAAAAATAAGGCAATACAGAGCAGTTTTTGATCCCCAAGTTTCAAAACCTACATCTTCTAACTGGCAATATGAATTCTTAAATAAACTTGCTCCGCTATCGGTCCCCCCCCTTAACTCTCTACCTGATGAACGCCTTTTCTCTGATGTTACATGTTCTCTTGACGCTCCCTTTACCTTGCATGAATTAAGATCTGTCATAACACGAGTTCACGACTCTGCTCCAGGAATAGATGGAATCCCGTATTCGTTCCTCACCAAAGCAGATCCCGAAACCTTATCCTATTTCCTCAAAATGTCCAACTCGTTTTATGACACTGGCATCATTCCGTCAGACTGGAAAACACAAAGCATAATTCCCATTTTAAAACCCCACAAAGACCCAAATATAGGATCTTCCTACCGCCCTATTGCGCTTTCGTGCACTCTGGGGAAAATAGTGGAACACATGCTTAAAGATAGATTGGAGCACTTCTTTGAGACCAACGGCCTGCTGGCTAGATCACAGTATGGTTTCAGGAAGGGCAAGAGCACCATCGACAATCTGAGTGTTTTCATCACCGACATCCAACTTGCCAGATCAAGGAAGGAAATGATGGCTGCTGTGTTCTCTGAAAGACGTCTCTGCTGCATATGACAATGTTCTTATCGATGTCCTTATGGGAAAACTTTTAGATACCGGTGTTCCACCAAAAACTAGGCAGTACATAAAAAATCTCCTATGCGACCGCACCTTGCTCTTATCTACGGAAAATGGGGAAAAGTCCATAAGAAAGGTGTGGAAGGGTTTACCGCAAGGATCGATTCTCAGCCCACTGCTATATAATATATACACTGCAAGTATCGAAAAAAGTCTCCTAAAACATGTAAGAATATTGCAATATGCAGACGACATTGTAATTTACATATCTGGAAAATCTACCCAAATGATAGAGCGTGAGCTAAACACAGCACTACAATTATTACAGAAATGGCTGGATAATCACGGGCTAGAAATATCTCCGCACAAAAGTCAGTTTATGATCTTCTCAAACAGTAGGAACATTGCCTCCATAAACATCACATATAATAATATTCACATCCCTTGCGTACCAGAGGTCAAGTTCCTAGGCATTGTGCTAAGCCGAAAACTCAACTGGAGAGCAAATATCGAACATATTGTATCCAAATGCCAAAAATCGCTCAATATCATAAGATCTGTATCCAGAGTGTGGTGGGGTGCTCATCCAAATACCCTCTCTCTCCTCTATAAGGCACTAATCCGCTCTCACCTTGACTATGCTTCCTTCCTAATGGACCCGATTCCAAAATATTTGTCCATCATGTTGGAGAGGGTTCAATCAAAGGCCCTCAGAATCATAATAGGAGCCATGCGGTCTACTCCTATCAATGCCCTTCAATTAGAATGTGCTGAGGCCCCCCTTCACCTCAGAAGACAATTCCTCGCAGATAGATTTCTTTTTAAGGCCTCCCGGCTATCAAATAACCCACTACTCCCTAAAGTCAAACTTCTTTCAGAATATGTTAATTCAAAACAAATTTGGCGAAATAAAAATCCCCCCCTGTTAGTAAATAGCTTCAAGTTCCTGAATTCTTTCGACGTTCCTTCATATAAAAATACAGTTTACCCGTTATTCTCAAGTCACCATGAATCAAATACTTTCTACCCATTAGTACATAATTTCAATATCCACAAAAACGACCCAAAGGCTCCTTTTGTTCTTGGGGAGTGTTTGGACTCTCTTTGGCAGGATTGGACAACCATATACACAGACGGATCTAAGAGTGAAGATGATGCATGCGTCGGGGCGGCAATATACTGTCCTGACTTCAACTCAGTCGCCATGTATAAACTTCCACCGGAAACATCCATTTTCACTGCAGAATGCCTCGCCATACTGGAAGCAATAAAATTCGCAGCTACAAATGGAATTAATAAAACACTTATCCTCACAGATTCCCTTAGTGCAGTAAATAAAATCTCGGGAAACCCATCAAGGCTGCTGAACAATCTTATAATTCTTCAAATTAAACACGAAATCCTGAACCTCGGGATGCAAGGATTACAAGTGGCCATTGCTTGGATTCCAGGTCACAGTGGAATCAAGGGTAATGAGACTGCGGATGAACACGCAAAAAAGGCAATAGAAAATGGACAAATGTCTCACAAATACATACATATAGAGGACAGATTTCCCTCCTTGTTAAAGAGACTGCACACAAGCTGGGAAAAAGAATGGAACCTTGGAAAAAGTAAAGCAGGAGTGTACTACTCCTACATACAACAGAGCTTTCCAGTCAAGCCATGGTTCTCCATAGGTAAATTCCAAAAGAGGGATATTTCAGTAATATGTAGAATGAGACTCGGTCATACATGTTCCCCTGTCTTCCTTCACAAAATAAAAGTTAAAGATTCTCCTTTGTGTGAGTGTGGATTAGAGGATGGAACAGTCGACCACATATTTTTGGGGTGTCCCCTTTTGGATCACTCTCCTATTTTCAACCATTGTTTAAACAACAAAATCTCTCTACCAATAAATATTACTCACCTTTTATCCATTGCTTCTTTACCCATATATAAAATGCTGTCTAAATTTATTTCACTAAATAATATCAAAATATAATCATGCCTTACTTGAAGTCTTCCACCATCCCATTTCCTCTGCTTCCTATTATACAACTTCCTCTCCCCTGTATAGAAATCCTTCATTTTCCCCTTCCCTATATAAATGTATGTATAGTATTATAGTGTATATATGGATATGTAGTACATAAATGGATGTATAGTACTGTGGTGTATAATATAGTGTATATGGATATGTAGTACATAAATGGATGTATAGTACTGTGGTGTATAATATAGTGTATATGGATATGTAGTACATAAATGGATGTATAGTATTATAGTGTATAACATAGTGTATAATATAGTGTATATATGGATATGTAGTACATAAATGGATGTATAGTACTGTGGTGTATAATATAGTGTATATGGATATGTAGTACATAAATGGATGTATAGTATTATAGTGTATAACGTAGTGTATAATATAGTGTATATATGGATATGTAGTACATAAATGGATGTATAGTACTGTGGTGTATAATATAGTGTATATGGATATGTAGTACATAAATGGATGTATAGTATTATAGTGTATAATATAGTGTATATATGGATATGTAGTACATAAATGGATGTATAGTATTATAGTGTATAATATAGTGTATATATGGATATGTAGTACATAAATGGATGTATAGTATTATAGTGTATAATATAGTGTATATATGGATAGTAGTAGATGTATGTATTATAACATAATGTTTGTTTAAATGTGCCTAATTATAATAATATTATAATGTTTGTTCAAGGGTAATACTAACCAAAAGTAGCAATGACCTATGCCAAATAAAGATTAGCCCACCTATAATGGATACAATACAACTTGTATAAGTAAGCATCAGCCCATACTCTTTTGACTATCTGAGTTCAACATACCAGGAACAATTCCGGAGTCCTTTGCACTCTGACCAGCTAAACGCCATAATACCTGAGGACAGGCTACATTGAAACCCAAGCAAAGCATCAACCAAGACAGGCTAGAACACTGGCAACGGTGAAATAAAGCCTTTTAAAAAGTAGAAAGAAGAAGAAGAAAAAGACATTGATTATTTTCACTTGTTACAAGAAAAAAATATTAACTGCCATGCAACAATGTTGATTCTATGCAGGTATCAGACAGACTTCTTTTGTTAATTACCACAACAATCTCCTAATTAATTTCTACCCCACATATGATTTTTATAATTATTTTTTAATAGTTCAAATTTTATGACCGACCCAAGAAAAATGTATACTATGTTGTATATTAGCAAAAAGGAAATTACAACGCTTATAAAGATTCATATTTTTTTATCTATAACATAGGTATTCAACATTAAAAATGCAAACCAAACATGAAATAACATTTAGCACAGTCCAACGACAAATTAAAATTATACAACCTGATGCTTTTGAAGATAGTTTTAATTATAAGAATTTGATATCCTCATTATGTATGTTCAGTTAAAATGTGACATTTTAATTATGAAATCAGAAAAATAATTCTAATCAATTTATAGATTTACAAAAAAATAGACATTAATAATAATTGATGACAACTCAAGTTTTGTACTGAAAAGAATGTGAATTTTTATGTTATAGTCCTCACGACATTTAATTATTTATTAGTTTATAATACAACCTGATTGAGTAGATTTCTTGAATGGTATTTCTCGAATAAGACTGGTCATAATGGGCTCTTCCACACTTTTTAGAAATAGTTTGGTTGACTTCTGGTCATCTCCTGAATATAATCCCACAGCTCGGCTTTCATGACGATGGATTCTGCGCAGTCCTCAGATTAAGGATGGGTTTAAGGAAGGAAAGGAATCGCTACCACAAAGCACACGAACTAATTATCAATTTTACGTTCTCTACAAACACTAATCTGTCCCACACAAACATCTGACTTTAAAAAGAGTTATAGAATGGGCGCCAGTCTTACAATCAATAAAAATAAAAAATACAAATGGAATTTAAATCCTAATAGTCCGCGCTCTTCAATTTTTTAAAAAATCCTGCCCCACTTTGGGCCGACAATTGCAAGGAAAAGAGAAGCTGAAATTATACTCACCATAAAACCTTACCACCAGCAGTCCGCGATATTGCAATGAGACTCATTTAAAATAATGCAAATATCTCAGTATCTCAGAGCGTGTTGT
The DNA here is from genome assembly GCA_963576475.1 of Molanna angustata. Classification (NCBI taxonomy): domain Eukaryota; kingdom Metazoa; phylum Arthropoda; class Insecta; order Trichoptera; family Molannidae; genus Molanna; species Molanna angustata. The sequence goes on along the minus strand of OY754989.1, from coordinate 691,535 downwards.
TTATTGATTAAGACAAAAAAAGAATATATTTAAGTATCAAATAAGAATTTTCTGTTCAATGAAACAGTAATTAAAACATGAAAAGCTGAGTCAGATGTGATTGTAGGGAAGACCAAGTGATGAAAGAAACGCACAAATACAAAAGAAATTACAATTTATTCATATCATGGTTGGCAAGGAGTGTTAAATATGATACAGTTATCTACGTTACCTGAACTAAGCTAAATATTTGACATTTTAATAAAATAATTTAATTCTTAAATTACAATTTACAAGTTTTTAAATGTTTTTCTAGACCATGTGGTGTATAATAAAAAGAAATATCAGACATGACATAATTAAACAGATTCAACTAAATTTTCAAATGATATCAGTATTTCATATGTTTTTTTTTATAATAACCAAGAAATGAAACAGTTTTATGAATTTCCATCCTCTTGAAGATGATCAGCAGGTACAGTTTTTGTGATGAGAACTACCATCGTAGTATTTACGTCGATTTGAAGTGCAATTTACAGGTGTTTTAGTCATTATCAAGTCATGATGTGCAAATATGAGCATGCACCAACCATGATATTTAAAATTATTCATTTTCAGTCATCCATGGTGTACATAGTAAAGTACACCAATGTTGAAGAATGATGAAAAGACAGCATGAACAAACAAGATAAAGAAAGTAAAGAAGAAAGCAAAGAAGCAAGGAAGCAAGGAACAAAGGACAAAGGAGGCGGTTATATTTCCTGCAAGAATTCAGTTAAATTAGCGAACGTGACTCATGCCAGATATTTTATATAGACGAGGATCGATGAAATTAGATAGAGAACTTACCCAGCCTCCTTTGAACTTAAATTTCCAGTCTTTGCTGGGTAATTTTGCGTAGGCCATTGTTGGGCGACCTGTGACACCTCGTGTCGGCTGTCAGCGTTGAAAAAGGAAGGCATAGATATTTCGACCCGCCTAGCTAATCCGTTCACGGCTGTGTTCGCCTTACAACTTTTTTAGAAATATTGCCAATATTGCGAAGTGCGTTCGTTTAAGACATTTTTATAAACATTAAATTAAAATTATTAAATAGTGACGTGTAAATACAAAATAACGTCACAATATGTAAAAATCATATTTATTCTAATAAGTATGGAATTCTACACTTTGGAAGCCGTATCAATCGACAGATCGAAAACTGATGAATTTTAGATGACTTAACTTTTGAACGTTTAAAACTTAATTTTATATAAATATATATTTTAGTGTCAGATATACATTTTAAAAAGGCCCAGTTAGTTAGATATCTAACTCCTGAGACACGAAGATAAATATTATTAGTCTCCAGAATGTAGCAACTTACTTGTTATTGGATGCATGTTAGATAATATTTAACATAGTAGTTGCCTGAAAAGTTATACACAAGAATATAACAAAACATACAAAATAAGTTTAGAATAAAAATTAACGTTAACAAATCTTTTCATATAGCTATGAAAAGTCAAATCACATACTTCAAAAGAGAAACCAGCAGGGCTACTCATGAAGTTTATGATCAGATTCAGACTTTGGAAATGTTTGAGGTTAAAATTTGTTGATTATGTTCATTTATACAAAAATTAATGACATTTTCATACTAAACTTTGATCTTAACAAAATATCTTAATAATGATATTTACTGTCTCACAAATTCAGACAGAAAACGCAATTTATATAACTGTGAACCCAATACCTATCTCAGAGTTAGATATCTAACCGACAAGAATCATACCAACAAAAAAATTATATATAAAGAACTCACAATAAGTGTGTTCAAGTTTAGACATTTACTATGTTCCATCATACTATTATTTATCATTTGTTACTACAAATAAATTGACTAATAATAATGTTTTCAATATTTCAGGTCAAATCATTAATGTACCTCGGTAAAGATTGAGGTTGAAAAAAGATGCTGTACCATCAGTGTTCTCCAATCTACCAGAATATTTATCAAAGAAATTGCCACCTCGTCGTAAGGAACCATCAAAAAGAAAAACAGATATGATACCAGTGGCAGTGATCTAATGTCTGAGGAGACTATTGATGAAATTATATTTCTCAGTGAAGAAATAGAATTGTATCAGGCAACGCAAGAAATTTTAATATACATAAGTGGATATACAGCAAAAAAGTATCTGAAAAAATTAGGTGCTCGACATGTTTGAAGACTCTTACAAGTACACAAGATTTATCTGTATAATACCCTTTAAAATTTAACTTACTTAAATAATTTAAACCGAGGATCACTTAAATATCCTTCTTGTTTTTCTACAACTGTTGGTATTGTCGCTTACCAAATATTTCAAATACTTCTCTCTGAGAAGTTTGAATTAATGTTTCAAAATTTAAAAAATCAGAGACACTCTTTAAAAATATTGATGTTAGAAAAATTAGATACGTATCAACACCTAAATTTGACTGATACATGTGTGAGTGTGAGACAATAAAAATCGTAAAATGATAACACTCACACAGTCCCACTGATATCAATGTTTCTTGCAAAGCTATGGTAATGACTTTTTTACTTTATATATTTATAGAAAAAATATAAATTTTGTTGCAAATGGTTGCATTTTTGAGGATTGAAGAAAAAAATGCATTTCGAGATATCACATTGTTCTTGCAAAGAAGCGATATATAAAAGTGGATGTTGGTATATTTGTATGTGATCGATGGACTCCTAAATCATACAGTATATTTTTTAAATAAATAGTAATTTGCCAGTAATATCACCACATGTCGTTACAGGGTGAAAGAAAGAGTAAATGTATTATTATAAAAATACACACTTCCCCTAAACGTGTAATTTTTTATATTCTCTTATATGTAATTTGTTAATGGATGGGTGGATGGCAGAGCGGTTAGCGTGCTGGGTTAGTAATCCAGTGGTCGCGAGTTCGAATCCTGCCTCGACCGATCTCGTTCACCTATAGGACAAGCATTTATGATTAGTTTAGGGAACGTAGGAAGATGTATATGTACTTGTTTAACAAGGACATATTCATTTTTTTATAAAAAAAAAAATGATTATGTTATGTACAAGTATTTTCATCAGTCATTCTTTTTTCCTAGACAGGAGTATAAATTTTAATAATTGTTGTATTTTTGTACGTTGATAATTGACTACTTACTGAATGGTTCCTTACAGTTTCGATAAAATTTATAAAAGTATTTATATGTATGAATGTATGCATGATTAGTTGAATATTTTTTCAATGAAAAAGTAATTATATATAATGAAAGATATCCATGTATAAAGTTGTATTTACACTTCAACAAAGATTTAAGAAGTGAGTTATGCAGAAAATTTAGACATCTAATTAAGGTCCTTAAGTCAAATTGTAAACGCTGTTCGTTATCGCCAAGCACTTGGCGATAACGTTTACAATTTAACTTAAGAGCCTGGACCTCAAGGTGTATTAATTTCTTCATTTGACATATCTATAATATTCAGCATCTTTGTAAAGGTATATCTGATTTTTCATTCAGCACAGAATACCTTGATCTTCTGATATATTTGTTCAATTGAAAACTTGAGTAAAGTAAGAAATATAAAGCTGTTTTTAAATGCTAATCTATTGAAGAATAATGTGAATGAATATATTTGGAAAGAGAAATGTTTGTATAGATAACAATAACTTTTGTGTTTTCCAAAATAAGTAGTAGAGCGAAGCGCTGTCCAGGGGGGCAAGTCTGGTTCAATCAGCGAAATCAAAACCCTCGTGATTATCCATATCATGGATATAATTATTATATGGAGTTCTACAATATATTTAGATGCCATAGAACTCCATACGATAATTATATCCATGATATGGGTAATAACTGGGGTTTTGATTTCGCCGGTCGAACCAGACTTGCCCCCCAGAAAGCAGCAGACGTCTGGTGTATTGAGTTTCACAAGTATGATCCCAACAAGGAGCTGCATAGCACATGATTCCCAGAAATATAAGGCCCGAACTAGCTCGAGCAAGGCGTAAAATCTTTTAGAAGGTTGTTTTGCATTAATAGCACGAACATGGAATTGAAAAGTTAGCCTCTATCAAGTGCAACACCCAAAACTTTGACCCTATGCTTAAATATTACACGCATATTGAGAAATTTGATTGAAGGAGGACTTATCATAATACTTTTTAACACTAACCCATATTTTTTCTTAGATGCCAAATTGAGTCTTATACCCCAATCTGCAACAATAAGTACTCAAGTGATACCTTGAATAAGGATTATAGCATTTTGTTTATAATTTAAAAATAATAAGCCCATAACAGTGCTTCATTTAATTATTAAATATATATTTCATTCCATTGACAAAAATGATTTACCTATATATTTATAATTTTCTACAAATTATAAGGCGAAAGAGTTGAAGGAGTAGGAAATAGAATATATGGTAAAGAAAGAAAAAACTGTGTTAGGCTGATGGAAGAAATACAATAGTTTCCCTAACCAATATTTGCAGTCAGCAGAATAAGCTTTATTATTGGTTGAGATAGATTAAATAAATCGGGTTGAGGGCTTGGTTTTCCGGGCTGTGAGCTTGCTATTTCTTTTACCCCAGGTAGGCTGCTGACCTCACCTAAGAACCCTCCTCCTTTTGCATCCGGGCTTGGGACCGGCAATGGCGGAGTTGACACCGCCAGAACAAAAAACCTCCTAAGAACTACTGAGATGAAGACTCTACGACCCATCGCAGGCGTTACACTTCTTGACAGAGTAAGGAACTCGGAAATAAGAAGAATCTGTGATGTCGAAGATGTTGTGCGATGGGGAAGAACACGAAGACGATTCTGGAGAGATCATGTGGGGAGAGCGGGTTCGGATCGAGTGGTGAGGATGGCAGCGGATGGGGATATAACAAATGGCAGACCCCCTGGAAGACCACCCAAAAGATGGAAGGATAGCTGGACGTCCACTTCACAAGAGCAGGCTCCGAGAATAACAGGATACAGTCCTAACTAAAGCAGAAGAAGAAGGGTTGAGGACTAAGTTTTTTGAAGTAATTACAGTTGATAAAGTCGTTTTGATACCTAATAGTTTGTTAAAAGTGACGTGTAAAATAAATTATCGGGACGAGAATTTAAAGGTACTTTTTTCTATGAGATACGGATTATCGACAAGATTACTTTAAATTTTACGAAGAAAAAGGTCTGTAATTTTTCTTATTTTTTCTAAAGGAAGTAGTTTGTGCTCCCTTAGATTGGATATAAATGTATTGTGAATTTTATTACGGAAGTTAACGAAGTTAAGTAATAGGTACAACAATAGAAAAAATACTAAACTTATTTCTACAATTTCAGGTGTCAATGTATGGGACATGGAAGGCAAACGATACTTCGATTTCCTGAGCGGCTATTCAGCCACCAATCAAGGACATTGCCATCCTCGCCTTATCAATGTGATGAAAGAACAATTAGAATTTTTGTATCACACAACAAGATCGTTCCACACCAATGTTCTCGGAGAGTTTGCGGAAAAGGTCTGCAACATTTTTGGATATGATAAGGTGTTGACTATGAATTCAGGTAAATTAAATCATGTTTGATAATATACATAATTGTTTGTTTAACGTTTCCTTACACCCTGTACAAGTGACTATTTTACTGTCAAAAGGCAAAATCTTACAACCCACCAGTGTTTCCAGCCCAGAAAAGAAAGATTTTGCATCAATTTCTCCTCTTCTGGGAACCGAAGCCGATATCACATCCAAACGTACACTAATAAACTAATGTATACATTATCAAACATACACTTTTTTTTCAATACGTCATTCTGTTTGTAAAATCAATATTTTTTTCTCAGTGAAACTAGAAAATCCATCGACGAAATACTAGATCATATGTTTTTTATTAATAAAACAACAAAATGACATTAAATCAATAATTCAGATGGGTCGGTAGCAGAGTGAGCATCGTACTGGACGAAGAGTTCGAGCCCCACCCTAGCTGCCTCGACCGATTTTGATTAATGCTAAATTTAGGGAATGTATGAGGATGCATTATGTACTTTGAAAAGGACGTGAAAAACTAATATAGTTAAAACTGGGTATGCCAATATTAAGTATGTATTATTCTCTCAGGTACCGAAGGTGGAGACACAGCTTGCAAAGTTGCAAGAAAGTGGAGATATGACGTGAAAGGGATACCAAAGAATCAAGCCAAGATCCTGTTTGCTGAAGGAAACTACTGGGGCAGGTCTATGTCTGCCATATCCACATCCAGAAATCCGGACACAACATCCGGCTATGGTCCATTTATGCCGGAATTGGAGCTAGTTCCTTACAACAATATTGAGGCGTTGGAGGTAAAAAGTATTCTCTCTCTAACATTATTATTATTTCTTGTCGGCCTTCGAGGCTCAGTTGGTTTTGGTTGGATATAAGACTCTTGAACCAATGGTCCCGGAAACTTATAAAAGGAAGCGAGATAAATTTGAATAAAAATTTGATCATATTTCTCATTACCGTAGTCTTCTTCACTGGCCAAAAATACGACAACGACGTAATATACATATATCTTATCATTACTATACAATGTCCTTTTTAATCCAAATTTACCTCAGTATCTCAAAGATAAATTCACTTATCTTTCAAGCCACGGGCGTCCACTTCGATCTGCTGAACGTGCTTTACTATCTATCCCTATTCGTAGTTCTGATTTTTTAGCTCTTCATTTGAAGTACATTCAGCTAGACTAGGGAATAGCCTAAGTCCTGATATTACGTTGTCTATCTCACTAAACATCTTCAAGAAAAGGTTAAAGCAAAAATATTTATCTGACAATACCTGATTACATCTTCCTCTCTTTTTCCTTTCTGAACTATATGAGATATACAAATAAATAATAAAACATTTATTGAGACGAAAAAAAGAAGTTTCCATACAAATACATAGAAATATATCTACAAATGAAAAAGAAAAACAACTTTTCCGACTCAAAAAGACCATGCTCAGCTATGTTGCAGGAAGACAAGCCTCCCAGCAGCTGATTTTCAGCATGATCTTATTGCTTATATATTACATTGTAAATACAAAAAATGCTCCAAAGCAAAAAACTATTTTTGTAGAAGCATTATCCTTTGAATCCTTTCCTTGCCACTGTCCCCTCACCGATGTATTTGACAATTGTAATTTGCTGCAATAATTTTGGGTGACAATAAGTGTCAAGTTAAGAAAGGATCAGCAGGGCTACTCATGAAGTTGATTACAGTAAAATTAAGAACAGCTTCAGACTATAGCAATATTTGAGGTTAAATTAATTGAAAAATAATATCTATTTATACAACAATTTCATACTAAACGTTGATATTAACAAATTTTCATGATCAAATGTAGAGAAAGATTAAGATTAAATTATAATCAAGTACTGATTTATACATTTTTAAGATTAAGGCAAGCTAAGAACGTATTAAGAACGTGTCATGAGTAGCCCCCCAGTACAAGTTTGAAGACCACTGCGTATGGATGTGTGCACAGAAAAAATAATCAGTGAACCAGGAATAAGAAGCATCGGTGAGATCGTTTAAAATACAGTCCACTACCTTCCATCTTTAAGACCCATCACCTGATGTTTTCTACATAATATTTTGGCCCTTCTAACTGAATTTAAAGTGTTTTTTTTGTGTTATTTGTTGCGAATTCTGCATGTGGCGGTGGTTTCAAATAGAAAGTAAATTGTAGGTACTCAATTTTGTTGCAATATTGTGGTGATTAATTATCACATAATATTATTTTGTGATTATTGTGAGGTATAATAAGGTACCATATTAATGTTAATAACATTATTGTGAATGCAGTCGGGTAGAATAAAATACCACATTATTATTGATACAGTGAATTTGTGTTTGCATGCAATTATAGTTTATAAGTATAAGTTTAAAGTTTTAAAATGGCTGATAACATTAAAGCAAGGATGTTAAATGCTATTTCTAGAATAAGGAATACATATGAATTAAGAGATCTGTGTGAAAAAGGCAATATTGAACGAGATGAAATATTTTTAGCTAGGTGTCAGAGAGTTGACGAATGGTATAAATTGGTCAATGAATTAAGTGACAGCTTGATTGGAATATATACTGAGACAAAATGTGATACTGATTTGAAGGAATTGAGTGAAATAATTCAGAAAAGTGACATTATGTATTTTGAAATAATGAGAATTAAAAATTGTTTATCTAATGGTGTGAAAATAAATGCAACTGATGTATGTAATAAAATTCAGAGAGCTCCTATAATAAATTTACCTGTTTTTGATTCCAACGTCGAAAATTGGAATTCGTTTCATGACATGTTTGTGTCATTGATTCATGATAATATTGGTTTGAAAATAACGCACGAAAGCTCCAGTAAACTCGTTTATTTTATTCCTTTAAGTTAACAGATTATAACCCGACATTTTTATATTTCCGCACAGACTAGAGATATTCTTTTCTTCTACACCTGCGCTTTCCGAGACTATACCCGCTCATGCGCAGTACAAAGCGCACCAAATACAAAATGAATTTCACACCCCCTGTCAATTTCAAGTTTCCAATATAGAAAAATGTCCACACTTAATTTTACATAATATATAAATACATACACTAAAGGACACGAACAAAATATGAAATAGATCAACTTGAAATTGCAAAAACAAGTAAAAAAAAAATCAATCCTTAAATATACACAAAGCTTCTCTGAAATAAACAAATTTAGTTCTTCCTAAAGGTTTAGTAAATATATCAGCATTATTGTCTTTAGAATTTACATAATCTATATCAATAAGTGACTTGGCAAAAATGTCTTTAAGAAAGTGAAATTTTAAATCAACATGTTTAGAACGTTTAGTATTCTCATAATTCTTTATCATATGGATTGCTCCCTGATTGTCCACTAACAAAGAAAAAGTATGCCTGTTCTTCAAGTCATTATTCATAATAAATTCTTTTAGTAGTTCCTTAAGATAGAGAAGATCCGTAGCGGCTAACGCTCCAGCAATATATTCCGCCTCGGCTGTACTTAACGCCACACAAGGCTGCTTCTTTGAAGCCCATGAAATTAGATTTCCACAATGATAGCTGGTCATTCCACTGGTGCTTTTTCGATCGGTGCTGTCTCCACCCCAATCAGCGTCGGCGTACGTCACTATATTGTGTCGTTTCTGTGAATCCCTTCTGTACACCAGCTTATAGGTAATTGTTCCTTTAAGGTACTTTACAATTCTCTTAGCTGCTAACCACAAAGTTTTGGTAGGTCTATCCAGAAATCTACTCAGATATCCAGTTGAAAATGCTATGTCTGGACGACATGTCTGGGCAAGATAGATCAGACTTCCGATCAGCTCTCTATAGGGTACCTCGATAATATCACCTTCAGGTATTGGTGGTTTTTCTTCCATTGGTGTTGGACTTATATTCGCCTCCGTCATCTTGAATTTTCTTATTATAGCTTCAGTAAGTCGGTATTGGCTCAATTCAATTCTGTCCTTGCTCACCTCCATTTCCAAACCAATAAAACACTTCACGTTTCCCAAGTCTTTGGCTCCAAATTCTTGTTTTAGTTCATTCATAGTTTCTGCTACCTCTTTCTTGTTTCCAAATAATAATATGTCATCAACCCATAAGAGCAGCCAAACATTTTTCCCAATGAATAGACAGGCATCCGCTTTGGACCGTCTGAAATTCCTGGTCAACGCAAAATTAGAAAAGTGTTCGTTCCAGCACTTGGGTGCTTCGCGCAGACCATATAATGCTCTTTTAAGTTTCAGTATAGGGGTACCTTCCTTCACACCTTCTGGTCTGTAAATGTAAATATCGCTTTCCAATGTCCCATTGAGAAAAGCAGTAGGGATATCCATTTGCTTTATGCACCAATCTTCCTGCAATGCCACACTGAGTGCAAGTCGTATAGTTGGTAACTTAGCCACCGGGGAGTACAAGTGTTCTGGATTGCTATCCGTCTGAAAACCTTTGGCTACAAGTCTCGCCTTCTTAGTCCCATCGCTTTTTGTTGTGAAGACCCATTTAGTTTCTATAGGTTTAGTTTCGTTGGGTACGTCCTCAGTTCCTTTCCACGTTCCAAATTGTGAGTGGGCGTTTAACTCCTTTTTAATAGCGTCTCCCCAACCTCTCCTTATAGCCTCTTCGTAGTTTTTCGGGTCATTCTCTGTAAGAAGACAGTAAGCAGAATATATGTGGAAATCGTCTAAATAGTTCGGTACCTTTTGTTTTCTTTTAGGTCTACCTTCAGGGATCGGTTCCTCCTCGTTTTCTTCAAATCCATAAAAATCACTATCCAATGAGGAAACTTTGTCAAAATCTTCAGGTTCTGTTTGATTCTTCTCTTCTTCTAAGGTTGATTCTTTTTCACTGTTATGTCCTTTTGTTCCAAAATCCTCTTCTTCTCTACTACCCGGAACATGAACGGATGTTTGGGAATTTGTGTTCAAAAAATTAATTTGTGATTCATCAAAATTTACATCTCGCGAAATAATTATTTTATTTATTTCTGGATCCCAAATTCGATATCCAGCTCCGGCGTATCCTACCATCCTTCCTTCCCTTCCTCTCGGTTCCAATTTATTTCCCTTCGGTAATTGCACATACCACACTTTAGACCCGAAAACTCTTAACTTCGACAAATCGTTCTTTCCATTGTATACCTCAGCAGGGGTCCGACCATTCAATGCCACTGTTGGAGACCGGTTAAGTTGGTAGGCAGCAGTACGAACCGCCTCTCCCCATAAATATTTAGGCAGATAACTGTCGACAAACATTGCTCTTGCCTTATTCAGTAAAGTCAGGTTTAGTCTCTCCGCAGCTCCACACTGTTGAGGTGTATAGCCTGCGGTAAATTCCTGCAACACACCATTAAGTTTGCAAAATTCGTTTAACTTGTTAGATCTGAATTCTCCACCTCTATCTGACCTGATTTTTGATACATACAGTCCTTTGTTTTTCATTATTCTACAAAACTCCATCAACTTCTCCTCAGCCTCTGATTTTCCTCTGAGCAAATAGATAGTCGTAAAATGCGAAAAGTCGTCCAATATTGACAAATAGTACCGTTCACCATCTAATGTCTTTTGATTTACAGGACCCCAAATGTCAGTATAAATTAACTCGCCAATTCGTGTGGACCTGGGGTAATCTTTTCTACTGAAAGGTTTTCTCTCTGCTTTTCCTTTTTGGCATGAATCACATATTTTATCCGAGTAGGGGAGATTTAAAAGTTGAAGACCTCGTCTATTTAAATGTCCTAATCTGAGATGCCACAGATCATTTGGCTTTTTTGTAAGAAAACAACTCGTTGTTTCTTGGTTAAGTTTGAAAATAAACACAAATAGATTTTCACTCTCTTCACTAGTCACTGGTTCTGGTTTTGTCATTATTTTTGCGACTTTATTCGTAAATATAACATCATATCCTGCTTTGTTTATTTTTTTAACTGATAAGAGGTTATATGGAAGGTTGTCCACAATGAGTCCATTTATATTAATTTTCATGTCCGTTTTTACACAGTATACCTTTAAGACACCTTCTTTCTTGGCAAATATATTCGTTCCATCTGCAATCTTAATCGGGACTGGTTCTATATTTTTAACTTGATACATAAACTTAATCATATCACTTCGAAGTAGATTGTGACTTGCTCCACTGTCCAGAATAAAATTAACACAGTCACTCTTATAAGTTTTTCTTTCCACTACTTCTGTAGACAATGCAACAAATGACACTTCCTTATCTTCTATTTCTGTCTCAGCCAAATTACCAACTCTTGTTCGTGGATAAAAACTTCTTGGCTGAAAACTCCCCCCTCTGGGCGGGAAATCTCGATTTCCATTACTCTTTATTTTTGGACATGAATTTTTTAAATGTTTGGTACTTCCGCAACCATAACATCGCCTTATTTTTGCTCCGAAAGAAAACTCATCAGATGGAGATGAAAAGTCACTTGCATTACTAATTTTAAGCTCAGCGTCCAACAGCTTGCTCTTGACCAACTCGATGGTTAACTTTTGATTTGTCGTCTCCAAAACTGTTATTACAGTGTTGAATTTCGGGGGCATGGATAACAGTAGATGACAGACTTTATCGTCCTCCTCCATCTTAGCACCAGCTGCCTCCAGCTCTGAGATAATTTCGTCGAATTTCACAAAGTGTTCTTGAATTCCCGCGTTTTCGTCACACTTCAGTTGCACCAATTTACGTCGCAAATAGAGTTTCGACAAAACGCTCTTTCGTTCAAATACGTTCTCTAGAGATTTTAGCATTTGATATGATGTCTTCGCATTCTTAATATATTCAATGTGCTTGTCCGTTACACAAGCTATGATTACCGACCGGGCCTTGGCGTCAAGTGTATTAGCTGCTTTATCCCCCACTGGGATTTCTTCCATTTTTATCACATCGAGGACTCCTTTCTCCTCCAGTAAACTCATCAGTCTAAATTTCCATGTGGAAAAATTTGTTCCACTCAGTTGCGGGTATGGTGTCAAACTCGTTGTCGTGGCCATTTTACTCTCGGGATCGACACAAATACTTTTCGCGAAACGCGGACACGGAACTTATCTATAACTATAGTCCTTTATTCAAACACATACTGGGCCCATAACCTTTGAAAATAACGCACGAAAGCTCCAGTAAACTCGTTTATTTTATTCCTTTAAGTTAACAGATTATAACCCGACATTTTTATATTTCCGCACAGACTAGAGATATTCTTTTCTTCTACACCTGCGCTTTCCGAGACTATACCCGCTCATGCGCAGTACAAAGCGCGCCAAATACAAAATGAATTTCACAATTGGATATACAGACATAGAAAAATTTCATTATTTGCGAACGTCCATAAAGGGATTTGCGTCAACATTTGTTAATTTACCACTGATTAGTGATAATTATAATATTGCTTGGAGTACATTGTGTGGACATTATACTAATACAAGATTACAGTTTGAATATTACATGAATAAAATGTTTCAATGCAAATCGTTAGTTGGTGAAAATGTAGGGCAATTAAGTGAATTATATCATACATTTAATGAAAATATATTAGCTCTGTCAAATATGAAATGTGAAAAAATGTTAGATCAGGTATGGGGATTTATATTTAATAATAAATTGGATGAATCTACACGTCGAATAGTGGAAAGTAGATTAGATATTCAGGAAATTCCTTCAATAAATAGAATATTTGAAATAATTCGAAGTCAATTGCAAGTATTAAAATTTTCACGTCAGAGTAATTCACAAGTAAAGCGTAATATTTATAATCATAAATCAGTCAAAGGTTTTGTAGGTAATATTCGCCAACTTGAATGCTATATGTGTAAGGGTAGTCATACGATACACAATTGTGACACATTTATTAATAAAACTGTATCAGAGAGAAAGGATATTGTCTCTAAATTGAAATTATGTTTTTGTTGTTTTGGAAAACATCTGATAAAGGATTGTCTAAATCTAACAAAAAGTGTCAAACTTGTGATAGGAAACATAATGTTTTATTGCATACTGATAATTCATCGGTAGTAGGTATCTGCCATAAAGGGATTCGGGGTAATGAATCTATCGGTCAAGTGATATTAGGAACAATTATAGGATATGTCCAGGGAAAAGATGGGCAATTTTATAAGGCCAAGTGTTTAGTTGATTCTGGAAGTCAGGTTACTTTGATGTCTGGGAGGTTTTGTAAGAATATAGGATTCTATACAAAAGGGCATTCTGTATCATTGACAACGCTGTCTTCTACTAATATTGATGTAAAGGGTTCTATGCAATTTTGTTTATATTAAATAATAAACAAGTAAATAAATATAACAAGTCGCTATTTGTAAAGAGTGTAGTGGTGGATGCGCTTCCATCAAACTTGCCTAGGAGAGATTTATCTCACCAGTGTAGAGTTTTGACTCAAGATTTAGAATTGGCAGATAATGAATTTTGGAAAAGCAGTAATATTGATATATTATTAGGTGCTGACATGTATGGAAAATTGTTTACAGGAAAATGTAATAAATTATCAGAAGATTTATATGCATTTGAGACCATATTTGGATTTGTAATTTTAGGTCAAGATTTCGTACATGATAACAATGAGTTGTTAACATGTTTTGTATCATCTGATGTGTTAGATGAAACTTTAAAAGGGTTTTGGGAAATAGAAGTGACATATGGTTTAGGAAGCTCACCCTATAATGCAATTCAAACAATAAATCAGTTAGCTTTGGATGAAAGTGATAAATACCCATTAGGTGCTAAAGCTCTTCATAATAGTACATATGTAGATGATATTATATGCGGTGATCATAATATTGAAGATGCTATTATTTTACGAGATCAGTTGATTTCTATTTTACCAAGTGGTTGTTTTGAATTGTCAAAATGGGCAACTAACTGTCCTGAATTTATTCAAGATTTTAATAAATCTGATAGCAGTGTGATATGTTTTGATGAAGACAGTAATCATATTAAATTATTAGGAATTAAATGGATTTTGTGAATGATGTTTTTAGTTATCAGGTTAAGAAAATTGATATTAAATATACAAAGCGTATGATTCTATCGGTCGTTTCATCTATATATGACCCTGTAGGATGGATCACTCCGTTTACATTTTTATTGAAAAGTTTCATTCAAAATTTGTGGAAAATGAAATTGGGATGGGATGATATTATTCCAGAATCCACGAAAGTGCAGTGGAATAAAATAGTTGATCAAATGTCTTTATTAGAGGAATTTAAATTGAGTAGGTTTTTTGGAACTAGCGTTGATAGTCAGTGTTATTTAGTTGGCTTTTCTGACGCCTCTAATGACGGATATAGCGCTGTTTGTTATTTGGTTACAGAGGATAGTAAACAAATATCTCTGGTGACTGCCAAGTCTAAGGTTGCTCCAATTAAGATGCAAACGATACCACGCTTGGAGCTCTGTGGTGCATTATTATTATCAAAATTAATTAAATATACTTTATCTGTATTTCAAGATGCAATTATTATAAAGGATGTATATATGTACACAGATTCTAGTATTGTTTTGTCGTGGCTTAAAACACCATCATATCTATTAAAATTATTTGTTGCAAATCGAATAGAACGTATTTGGGAAAACGTGCCTCATGGAAAATGGTTTCATGTGAGATCTCAATGTAATCCAGCAGATTGTGCATCTAGAGGATTATATCCAGAAGAATTCGTTGGTCATACGTTGTGGATAAACGGTCCAGAGTGGCTGTTAGAACCTGTTGACAGATGGCCACGGTGCGATGATTATATTGTACCTGCGCAATTGCCAGAATATAAAGGGTTAGTTAATCAATCTAATGCTTTAATTTTAGAAGATAAAGATAGATTAGGATTGTATAACATAACTAATAAATATACAAAGTAAACACGTATAGTAGCTTGGATTTTAAGGTTTACAAATAATTGTCTGTTGAATGTTAATAATCGCACTAAAGGAGATTTTTGTAATTGGGAAATGGAAATTAGTTTACAAGCAATTATAAAATATGATCAAAGTTTACATTTTATGAAGGATATTAATATGTTAAAATACAAAAATCAATGCGATAATCCTCAACTGCAGAAGTTGAATTGTTTTATAGATAAACAGGGACTTGTCAGAGTGGGTGGAAGAATTAGATATTCTGCACTACCTGATAAAATGAAATTTCCAATATTATTGCATAAGCATAGTGAGTTTGGAAAATTATTGATAAATTATTTTCATGTATCATATTTGCATGTGGGTCCCAGATCACTGCAACATTTGATACAACGGAAATATTGGATTGTTTCAGCGAGAAATAG
Source organism: Molanna angustata (assembly GCA_963576475.1). Taxonomy (NCBI): domain Eukaryota; kingdom Metazoa; phylum Arthropoda; class Insecta; order Trichoptera; family Molannidae; genus Molanna; species Molanna angustata. The sequence continues at coordinate 675,726 of OY754989.1, read as the reverse complement.
AATTAAGTCTATTTTGTCAAAGTGTTTTGTGTGTAAGCGATTTAGTGCTTCACCAGTACAGCCAATAATGGCTGACTTGCCAGCTATTCGGGTTACTCGTCATCGACCATTCATAAATCTATCAATTGACTTAGGCGGGCCGTTTATTTTGAAGGAAAATAAACGTCGCAATTCGAAAACGTATAAGGCATATTTTTGTGTTTTCTTATGTATGACTACAAAGGCCATTCATATTGAAATTGTCAATGAATTATCTACAAGTGCACTTATTGCTTGCTTAGAAAGATTTGTATCTCGACGTGGTTTATGTACTACAGTATATAGCGATTGCGGAACAAATTTGGTTGGCACACGTAAATACTTGACTGGAGTTTTTAAATTTTATAATGACTGTATCCAGGATACAAATTTTCGAAATTTCTGTCTTGAAAAATGCATCGATTGGCATTTGAATCCTCCTAAAGGTCCACATTTTGGTGGCTTACATGAGATCAATGTAAGATCTATAAAGTATCACTTAAAGCGAGTTGTTGGCAACCAAGTGATGACTTATGAGGAATTTAATACAGTATTAATTAAGATCGAGGCAGTAGTGAATTCCAGACCACTTGTTCCAATGTGTAATGATATTGACAGCGTAGATGCCTTAACGCCAGCTCACTTTATTATAAGTGAGGTATTGGTTGGTATCCCAGAGTATGACGTCACAGATATTAAATTGAATATGTTAGATAGATGGCAAATGATCACAAGAATGTATCAGGATTTTTGGAAACGTTGGAGTGTGGAATACCTCACTTCACTTCAACAGCGTAAAAAGTGGTTCACTTCAGTGCCTAATATACAGGTGGGAGATTTAGTGTTAGTGAAAGAAGAAAGGTTACATCCTTTACAATGGAAATTGGGAAGAATTGTGGCTACCATGCCAGGAAAGGATAATATTGTACGGGTGGTAAAAGTTAAGACCAAAGAGGGAATATTTGTTCGACCTGTTGTGAAAATATGTCCCTTAGATGTTTAATAGAAATAGTTTAGAATAATGTTATTCTTATAGTTTTAGTTAGTTTTTATAATTATAACAATTAAGTTATAAGTTTTAGTTATGACAGAAAGGTCTGTCTATTGTTTTCATTAATATAGTCTGTGAACTATGTTTTTGATTTTTTAATGTGATTTTGCTGTGGATAGTATGTTATTGAATTTTTTCTGTGTGTTTGTAATGTCATGAATTGGACAATGTGGAATTTTATTTTGTGATGGTTGCATTAGTGATATGAGTTTGTTAAAAGTTAATTTTGTTTGTGGCCACCGTGATATGTACAATTCGTCAAATTTTGTTTAAAATTTGAGTGGGCGGTTATATAGAAGCATTATCCTTTGAATCCTTTCCTTGCCACTGTCCCCTCACCGATGTATTTGACAATTGTCATTTGCTGCAATAATTTTGGGTGACAATAAGTGTCAAGTTGAAAAAGGATCAGTACAAGTTTGAAGACCACTGCGTGTGGATGTGTGCACAGAAAAAATAATCAGTGAACCAGGAATAAGAAGCATCGGTGAGATCGTTTAAAATACAGTCCACTACCTTCCATCTTTAAGACCCATCACCTGATGTTTTCTACACTTTTAATTCTATAACCCTTGATATTCGTCATATGTTGTATTCTTTATGGGATGAAAATCAATGTCGTTTTGGGTTGGATCCCAGGACACAGGGGAATCCAGGGAAATGAGACGGCTGACGAATTGGCAAAATCTGCTGTGCAGCGAGGTTCTGCTTCTTCCTATAGTAATAATTTCATACCCGATCTTCTCCCTTTAACAAAATCTTTCCTCACCTCTGAATGGACCAAACTTTGGTCCACATCTTCACTCACCAGAGGAAGGAGATATGGTTCAATTCAACCAAGTAGTGATTTTTATCAAAAACACACTAAATGTTGACGTAACTGAACTCGCTATACCAAACGCATATTGTCTACAAATCCAAATAAATCACGACACATGCATTCTTGCTATTTACAGAACACCTTCAATTCACAACATCACCCTTTTCTTGGATAATTTGAACTGTGCACTTGAACCTTTGACCAATTTTAAAAATCTTATCATTGCAGGAGATTTAAATATAAATACGTTAAATGAAAATCCGCATCCCCAACTTCTAGATTATGAAACACTTCTAATACACCACGGCCTACAAAGTGCAATAAATAAACCAACTCGTATAACAACAAATTCCAAAACTTGCATTGACCACATAATGATTAGAACTAAAAAACAAAACATTCAAATCACTAATCTACGAATCATCAATTACAGACCACTACACAACTTTTATTAACATAACCCAAACACAACATAAACAAGATACAAAATTACAATACACTAAATTAAAAATTGACTATGATAGCCTTAAAACAACTCTAGGACTCCAAAATTGGGAGCATATAACCTCAATAACTGATGTGAATTTAGCCTGGAATATCTTTCAAGAATATTTACAAAAAGAAATAGGAAAACATAGTCAACTCTCATATGTAAATATTCCACATAAAAACAAACCAATTAAACCGTGGATAACCCAAGGAATTATTAAATCCATCCACAAAAGAAATAGATTACACCAGAAATGCATTAAAAATTCACATGACATGATCCTACTTAACCACTACAGAAGATATAGAAATACCTGTTCCATAATTATTCGTAAAGCAAAGCAAATATACTACACTTCAAAAGTGATTGAAAATAAAAATAATCCCAAAAGAATTTGGGATATTATAAAGGAAATTACATGTACAACTAAAACAAAACAATCAAGTATCAAAGAACTCAAAATAAATAATACTAAAACTACCTTTGCCGAAAATCCTAATGATATTGTAAACCATTTTAATTCCTTTTTTTCCACTATCGGTTCCAACTTGGCCAAAAATATCAAATTAACAAATCAAAACGACCCCATTGCACAATACAATAATCAATCTACAAATAAATTCATTCTTGAAAAGGCCTCATCGGATGAAATAAACAAAGCAATAATAAAAATAAAACCAAACTGTGCTACAGGAATAGACCATCTACCTGAAAAATCAATTAAGCTCCTTAACAATGAATTAATAGCTCCGCTTACATATCTAGTTAACTTATCTATAACTAACGGCATCTTCCCAACGTCTATGAAGACCGCAAAAATTGTACCCATATTCAAGGATGGAAACAAAGACGAAGTAAATAATTACCGCCCAATAAGTGTACTAAACATTCTCTCTAAAATCATAGAAAGAATCATAAAAAATCAACTTACAAACTACTTTGACAAAAACAATATCTGGTCAAACAATCAGTATGGTTTTAGAGAAGGAAGGTCTACCTCGGATGCTATTTCTGAAGTCACTAGATATGTAACTCAGAATGTTGACAAAGGCAATAAAACAATTGGTATATTTTTGGATATTAAAAAGGCCTTTGATACAATATCGCATACTAAACTTTTTGAAAAAATGGAAAAATTAGGGATTACCGGAAATGAGTTAAAATTATTGAAATGCTATATGACAAACCGAAAACAACTAGTCAAAATTCAAGACACTCTGAGTTCGCCTTCCAATATAAACTACGGAATACCTCAAGGAAGCATACTTGGTCCTATCTTATTCCTCATCTACATGAACGACCTATGCAATATGAATATAGGAGGACAAATAATAAGTTTTGCAGATGACACTGTGTTGTTATTTAGCGATAAAAACTGGGAATCTACTTACAAAAAAGCAGAAAGTGGGATGCATCTTATTAAAAACTGGCTAAACTGTAACACACTTACATTAAACAATGACAAAACAGTATACATAACTTTTACCAAAACGGACCAGGGACAACCAAATGAAAATAGACCACTGAAAATTCATGACTGCAAAGACCAACAAAGTAACTGTATATGTACTGAAATAAAAAAAACTAGACAAACGAAATACTTGGGAATAACAATTGACCAATGTTTCATATGGAAACCCCATATCTCAATTTTAAGCATGAAATTAAAAAAAATTAATTTCATTTTTCGCTCCATCAGAAATGTTTTACCGAAATCTGTCATTAAATTAATGTACTATTCACTTTACCAATCAATAGTAGAATATGGTATTATAGGGTGGGGTGGCACTTACAGAACAAATATAGATTCAATAGTTAAAGCCCAAAAATCTGTTTTGAAAATAATATTTAATGTACCTATTCGCACACCCTCAGCCGAACTATTCAAAAAACTTGACATCCTAGACATACCACAGTTATATGCTAAAAACATTTGCACTTATATCTATTCACACCTTAACGACTTCCAATCGACCCAAACTACACGTCAGACTAGACAGACTAGACAAGCAAATATACAGATACCGAGAACCAAATCGACTTATGGACAAAGAAATTTTCATTTCCTTGGAGTAGAAATTTTCAATTTGCTTCCAATTGAATTGAAGAAAAATACAAATATAAACAGCTTTAAATGTGGATTAAAGAAGTGGATAAAAAAAACAGACAAGACAGTGATAAATAAACAACTCTACGTTAACATACAATGACACACACGCACACCTAAACAATATACCTATATAATTATAAGCTGCTTCAGAACAGGTTTTTAACCTAGTGAAGCAGTTTACATTCCGCATCTAGTTCTTAAGGATCTTTTTTTTTTTTTTTTGTAAAAATATTGTATTGTTAAACTTTGATGTGTACCTGTATATTATTTCTTATGTTACAAATAAAAAAAAAAAAAAAAAAAAAAAAAAAAGTATTCCAGTTAAGCCATGGTACACTTCTGTTATGCGCAATAGGAGGGAGATAACGGTGATAAACAGAATGAGAATCGGTCACTGTTGTACACCTGCTCATTTATACAAAATTAAGATAAAAGATTCTCCAGCTTGCGAATGTGGTGAGGAAGTGGGAGACTTGGACCATATCTTCTTTTCTTGTCCTCTCAACTCCCAATCCCCATCACTTTACCAATCTCTATCAAAATATATGATCCCACTGCCAGTGAACATTCTGACCTTGCTGCATAGCAGTAATAAAAATATCATTTTTAATTTAATATCAATCATCAAGATTTGACATCAAGATTTGATTTAATATATCTATATTTGTAATACTTATTTTTTTCATTTTATTGTTTTTTAAACAAAGAGAAGATTTTATCTTTTAACTTGAAACTGGCCGTAAGACCCATTTATTAGGAGTCATCTCGCCAAAAAAGAAAAAAAAAAAAAACATGTTGTATTGTGATTAGTTTAATTGATTTTGCTGAGGACCTCACCTTTGCATAATGTGTGAAAACCATATAGGTACAGTAAAATACTCCATACAGATTTACTAATTGTTTCCGGAGTTGAATTGGCATTCTACGTTTCACTCTGTATTGGGACATCTCTAGACATAAGTATATCAATTATAATTTGAATATGGTTATTACCGTTGTTTTGTTCTGCAACCTTATGATGAATATATACTATTTCTTGTACAGAATATCTGTTGGTACAAGTAGATAAATTTTAACCAATTGAAAAAAAGAGGAGGTTATATTATATTGTAGGTATTATTGGTTATTTAGGTGTTCGAGATTTCTTAATATTTAAAATAAATGAACGTACCTAGCTCATTCTGGATGATAATATTGAAAACAATTGAAGGAAGCTCGATTTCCCTGATAATTATTTATATTTAATTGACAATTTATTCTGTATTTTGCTCGTGCAACAAGATACTAATTTGTTGTCATTCTTTGATATAAACTTTTTATACAATTACTCTGAATAAATATTATGTTTTCTCATATATAATCCATAGAATTATAATAGTATAGAATACTCTTTATTTATTTATTTATACATCTTCTTGTACATAATATAAACAAATATAATTGTACACTGGCGGGCTTATTGCCATTAGGCAATTTCTTCCAACCAACCAGATTACAAAGTAAGTATGGCAACATTGTGTATGTACAACAGCAAATAAAAAAGAGTAAAAGAAATCAAATAAAATACGTATAACACTTAAATACTACTAAACAAAAAAAAAAAATTATAATTCATAGCAATAAAAGGGATATGGTAAGGACAGGAGAGGAAATCGGGATCAGGTGTTCAAGGATAAATATTCCTTCTTTAGTTTTTTCTTGAAAATACTAAGTGAGTTAGACGACGCAATATCCGGACTAAGGCTATTCCATAATCTTGCTGATTGTACTTCGAACGAAGAGCTGAGAAATTCTGTATTATGGATAGTGTTGAATGTTCAGCAGATCGGAGTGGAAGTCCATGATTGGATAAATAATTGAATTTGCTTTTTAGGTACTGTGGTAGATTTGGGTTCGAGAGAATATTGTACAATAGTGACAAAATGTGTATATTGCGCCGCTGTCGTATCCTGGGCCAACAAAGAAGATTGCGGTAAGGTGATATGCGATCAAATTTTTCAACCCAAAGATGAATCTGATACATATATTCTGAAGACGTTCAAGTTTATTGAGATGCACTTCATTTGCATCCAAATAGCATACATCGGCATAATCAAGCAATGGAAGAAGAAGTGATTGAGCAAGAGTAGCCTGCAGTAAATGAGACTGCTTGGTCAATGTTGACTAATTTGGTCAACATTTTGCTACGAGCATTCAGTAATCATTTGGCCGTCTGTGTGATACGTTCTCCAAGTAGGGAATTTTTTAACTACTTACAAAATTATTTACGGAATAGTTAGCAAAATAGAAAAATTACTTGCTTAATTATAGCAGAGTCATACATATATTGACACGAGCCGGCATTGTATGGGAATGTATGGGAATGGGAATGCATTGTATTTTCAGCGTGGTATTGTATGGGAATGAGTATTCTATAGTTTTATTATTATTCTATGATATAATCTAAGATTTTCTCAATATTTTTTTTGTAAATATAACTTTCATAATGCAATATGAATTATTAAAAGGTTGCAAAATTGACCTTGAAAAATTCGTATAATGATTTTTTGTACTACGTAGATTTATAAAATTTGTTTTTTTTAGGTCATAATGAACATTATAAATGAAAAAAATGTTAGTATTCAAATCTGATCTGTCACATTCAAGTATATAAAACATGTTTGGCATTATCGAAGCAATTGAAATGGCTAAACAATTTAAATTCAAGAAAACGTTGATTCTTTCTGATTCCCTAAGCTCTATACAATCAATTTCACAAAATTCTTTTGATTCCCCTGCCAATTGGCTGTCATTGCATTTGCATATTAAAAATATTATTTTTGATATGAAAAAAAAAGATCTCGAAATAGCTATTGCCTGGATTCCAGGTCACCGTGGCATTATTGGTAATGAGAGAGCTGATAATTTAGCTAGATTTGCTATTTCATCGGGTGATCCTCACAGATACAAATTTAATTTGATTCATGACATCCTTCCTCTTGTTCATTCTTATATGTTGAATGAATGGAATACACACTATAATTTATCTTCAATTTCAAAAGGTTCAAGATATGCATCGATTCAAAAATTTATCCCCATCAAACCATGGTTTTCCAAATTTCGTTGTAGCAGACATGAATCTTCCGTCATATGCCGATTGAGATTCGGACACTGCTGTTCCCCTTCTCACCTAGCAAGGTTGGGTATTAAGAACTCATCTCTTTGTCAATGTGGCCAAGAAGAAGGCAGCTTGGATCACATATTTTTCAATTGCCCTACATCTATGTTCCCAATATCTTTAACACATCTGATTAAATTTAAAATATTTCCTCCTCATAATATCACCTCCTTACTCAGCCTTAATAAATTTCAAGTACTTAATGTTCTTACAAAATTTATCAGACAGAATAACGTCAAATTGTGATTTCATTTTCTACTTCCCATTTAAAAACAAAACTTTTTTCACAACTTTTTAAATTTTTAATTTCAGTATTAATTATTAATATTTTTTTTTTTGGTTTCCCACATATTTTATAATTTGTTGTTTATTTTATTGTAATTAACAAATGCACGATTTTGTAACAAACTTGACTCTGGCCAATGTTCCTTCATTTGAGGTTACAAGTGCCATTTAAATAAATAAATAATAATGTTCTATGAACATGAGAAAAAGAACAATCTGCCAATATTGATAGCTGTCAAACTCCATACGACTGATAAGTCGGCCATTTTTTTTCCCCTACCTTTCGGCCTGTCTAGAGGAAAATGAACGACGAATAATCCAGAGGGCCTTGACAAGGCCCTCTGGATTGTTCGTCGTTCGTTTTCCTCTAAACAGGCCGCAAGGTAGGGGAAAAAAAATGGCCGACTTATCAGTCGTATGGAGTTTGACAGCTATCCATATTGGCGGATTGTTCTTTTTCTCATGTTCATAGAACATGTTTTATATACTTGAATGTGACAGATCAGATTTGAACAAAAACATTTTTTCATTTATAATGTTCATTATGACATAAAAAAATAAATTTTATAAATGTACATAGTACAAAAAATCATTTTACGAATTTTTCAAGGTCAATTTTGCAATCTTTAAATAATTCATATTGCATTATGAAAGTTATATTTATAAAAAAAATATTGAGAAAACCTTAGATTATATATGAGAAAACATAATATTTATTCAGAGTAATTGTATAAAAAGTTTATATCAAAGAATGACAACAAATTAGTATCTTGTTACACGAGCAAAATACAGAATAAATTGTCAATTTTATATAAATAATTATCAGGGAAATCGAGCTTCCTTTAATTGTTTTCAATATTATCATCCAGAATGTGCTAGGTACGTTCATTTATTTTAAATATAAAGAAATCTCGAGCACCTAAATAACCAATAATACCTACAATATAATATAACCTCCTCTTTTTTTCAATCGGTTAAAATTTATCTACTGTACCAACAGATATTCTGTACAAGAAATAGTATATATTCATCATAAGGTTGCAGAACAAAACAACGGTAATAACCATATTCAAATTATAATTGATATACTTATGTCTAGAGATGTGCCAATATAGAGTGAAATATAGAATGCCAATTTGTCTATCTTGGGTACAGGATCACATACGAGATGGACGTTCAAAGAGTGAAATAGATAATCTCATCCACCAAGCAAAACTTGCCTTAAACAATCAAAGATCTTTGAGTCCAGCAACTCCGGAAACAATTAGTAAATCAGTGTGGAGTATTTTGCTGTACCTGTATGGTTTTCACACATTATGCAAAGGTGAGGTCCTCAGCAAAATTAATTAAACTAGTCACAATACAACATGTTGATCACCATATTGAAAAGGCATGCAAATTGGATGGTCATGCGTTGTGACATGAGCATCTCTTACACATCTTGTTGGAGGGAATAATTGAGGGATCGACTGACAGAAGGCGTTCCCGCTGGGAGTATATGGAACAGGTGTGCATCGCTGAAGACCAAACAGAGTGGAGGAAGAGATTTACTGCCAAACAATCTCCAAGATGGAAACTGAACAAGTAGAGCTTATATTAAAAGATATTTTTTATCAGTCTTGATACAAAGAGTTATGAATTATTCTAGGTAAATTGATAACTACCTATTCTTATTCATTGTTAATATGTTCATTAATAATATTTGATACATTTATAATTCAATTATCGTTTACTAACTGTATAAAATTTTGAAAACAAATAAATATCTAGGCACATGACTAATTTCAGCAAAATACTAATAAAGTTAATATTATATTATAAATTATTATCAGGGATATTGAGCTTCCTTCAATTGTTTTGAATATGATTTATTATCTATAACGACCAACGTTTAGCTGTTTAAATATGAAAAATCTAGAACACCTATGTAAAGAACCAATTGTAATAATAAAATTATAAACTTAATTATGTAACTACAAATGAATTGCATTTTCTAGTCTTTTAACATAATCTAGTCTTAAAAATTTTGCTTGTTTGATCATACAAAAATACTTGACATGATGCATAATATATAGGTACTCTATTAAAATGCACATTTGTAATTTTCTTTTACTAAATTTTATTGACTAACTATTTTTGCTCTAGACGAGCATTCTCTGAGTAGTGGACCACTCAGAATATGCTCGTCTAGAGCGAAACTAGTTATTCAATTAAATTTAGTTGAAGAAAATTATAAATCTGTATTTTATTGTAATATATTATAATCAAATTCCATCAAGTATTGTCGATAGAAAAAGTTAAAAAAATATATATACTCAATTACTTCCAAATACCCACCATCTCCTTAGGTCTTCTGTTTCACAAAAAAAAATTTCTTACAAGGTCTATATTCAAAATACTGTTAGGGAAAAAAGGTTGTTTTAATATAAAAAAAACACAAAAGTATTTGTTTAAAATTTGTCAAAACATAGAAACATTTTCTGTAAAACTACAAATATACTGCAGTTGTCTATACTAATGGTACCAGTTATTGACTTTCTTTATTAAAAATAAACAAGATCCGCCAGTTCTAATACATCTACCAGGAAGAACTGGCAAAGAAAACTGATGTCTGATATTGAATTTAAAAAATATGTATCCAGTTGAAACATTCATGTATCATTGTGTACGTATAGAAATATGAGTAAATAATTTCTTCAAATTCTATTGAGGAATTTAAAATACATGATACAGGAATAGGAAAAGGGATGGTGTATTGAGGCGAACTTGAAATTAGCGATACAATAAAAGAACAATATTCTTATTCCGAGCCACAGTGAACAAGGTGGAAATCATGTTATGAGATATAAAAAAAATGTAGAGAGAAGCGAGCACCATACATTCATTGCCTCACACACATTCATTCGTCTGTTATTTAAACATATTAAGATTTATCCTTTCCTTTGAGAATTTTGTTTACATAGTCATTATACAGCTCTATGAAATATTCATTATTTTTGTTTAGACAGAAGGCACTACTAATAGTTTACATTTCAAATTTCCAGTTATGATTTAAACAGTCTGTTTATGTTATGCCCATTTTAAGATTGTATACATTCTTATCAAAAATAAGTTTGAACAATTGATGTGTTTTTAGTTTTTGAAATAAATACATAGGTAGTTACTATTGTTGCAAATATTAAACATGTTCATAGTATCATGTGTTCTCCAAGCTAATTCAGAAATTAAATTCTACATTTGGTAACCCAAAAATTCATTATTGTAAATATTATGTTCATCAATTAAAACATTTTACATAGCTAAAATACAGATTATTCCACACACATAAATTTTACATATATGGCCTTATTTATTTAGATTCAGATCCTTCATACATATTATTTTGGAAAACACAAAAGTTATTGTTATCTATACAAACATTTCTCTTTCCAAATATATTCATTCACATTATTCTTCAATAGATTAGCATTTAAAAACAGCTTTATATTTCTTACTTTACTCAAGTTTTCAATTGAACAAATATATCAGAAGATCAAGATATCCTGTGCTGAACGAAAAGTCAGATACACCTTTACAAAGATGCTGAATATTCTAGATGGTGTATTGAAGAAATCAATACACCTTGAGGTCCAGGCTCCTAAGTTAAATTGTAAACGTTATCTCCAAGTGCTTGGCGATAACGAACAGCGTTTACAATTTGACTTAGGAGCCTTAATTAGATGTCTAGATTTACTGCATAACTCACTTCTTTGCTGAGGTGTATCAAACTAAATACAACTTTATACATGGATATCTTTCATTATATATAATTACTTTTTCATTGAAAAAATATTCAACTAATCAATCATGCATACATTCACACATATAAATACCTTCTTTTATAAATTTTATCGAAACTGTAAGGAACCATTCAGTAGGTAGTCAATTATCAACATACAAAAATACAGCAATTATTAAAATTTACACTTCTGTCTAGGATAAAAGAATGACTGATGAAAATACTCGTACATAATATAATCATTTTACTTATTTATAATATACATGACATTTTACATAAAGAGGTTTGACAACAATAATAAAAGGTATATAAAAAAATTAAATATTATATATATTTAAGACAGAGACAATGGAAGGGTACACATACACATCCAGACCATTGACACTCTACAAATTCTCTCATTAACAAATTACATAAAAGATAATATCAAAAATTCCACATTTAGGGGAAGCGTATATTTTTATAATAATACATTTACTCTTTCTTTCACCCTGTAACGACATGTGGTGATATTATTGCCAAATTACTATTTATTTTAAAAATATACTTTTTAATATACTTCTTCTCCCACACAAGTCTACCCGCAAACCTCTGACTCTATGGATACTAGGAAAACCGAGCAGACGTTGTCTTGCCTGTGTATAGATAAAAATGGTTGATCCGTATGTTTTATTTTTTAAGATTATAATCTAGAATCTCTCATTATTATTCTGTCCCTTCCATAACTTCAGACACTTCCGTCCCTCCTCAGTCACTTCATTCCTTCCTCAGTCCCTCTTCCATCACTCCTCATTCACTTCAATCCCTCCTCAATCACTTCAGTCCCTCCTTAGTCACTTTAGTCCCTATTCTCTCTTCAGTCATTTAAGTCCTTCCTCAGTCATTTAAGTCTCTCCTCAGTCATTTCTGTCTCCTCAATCACTTCAGTCCTTCCTTAGTCACTTCCGTCTAATAAATATTTTCCTGTAATAATGCGTTATGTGTAATATTAAAAAAAAAATACATTTAAATTCAAAAACATTCTTGGGTATGGACTGAACGAATCCCCAATGTTTCATTGCAATATCAAATAGATCATTTAAAAAAAAAATTTGGACCGACTTATGTTACCCTGGTAGCATAATTTTCAAATCCTCATAGTTTCATTTTTCAAAACTTTTTAGTGACAAGTCGAACAAATACTTAAATAAATTTTAATGCAAAATCCTTCTCCGGTGGGCGCTGAACAAATCCCCAAAGTTTCATCGCAGTCGGATGTGCGGTTTAGGAGTCCATCGATCACATACAAAGAAACAAATATACCAACATCCACTTTTATATATCCCCTTTTTGCAAGAACAACGTAACATATAGAAATGTGTTTTTTTTCTTCAATCCTCAAAAACCGTGACGTGATTAACTTTATTTTCTATGAAAACATGTTTATTAAAAAAATTCAAACCTTTTTAATTTTTTTTATACTTAGTTCGGTATCTTTAAAATATATCTTAATTTCAAATGATTCACATAATAATTAAAAATGTTACAAGAGCAAAAGGACAAAATTTAACACTGTATAAAATTATTTTTGATTTTAAATTCCAGTTACTAATATTAAAATTCAAAGGTTGGTTTGAAATGTTGAAAATCTTGGTGATTTTATCGGATTGATCCCAAGCTTCATTTTGTTTGTTGGTTCGGACTACGAAATCCGTTTTTCTTTTTGATGGTTCCTTACGACGAGGTGGCAATTTCTTTGATAAATATTCTGGTAGATTGGAGAACACTGATGGTACAGCATCTTTTTTCAACCTCAATCTTTTTCGATGCACATACATTAATGATTTGACCTGAAACATTGAAACATAATTATTAGTCAATTTATTTATGGTGATAAATGATAAATAATAGTTTGATGGAACATAATAAATGTCTAAACTTGAACGCACTTATTGTAGAGTTCTTTATATATAATTTTTTGTATATTTTTTTGTTTGTATGATTCTTATTTGTCGGTAAGATATCTGACTCTGAGATAGGTCTTGGGTTCACAGTTTTAAATTGTGTTTTCTGTCTAAATTTGTGAGACTATAAATATCATAAATCAAAGATATTTTGTTAAGATCAAAGTTTAGTATGAAAATGTCATTCATCAAGTCTGAATCTGATCTTAAAATCAACTTCATGGGTAGCCATGCTGGTTTCTTTTTTGAAGTATGTGATTCGACTTTTCATAGCCGTATGAAAAATTTTTGTTAACGTTAATTTTCATTCCGAACTTATTTTGTACGTTTTGGTATATTCTTGTGTATTGCTTTTCGGGCAACTAGGTACTATGTTAAATATTATCTAACATGCATCCAATAACAAGTAAGTTGCTACATTCTGGAGACTTATAATATTTATCTTCGTATCTCAGGAGTCAGATATCTATACATACATACCAGCACGCCATGTCCCTCACGGGGTAGGCAGAGAGAACCGAACGCCACGTTTTTCTATCTTGACACACATTCATCGCCTCATCAACATTCATACATTGTCTTATACACGTTCATCTGTTGTTCACGCTTCTTACATTTCCATCTTTCAGAATATTGTTTACATGGTCGTACCATACTTTTCTTGGGCGCCCCCGACCTCTTATTCCATTCCTGTCAGCTTTATATATTTTCATCAGGCGTTCTTCATTCATTCTCCCCAAGTAGCCAAACCATCTCAATGTGTTAACTTTAATTCTGTTAATTACATCTTTCTTCATCTTACATTCTTTCCTTGTATCTTCATTTCGAACTCTGTCATACATCATTCTGTTACAAATTCTTCTAAGCGATCTCATTTCAACTGCATTTATTCTGCTTTCGTACGACTTCTGCCATGTCCAGGTCTCTTTTTTTTTTTTTAACATGTCTACGTAGGGGACGCCAGCTATTGGGATTTGGGTCCATTTTACTCTTCCGAAGAAGCGCACTACGTAGCGTTGGGAGGGGTTTGCAATCAAGAAAAGAGTTTATTAATTCGGATTTTAAAAAGACCCGGGTTGTACGAAGATGGAAACACAGAATTCGGAAGATCGTTCCACAGTCGGGCTGCTGTGTTAATAAAGGAGTTCGAGAAGCGACTTGTTCGTATATGTTGAAGGTCCACTGTGAATGGATGCTGCGATTGAGTGAAGCGAGTGACTCTGTTGCGAGTGGGTGGAGGAGGGACCAAAGATGCAAGTTCTTCTGAGCAATTCCCGTGGTAGTATCTATAGAATAAACTTAAAATACCGACTCTGCGTCTGTGTTCTAGTGATTGCAATCCATCGGTCAGTGATGGATCATCAATCAGACGTATAGCACGCCTTTGGACAGCGTCGAGGGTATTCAGTAGGTATTGGGGGGCGCCACTCCAGAGGTGACTGCCATATTCAATAATTGGGCGTATTTGCGCTTTGTAGAGTATACAGATCTGGGTCTTAGTAAAATATCTGCGCGCTCTATATAGTACGCTCAATTTTTTGGAGGCGAGTTTCACCTTAGCTTCGATGGAGCCCTTGTAGTGTAATTGGTTCGTTATAGATACTCCAAGCAGGTCGATAGAGCTGCTGTTAGGTAGGGTGCTTCCGTTGAAAGACACTTGCAATTCATTGGGGTTTCTCTTCACAGAAATTAGACAGGCTTGGGTTTTTGAGAAGTTAAATGAAACAAGATTACTTTCACCCCAGGTATTGATTGAGTGGGGGTAGCTATTTATTTTTTGATGAAGGTCTTTCCGGGCTTCTGATATTTCACTCTGTTTAGGAGGTTTGTCAAAAGAGAAATTGTCATGGACTGTGCTGTCATCAGCGTAACAGTGGATGGGGGCGCGTAAGAGCAAGTCATTGATATGTAGGAGGAATAGGGTTGGAGATAGAATGGACCCTTGAGGGACTCCCGCATTAATGAAATGGGGAGAAGAAGAGCAACCGTCCACTACAGTTATGACTTCGCGATCTTTTAAAAAATTCGCAATCCAAGTACACAGAGACTGGGGTAGTCCATAAGAAGGGAGTTTCATTAAGAGACCTCGGTGCCAAACCCGGTCGAAAGCTTTAGAGATCGTTCTCCAAAGCGTTCCATAACTCGACCCCAAACGGACTTGCATACGTCAGTCACTTATGTACAGAAAAATCACTTACCATCTGTGCAATTAAATGTATCTTCCTTAACTATGTCTTCTTCGCGAAAATGCTTTATACACACACTTGTATATGGAGAAGCAGTTAGGTTGGCTCTTGGTATGCTTTGAATCCATTGCCTTCTTAATGCATCAGTTTTAGGAAAAGAAAAGCAATTTGTATACTTCTTATTGTAATTGGACTGGCATCCAGGAGCACGACAGCCCTTCATATTTCTGTAAAACATTTAATTGATTTAATTGACAAAATCAACAGAAATTTATATTGTAACTATAAGGAGCGGGTAAATAAGAAATTTAACAATTTTAGAATACCTATATTATACCGGTTGTCATGACAGTAACATAAAATATCTGAAGAAAGGATCTCGATACAAAAAAATATAAATCACAATCCTAACCTAGCCACGGTTTTAAATATATTTTCTAAAATAAAGATATTTATTTGAAATCAGAAATGCCCTCAAAATTGTCTACATTATAATCGATGGACTCAAATTTGTTTTCCATAAAACATGTAAGGTGGTTTGGGATAAATTTTGAAAAATAAACGCATCGAAATACTATTCATGTATATTAGTTCGTTATACAATCAAAAACTAAATTTAAACATAAACATACAAAAACACATTATAATTCTATGACAAAAACAAATAATTCAATAATGAAAATATTAATCAACCCAATAATATGATTGTGAACAAATACGATCGCCGTGTCACATTTTAGTCGCATTAGTGTGATCATATTTCGAAATATACCTATATATATTTTTCTTAAATAATATGCACTATATCATAATAAATTTGTGTTTAATCACTTCAAAACATTAGATTACAATTTTAATGACAATATTGTATCGATAAAATATTTCATAACCATGAAAATGTTTCTGACATTACATTTCAATGTATTTACGTTATATATCAAAAATTATGGTAAATAACCAAACAAAATAATATGAAAACGCTTAAATAATGTTTAATATTAATAAATAAATGATAAAAACAATTATATTTGTACTTACGGAGATTTAAAAAACAGCACGACAAACCAACACTAACCGAAAACGAATCAAAATGTACTGATTTCTATGCAAAAACAGACGCCAAGACGCGTAAACCCCCGACTGATACGTCGGCCATATTGGAAAATATTCTCTCATACATTACGGCATGATATTGACATCTGAAGAGAAGACGGAGAATATACTCGTCCCACGTTGGGACGCGAAATTGATATCTAGAGAAGGCGGAGAAAAATACTAGTCCCAAGTTGGGACGCGAGATTGATATAAGGAGGCTGGGAAGAAATATATTGGTCCCATGTTGGGACGCGAAATTGATAACTAAAGAAGCTGAAAAGCATAATAAAAATAAACATTAAACTCTGCCCCTGAAAATAAAAATCAAATAAAACACAATCGGCTGCGATGTGCCTGAAAAGACAAATACATACAAATACAGGCATGGTAAAAATAATATATACATAACTGGAAAGATCTTACCAAACTGCTGGTCTCGTAACGGGACTGTAGAGGAAACACTTACACTACATATCACTTTATATTAATTAAAAATAACTTAAAACTATCTTAAATTCACCCCTCGTTGGTTATATGGACCTGAAACACACTTATTCACTATTATGCGATTATTTAAATTATTTTTATTCTTAAAAGTTATTTTTAATAGTAACTTAAACTATCTTAAAATCACCCCCCGATGATAGGTACAGAACCTGAAAAGAACTTAACCACTACTTTATACAATTAAAAGAAAAAAAATGCTAAGGCCGTCCGATAGCCTAGCAAACTCGCACTCTCGCACGCGGGTCTCTACAACTACCGACCAACCACTGACTCCTACCGAATGACAACTGATCGACTACCGCAGGGCGACCCAGCGCCCGTGAAGCATGGAGTAGGGGAGGGGGGGGGGGTGGTTAAACTGAAGAATCAATCCGTACCGCCGGGTGCCAACCAAGCTTCCAGGAATCTGCTTGATGCATTTTACATTTATTTTCAATAGAAAAGACAATACTCAAATATATGAACAAGGCCTGGGGGCCCGCTATAATCCGTTCCTAGAATTAATAGAAGAAATACATTAGGCCGAAGTAAAATAATGGTTTTTGGGTTTCTTTGATATCATAATGCATGGAAATATATCGATCACAATACCTATGGAAATATCAATCGCCTCTCCTTTTATGATCGAGATAATCCATGCAATGACAAAAGAAACCAAATATCGTATAATCAGACAAAAGTAAACGCATTACCAGAGCAAGAACGTATACGACTAAACACGATTCTTCTTTCCACCGCAATGTTCTACATAATAACATTTTCTTTTTCGATAAACGTATATGTAACGCTTAATATCGCTTCCAGAAAACCGCATCGCGAAGAAGCTTCACCTTAATTATAATGGGGCCAATACCATACCGCAATCGCTTCCAACCATCGAACAAACAAAACCGTATAACAACTATCCATAATACAATTCGATTTCCGATAACTCAATGTCATAACGCATTTACATAGTTTTACGCTCGTATCTATCTTCAATCGCAATACATCTTCCGCAAGTGCCTTTATCTAATACCTCTACTTCGTCGGCTGATTCATTCGTGTCCATCCGTTATCTCATTTTCCTCTGTGATTTACTTAACGTTGTCCTCTCAATTAAATAATAAAAATACCGCACTTTTTCCCAAAGGCATATAACACACTAAAAATCCATCACGCTGTATTCTGCTATTTACCTATCAATTATCACGTCTTTGTCTCATCTTTTTAAATCATTATCTCATCCGACTACGTCATTATCTCATCCTTTTACGTCATTATCTCATCATATTGCGTCATTATCTCGTCTTATTATATAGTTAGCTTATCTTACTTCGTCAAGATCTCATCTCATTGCGTCATTATTTCATCTTATTACATTTCGTTAACCGGCTACTACTAAAACTTATTCCTTTCATCTAAACGTTCGATTTCGAGTAGTCTAATTCTGCTTTCGTTACAAATCGTTATCTCTTTGGGTCAAATGTCCATCCAAATCTGCGCGAATTAAACTGCGAGTGGCTGTAGAGTCTATCAATGCTACATAGAGAGAATCATCAATCGTCTAGTTTATCTGCGGGGAGGCTAATCCTACCAATAACACATAGATCGTCTATATTGTATTCTTATTCGTAATTCCGTCATTCTACTCCTCTTCGTACCTATTCATCTCATTACTACTCAGCGCAACTACTGGCGTACCTAACTCATGATCCGGCGCGACTACCGGTCTTCTCTCTTCGAATTTCTCAGGATCTTCTCATCATCCGACGTATCATCATCATCATTTTGCTACCTCTCGACGTTTCTACTTGCTTCCTTTCATCCGACGTATCTTCATCATCATCTTGCTACCTATCGACGTATCTGCTTGCTTCCTTTCATCCTACGTATCTAATCAACTATCAGCTTCCTACTGCTCGACGTATCTGGCGCGACTACCAGTTCTACTTCCGACGCGAATTCTGAACTACTTCTTATGATGCGTATCTTCTCGCTATTAGCCTCCACGGTCTTTACATCGTCATCATCCTCTCTATGCACATACAGCCTCCACAACCACTACAGCAAAATCTACAGAATTGGGATCATCATTATCCTCCAAACAACTTCATTCTTCATTCACAGAATTTTTATTACTCATCAAAACCATCTACAGATTTATTATCCACCTTCATCGTCAGAGTTATAAACCACCATGCTTCATTAACTACAGATTTATTATCATCGTCCATCGTCAGAGCTATAAACCAATGATCTACAGATTTATAAGTCACCTTCATCGTCAGAGTTATAAACCACAACAACTTCATCAGCTACAGATTTATTCTCCACCTCCATCGTCAGAGTTATTTTAAATTCTTCATCTACAGAATTATGCTTTGCCTACAGAATTATAATCCACGAAACTTCGTCAGAGTTATAATAAATTCGTCACCTACAGACTTATTATTCATCAATCTTCATCTCATACAGAATTATTTTCTACAAATTTACCTACAGATTCTTACAGCCTCCCGTGAGGTCACGATATCTTCAAACGTCATTACATTATTATAATCATCATCATAATCAGGGCGCCAGTTCCACGTGTTTTTACCTGGTGGAACGCAGGTTATTCAGAACAACTCACAACAACAGCAACAAAAATTTCTTCGAAAAAAAAACGCTTACATATCCTCTACTATCCGACTTTGTAAAAATAGTACTAAATATTCTATTGATTTAACATAAGTTTAAAATATTTAAAAATAAAATAAACATTATACTCCCGGGCTAACATAATATAACAGCAAATATATAATATAGCGGTTTATATTATCATTTATATTATTCGCTACAAATCTAGTCTAATAATTTTTATAAGTATACCACTGATTTCGTCATCACGTTCTACTATTCGATAATTACATACATATATAACGACCGAAAATATATAAAGAAAATCCACCTCAAAAAACATAACTATCAAAACAGTAATAAATTTCTACAACTGAAAATCTCCACGTGGTCTGTGAAAACAACAGTTATTAAAACACGCTCAAGTATCCCGACAAATAAATATTTCAATATCAGTAAAATAAATATACCTAAAAATCATTCTTAAAAATTACACGCTTCAAAAAAAACACAGCTACCTACAAACAAAACTTAAATCTCAGGGCGGTTCGTTAAAAACTACTGTTTTAAATGTCCCACGTTTTGGGGGCCAATTGACATCTGAAGAGAAGACGGAGAATATACTCGTCCCACGTTGGGACGCGAAATTGATATCTAGAGAAGGCGGAGAAAAATACTAGTCCCAAGTTGGGACGCGAGATTGATATAAGGAGGCTGGGAAGAAATATATTGGTCCCATGTTGGGACGCGAAATTGATAACTAAAGAAGCTGAAAAGCATAATAAAAATAAACATTAAACTCTGCCCCTGAAAATAAAAATCAAATAAAACACAATCGGCTGCGATGTGCCTGAAAAGACAAATACATACAAATACAGGCATGGTAAAAATAATATATACATAACTGGAAAGATCTTACCAAACTGCTGGTCTCGTAACGGGACTGTAGAGGAAACACTTACACTACATATCACTTTATATTAATTAAAAATAACTTAAAACTATCTTAAATTCACCCCTCGTTGGTTATATGGACCTGAAACACACTTATTCACTATTATGCGATTATTTAAATTATTTTTATTCTTAAAAGTTATTTTTAATAGTAACTTAAACTATCTTAAAATCACCCCCCGATGATAGGTACAGAACCTGAAAAGAACTTAACCACTACTTTATACAATTAAAAGAAAAAAAATGCTAAGGCCGTCCGATAGCCTAGCAAACTCGCACTCTCGCACGCGGGTCTCTACAACTACCGACCAACCACTGACTCCTACCGAATGACAACTGATCGACTACCGCAGGGCGACCCAGCGCCCGTGAAGCATGGAGTAGGGGAGGGGGGGGGGTGGTTAAACTGAAGAATCAATCCGTACCGCCGGGTGCCAACCAAGCTTCCAGGAATCTGCTTGATGCATTTTACATTTATTTTCAATAGAAAAGACAATACTCAAATATATGAACAAGGCCTGGGGGCCCGCTATAATCCGTTCCTAGAATTAATAGAAGAAATACATTAGGCCGAAGTAAAATAATGGTTTTTGGGTTTCTTTGATATCATAATGCATGGAAATATATCGATCACAATACCTATGGAAATATCAATATAACTGCAAAAACTGCAAATCCAGAGGGCGCTGGCCTTGACATGGATGTATATAAGGTATGTACATCCATGGATGTACATCCATGCTCGTACAGGCCTCGTTTAACGTCAACGTCAAACATGAAAGTTTACAAGATGGCGCTGCCTGAATACGGATCGGTCTTTTATTTTGGTTTACATTTTGAATGCTAAATGCTCAAATATTTGAAGAAACAATCTAATTATTTGCCATATTCAACGAACTCGGAGTAAGTAATTGTTTATATTTAGATATCTTTATGGACGAAAATCATTATGATCGGCATCTGCCGGGTTTTGTTGGTTGGTCCAAAATCGAAGGTTATAAAATATTATTATTGTTTTTATAAAATCAATGGATGTCTGTGCGGCTATCGACAAATAACTTCAACTAAAATCAGTTGCCTTATGTGACGCTTAAATATAACAATTGCTGAAAATTGATACATTAAGTACACTTATCATAAATATGTATTGCTTATAATTGTTTTAGAGTATGGACAAGATCAAAGAAGTGAAGCAAGAAATATTATATGATACAAGTGACGAAGAAACTTCACCGAAAGAGCCAAATACTGATTTTCCGATAGATGAATTTGTACCAGATTTAAAAAAAGAAATTAAGGAGCATTTAATCATTGTTCAAGAAACGTCCTCTCAAGGTATTGATATTGGATATGAAACTAATGTCTATAAGAAAAAACAAACTCTGATATCCACCCATCCAGTTGAAAAGCCATTTGAATGCAATGTCTGTGGGAAAACATTCACCCGGAGGAGTCACTTAAAAAGTCATCAAATTACTCATTCAGGAGAAAAGCCATTTGAATGCAGTGTCTGTGGAAAAACATTCGCACAAAGGAGTAACTTAAAAAGTCATCAATTCAATCATTCAGGTGAAAAGCCATTTGAATGCAATGTCTGTGGAAAAACATTCATAAGCAAAGGTTTCATAAAAATACATAAATTAACTCATTCAGATGAAAAGCCATTTGAATGCAATGTCTGTGGAAAAACATTCATATGGAGGAGTCGATTAAAAAGACATCAATTAACTCATTCAGGAGAAAAGCCATTTGAATGCAATGACTGTGGAAAATCATTCATAAGCAAAGGTCAGCTAAAAAGGCATCTAGACACTCATTCAGGTGAAAAGACATTTGAATGCAATGTCTGTGGAAAAACATTCATAAGGAGGAGTCAATTAAAAAGTCATCAATTAACTCATTTAGGTGAAAAGCCAGTTGAATGCAATGTCTGTGGAAAAACATTCGCACGAAGGAGTCACTTAAAAAGTCATCTATTCACTCATTCAGGTGAAAAGGCATTTGAATGCAATGTCTGTGAAAAAACATTCATAAGCAAAGGTCAGTTAAAAAGTCATCAATCAACTCATTCAGATGAAAAGCCATTTGAATGCAATTTCTGTGGGAAAACATTCGCACAAAAGAGTATCTTAAAAAGTCATCTATTCACTCATTCAGGTGAAAAGGCATTTGAAT
Source organism: Molanna angustata (assembly GCA_963576475.1). Lineage (NCBI taxonomy): Eukaryota > Metazoa > Arthropoda > Insecta > Trichoptera > Molannidae > Molanna > Molanna angustata. The sequence continues at coordinate 652,556 of OY754989.1, read as the reverse complement.
GTAATGTCTGTGAAAAAACATTCATAAGGAGGAGTCAATTAAAAAGTCATCAATTAACTCATTTAGGTGAAAAGCCATTTGAATGCAATGTCTGTGGAAAATCGTTCATAAGCAAAGGTCACTTAAAAAGTCATCAATTAACTCATTCAGGAGAAAAGCCATTTGAATGCAATGACTGTGGAAAAACATTCATATGGAGGAGTCGATTAAATACACATCAATTAACTCATTCAGGAGAAAAACCATTTGAATGCAATGTCTGTGGAAAAACATTCGCACAAAGGGGTAACTTAAAAAGTCATCAATTAACTCATTCAGAAGAAAAGCCATTTAAATGCTATGTCTGTGGAAATACATTCGCACAAAGGAGTTACTTAAAAATTCATCAATTAACTCATTTAGGAGAAAAGCCATTTGAATGCAATGTCTGTGGAAAAACATTCATAAGGAGTGGTGAATTAAAAAGTCATCAATTAACTCATTCAAGTGAAAAGCCATTTGAATGCAATGTTTGTGGAAAAGCATTCATAAGCAAAGGTCAGTTAAAAAGTCATCAATTAACTCATTCAGATGAAAAGCTATTTGAATGCAATGACTGTGGAAAAACATTCATTAGCAAACGTCAGTTAATAAGTCATCTATTCACTCATTCAGGTGTAAAGCCATTTGAATGCAATGTCTGTGGAAAAACATTCGCACGAAGGAGTTACTTACAATTTCATCAATTAACTAATTCAGGAGAAAAGCCATTTGAATGCAATGTCTGTGGAAAAACATTCACAAGCAAAGGTCAGTTAAAAAGTCATCAATCAACTCATTCAGATGAAAAGCCATTTGAATGCAATGTCTGTGGGAAAACATTCGCACAAAAGAGTATCTTAAAAAATCATCTATTCACTCATTCAGGTGAAAAGCCATTTGAATGCAATGTCTGTGGTAAAACATTCGCACAAAGGAATTACTTAAAAAGTCATCAATTTACTCATTCAGGAGAAAAGCCATTTCAATGCAATGTCTGTGGAAAAACATTCATAAGGAGGGGTGACTTAAAAAGTCATCAATTAACTCATTCAGATGAAAAGCCATTTAAATGCAATATCTGTGGGAAAACATTCATAAAGAGGATTGACTTAAAAAATCATCAATTAAATCATTCAGGAGAAAAGCCATTTAAATGCAATGTCTGTGGAAAAACATTCATAAGCAAAGGTCAGTTAAAAAGTCATCTATTCACTCATTCAGGTGAAAAGACATTTGAATGCAATGTCTGTGGAAAAACATTCATAAGGAGGAATCAATTAAAAAGTCATCAATTTACTCATTCAGGAGAAAAGCCATTTGAATGCAATGTCTGTGGGAAAACATTCGCACGAAGGAGTCACTTAAAAAGTCATCAATTTACTCATTCAGGAGAAAAGCCATTTGAATGCAGTGTTTGTGGAAAAACATTCGCACAAAGGAGTCACTTAAAAAGTCATCAATTTACTCATTCAGGAGAAAAGCCATTTGAATGCAGTGTTTGTGGAAAAACATTCGCACAAAGGAGTAACTTAAAAAGTCATCAATTCAATCATTCAGGTGAAAAGCCATTTGAATGCAATGTCTGTGGAAAAACATTCATAAGCAAAGGTTTCATAAAAATACATAAATTAACTCATTCAGATGAAAAGCCATTTGAATGCAATGTCTGTGGAAAAACATTCTTAAGGAGGAGTCACTTAAAAAGACATCAATTAACTCATTCAGGAGAAAAGCCATTTGAATGCAATTTCTGTGGAAATTCATTCATAAGCAAAGGTCAGTTAAAATGTCATCAATTAACTCATTCAGGTGAAAACCATTTGAATGCAATCTCTGTGGAAAAACATTCATAAGGAGGAGTCAATTAAAAAGTCATCAATTGACTCATTCAGGAGAAAAGCCATTAATCAGATGTAAATATCACATTTTCGCAGATGACCTCCAATTATATTTCCATTTCAAGCCTGACAATTACCTTCTCGCTATTGCGACATTTAATGCCAATTTAAATTGGACCAAAAAACACGGTCTTCAAATTAACCCTTCTAAATCACAGTCAATATTAATTGGAGGGCAACGTCTGTTTCTCAGAACCACACAGTTTTCACCCATGCCTGAGGTGCTCCTTGACGACGTTATCATACCATTTTCTCCAGAGGTCAGAAACCTTGGTCTTATCATGAATTGTAAATTTTATGGTCCGGTCATATAAAGGGAGTAAGCCAACGGATCTTTCGTACTTTTTATTTTTTTTATTTGAATGAACATTACAGCTTTGAGTTTTATATAAAAATAGTATAAAAATTACAAATTTTCATAACGCCAAGTACAATGTTCTTATTTAGTATTATAAATAAAAAGTTTGAATAAATTAAAAACTATTGAACCTACATATAGCATTGCAAGAGGGTTTGGGATTTAGGGAAGGGTCAAGGAGAGGAAAAGGAGGAGGAGAGGAAGGGAATTAGCTCCCTTTTGGAAAAACAAGTTGTCGGGTCAGTCGAAAGATCAGTCCCAGCGCAGGCATACCCAAAATACAATTAAAATTTAACCATCTCCATCAAACATTTTCTGAATGTATAGAGACTAGACGTAAAAATATCAAGCCTAGGGTCACACATACAGTTTTTATTGTAACAATAACATGCTCTATTAACAAATGAATTGCGTGAGTAATTAGTCCTAGGTGTGTCAATGTAAAATAAAGATGGGTTCCTGACTATTCTCCGAGGGCAATGAAAGAGAAGCAGCTGCAATATACTCGGACTATCTACTCCACCATTAACTATCTTGTGCAAGTAACATAAGTCAGCCACAAGTCTTCTAGACTCCAATGATTTCAGTTTGTAGTGTTGAAGGCTAATTCTGTAGTTTTCCAAATGGATTCTATTCCTAAAATTCAGCTGTTTAATTAATTTTTTTTGGGGTTTTTCGAGTGCCTCAATGTGGGTTATGTAATTAGGACTCCATATGACAGCTCCAAACTCAAGCACGCTTCTAACCAAGGAGTTAAACAACACCACCAAGGACATGGGATTTTTGAATGATTTGGTGCTTCTTAATATGAAACCGAGCATGTTGAATCCTCGCTTACACACACTCTCAAAATGCTGGACATAACTCAATTTTTCATCCAATATGATTCCCAAGTCTCTTATCTCCTTTTTATATTCTAATTGTTCACCATTTATAGAGTATGTATAAATTATTTTGTTGATTTTTCTGGTAAAAATGATTACATTACATTTTTCTGTATTCAAGAATAACTGGTTGTTAATGCAATAATTGTGAATTCTATCGAGGTCGGATTGGAGTTCCAAACAGTCTTGCAAGCTTGTAATCGTTTTATATATTTTAGCGTCATCCGCAAAAAGCAATATTTTTGAGTATCGTAAACAGTCTCTAATGTCGTTGATGTATATCAGAAAGAGCAGAGGTCCTAAATGGGATCCCTGGGGTACACCTGAGTAAATAGGCCTAAAATCCGATGTATATCCGTGCAACAGTACAGCCTGAGATCTATTGGTAATGTAAGATTCAAACCACCTAAACAAGTCTCCCCGAATACCCATATACCAAGCCTTCCGCAGTAGAATAGTATGATTAATCTTATCAAACGCCTTAGTGAAATCGCTGTAAATTGCATCAATTTGTCCGCCCCCCTCCATTTTTTTTTGATAGGTAGCATGTGAACTCTAATAAGTTTGATTCTACTGACCTTTTAACGCGAAAGCCATGCTGGCTGTCAATCAACCTGGTATTAATTATTGGACTTATTTGGTCTATCACTATTTTTTCAAATATTTTACTCATGATGGAAAGTTTTGAGATGGGCCGATAATTTTCTATTTCATGTTTGTCACCCTTTTTGAATATTGGACTTATTTCTCATTTGTTTCCAAGCTTTTGGGAAACAGCCATTTTTCAGAGATCGTTTATAAATAATAGATAGCGGTATAGACAACTCACGAGAGCAATTCTTCAAAAAAACCCCAGGAATTCGATCCAGCCCACAACCCTTATTGACATTAACCAACCTTAGATATTTCTCTACAATTGTACTGGATATCTCAATGTTATTGATCAAAATTGTGTTAGCATCCTGATGAAGGCGACGGTCCGCCAAATCGCAGAATTGCGTTACACCTGTGTTAAGGTTTTTAGCGTGAACCGATGTGAAAAAAATATTAAAATTATTGCAAATAGATTTTGCGTCAGTGATTGATTTGCCCTTGTAGGTCATGCACTTGGGCACACCCTTAGAATTACGCTGTGAATTCAAAAATTTAAACAAGTGTTTTGGGTCACACTTAATGTTATTTTCAATATTTTTTATGTATGTGTCGTAACATTCGCGAAGCAATATTTTTTGTCTACGTCGTAATAATGAAAAAGATTGATAATCCAGTGGATTATTGTAATTCTTCCACCTTTTATGATATATACTCTTTTCTTTTATTACTTTAATTAATGCAGACGAGTACCATATGGGATACGATTGTCCAATTCTATTTTTTTTATAGGTATGACCTCACGTATAACATTATCTAATATGTTATAAAATCTTTCAACATAATTATCATTACTAGGGTCTGCGAGTTCCTGCTCCCAATCGAATTTAGAAAGTTTACTTCTCACCCTCGCATAATCAGCTTTATTGTAAAGAATAATTTCTTTTTGATTGTTTTTTATTACGTGTTGTTTAATTTGAGAAGTATTCAATTCGACTAGGAGAGGTACGTGATGAGCATCGGGGTCTACCAATGGTGACTCCGAAACACCCACCGAGCAATCATGATTTGAAATGATCAGATCAAGTATTCTATTGAAAGTGTTTTTGACATTTGAAATTCTATTGAAAGTGTTTTTGACATTTGGTGCTTTTCATGGACTAAACCGACTTAAAAACTATTTACCAGTTAAGACTAAAATCACTCTAACTCAACAACTCATGCTACCATTACTTGACTACGCTGACGTTGCCTACCTGGATGCAACTAAAGAACAAATTAACAAACTCGAACGGTTACAAAATGTCTGCATTCGATACGTGTATGGACTCAGGAAGTTCGACCACGTATCCGAGAGCAGGCAATGACTGAACTGGTTAAAGATCCGTCACCGAAGAGATTCGCATGTTCTTTCCCTACTCTACCAAATCCTTAATAACCCTCTTACACCCACGTACCTCAAAGAGAAATTCGTCCACTTATCCTCACATGGCCTTAACTTACGGTCCCAACACAATAGCACACTTACAATACCAATACACCACACCTCTACTTATACTTACTCGTTCACAGTTCATGCAGCTCGGATGTGGAATCTATTGCCGGAGAGTATCAGAGGTCCCACTAATTTGATAGCATTCAAAAAAATAATACATGGGGCTTACCAGTTTTAAACCTTTATTTTTTTTATGTTACATTATATGCTCAAATACAATTTCGGTGGTTACCAGTTTACTGATTGGTAACCATTGTGTTTTACTTCACGTTTTTGGTTTACCAGCTTACTTATTGGTAACCAATTGTGATCAAATTCACGTGTTTTGGGTCACCAGTTTACCTGTTTAGGTGAACTCTCGTTCACCTGTTTGGCTTTGGGCCCTCGGGATACCAAGTTACCTGATCTTGGTTACCGAGGGCTGGGTTGTGCTGCCGATCAAGTTAGATAACCTGTCGGTGGTCACCCAGGATAGGCTATGCCGGTCTTTATAGGCTTTAGGTATTTCAACCTGTTTGCCTATCCCCAAGCGAAGGTATTGTAATGACTGTGTAGGTACTTACCTAACACAGCACTACGTACATATAGATATTTAATATTACAGTAAAACACAGGTAGTTATATGACAGAAATCAAAAGATAATTGGTGCAATTACTTACATGAATTTATTTGGATAAGTGACTCTAATACATTGAAAATAGTTGACTTAATAAATATTTATATTTTAAATTAGAATAATATACGATGATTACGCGGATTGAAAACTATGAGGTCGCAAGGACAGCGCGACCGCGATAACTAGAACAGGGTAGATCGAATGGCCGCTCCCGATCTGAGGCGTCTTTATATAGGGCTGAATCGTCCGGATTCAGACACTAGCGCGCGCCATAATAGGCTGCATATTTTCTATTTAAAATAAACATTGTATGCTATATTCGATAAAAACTCCTTTTCTCGTGGAATGATAATATGTTTACACATGTATAATAATAAATAGAATTTACAAAGCGCCATTTAATGATACAAGATCACTCCAAGGGCGCTGTAGGTTATCTGTTGGCTAACAGAAACAAGGCAGTCAAGAAATCTACCGAAGGTGTCAATACTATAATATTATACATCAAAGAAAATGGTAAAATGTCATGTATCTGGCAATGTAATGCAGTGTGTGATATATTAAACACTAAATTTGTTATCAAGAACAAATTTAGGATAGGTTATTGTAGGTACATACTTTTAGATCCACGGAACTGCTGCTGTGGGCTTCTGAAGTACTTGAATGCTGTAATGTCCGACAAATACATAGTTCGGCAAGTCCTACGGATTGGAGTCATCGTCTTTTTATAACTTCCTCACGTCTATCTTCTTAGATCGCCTCTAACGCTCGCAAAAATAAGTATGACATGCTGCAAATCAACAAAACGTGATTAGTATCCTCATTTTATATATTATACTTAAAGAAAAACGTCGAATTCATGAAATAGTAAGCCTCCAAAGACCTACTGATACCCTCCTCAAGAGGTTTTGAGGTCAAGCTCACCTTTTTTTTTCAATGTCTGTTTTGGAATTTGATATTCCACACATTACCTCGCTGGACGAGATGAATAAAAAAAGTAAATGATAATTGAAGCCGTGGTCTGACGATACACAAATGTCAAGTGTCAGCGCACAAACGTCAGACGGCACGGTCATGTCACTAGATAAAATAAATAAAATATCTAATAAAATAAAGAATTAAAATTGGCAATAAATTAGGACGTCACAAGTTTAAAATAAATAAGAGTCAATATTGGACGTCACACGTTAAAATAATGTCAGTAAAATAATGAAATAAAAATCACACACAGCCGAATTATTGTCACACGGAGAAAAAACAAATGGTCACATATAGGTATATAGTTTTCTGGGGCACACATAACTTCCTCTTCTCGGCCATGGGCGTGCTGATGCACCGCCAATGCCGGAATGGACCGTCGTCGATGAGCGAAGGGGCAAGGCTATCGGCGAAAGCAACCTCGGGTCCCAGACACTGGCAGATGCCGGTTGGGTGACTGGCGGGAGCGAACAGCGGCAGCGCGAATCTCAAGGAGATGCAGGCCGTTGCTTCAGGGTCCAGCGCGACCCAACAGCGTTTGGAACACTTTCCAAACTCAGCACCCGCTTCGGTCCAGGAAAGCGGCTCTCTCGCCGAGTGGTTGTGCGCCGATCCATCTCAGCACTCCAGCTGGTGTCACATCCATGGCTGCCGATGTGGAGCGAGCCTAACCGACACCCTCTGGTGCGGTTCGCAGCTGCTCTGGCCACAGTGAGCGCGGTCCGTGTCGACACGACGCGTATCTAATTTCGACTGTCAGATTTTTCACTCGTAATGTCACATTTTGGAGGTTATGTTATTATTGTCAAATTCTTTTTCTTACACTTTAATTTTCACACACTATTTTATCATAAATGTTTGTATGTGGTCAGCTGATTTAGCGCCGGATTTAAATAAAAATAACGCGAACAGGAGAGGTCGCGTCACTACAATTTAGAAAAATTAACAACGAATGTATAAAGAAGTCAAATACAAAAATAAATAATAAATTTGTTTACTAATATGTATGAATATTGTACAAGATAAATAATACACACCTTGTAATTGATTATGGATGAAATAATTAGTCAATTTTACAATATCAAACTCGCGTGCATAGAAAATATAGAAGTAAATTTGTCGCGTGATTTGACAGGAGATAACTCTTATTCTACAAATAAATAAATAATTGGGTAATTATTTACAAGTGGTATAAGTCTTCAATTTTACTGAATTTTTTTCTATAGATAGATAAAAATATACAGATTACGGGAAAAATAGTAATTTTCCCGGGAAACGCCTAGAAAAATTAAAAAAAATAAAATTGCAATGTATGAAACCTTGTACGATTTAACGACACCTATCGCCGAGATTGCACGTGACTATTTTCTCATTTGAAGTCAAATAACCAACAATACTTTTATTAAATCACAATGTACACATTATTAACACGCAAATTATCTATAAACATTCGATTTTCACGATAAAAAACCAGAAAAATCATTACTAATTTCTTATTTTTAACGTTTATTAAATACGATTAAATACGCGAACTAATACGACAACTGCGACATAAAACTGAAAACTAAACCACAGATAAATGCATACTACAAAATATATGACAGATAATATTTGCGAAAAAATATCACATAAAAAATATTAAAACTGGTAGGTACCATACAACTACCTAAATTTGTTATTAAATATAATTTATTTGTAAATTATAAACAAATGCGAATACATCATCAAAATTATAATAATAGGTTGGTTAATACAAACCTAACCAACCTACTTTTGGTAAAAATTGGTTAGGTTAGGTTTGTATGTATTTATTATTGCGACTCGCGTGAGCGAGTTGCATTACATACTGTCACTCAATGTATAATGCAACTCGCTCACGCGAGTCGCAATAAAAACTAAATACAAACCTAACCAACCTATTCTAAGCAAACTTTTGGTAAAAATTGGTTAGGTTAGGTTCAGTGTTAAAAAAATTCAAGACCTGAAATGTAAGTAGCATTTATATATTTTATAACCTTGTTTTTTTGTAAACTTTATTAATTTTCGATATTTCATAGAATTTTCATTTAGTTCAGATTTTCGCGGCGTGTTTCTATACTATCAAATAGTTTGAATATTCGCCCATAGATGTCAGAAAAGCAACTATTTGCTTGGGAAACTTCATATATTTTTCGTAATGTAATTTTATTTTTTTTTAATTTTTCTAGGCGTTTCCCGGGAAAATTACTATTTTTCCCGTAATCTGTATATTTTTATCTATCTATAGAAAAAAATTCAGCAAAATTGAAGACTTATACCACTTGTAAATAATTACCAAGATGAAGCATATGATCTAATAAAGAACTTGCCCGTTGTGGGTGAGTCTTATCAGGAAGCACTTATAATTTTAGATAATAGGTATAATAATACGAATAAGATTGTTTCAGACCACATTTATAGATTATTAGATCTGGATCCATTGATTAAGCCATCTGCAACCAATTTGAGGGCCTTCACAGGACTCATAAAACAGCACATTGCTGCCTTAAAGAACTTAAAACAGCCCATTGAACAGTGGGATGCGTTGCTGGTTTGCATTATAGCTCGAAAGATCGATGTGTCAACCAGTAGAGTTTTTTTATACTGACCTTAAATCTAATGCCCCAACTGTTCAGGTTTACTCCAATTTTTGGAGGCGAAGGCATTTGCTTTGGAAAATAGCGACACCCAAAACCAGCTCAATAATTCGCAGAAGACGAAAATGGAAAAGGCTATTATATCAGGTAATCGTTTGACAGTTTTACATTCAAAAAATATAGGTACAAAAACAAAACAGGTTAATTGCATTTTTTGTACCAAAGATGGTCACAAAGTGTTAAAATGTCCAAATTTTCTTCTTGTCACACCTCAAGAAAGAAATTAATTTATTAAAAAAGAAAATGCACGCATAATTTGTTTAAATAAACACCAAGGAAATTGTAGGTTTCATTTTAGATGTTTCACATGCATAATTCATTGTTGCATATTAACAATGAAGAAAAAGGGATGGTTTCATTGACTTCATCTCAGATTAATAAAACCCAAAGGGTTTTGTTACCTACCTGTAAGGTAAAAATTTTAACGCACAAGGGTGCAGAATTAATAGTAAGGGCTTTACTGGACACAGGAAGTCAAAATTCTTTTATTACGACAAAAATTGTCAAGGCAATTGGAAAATTTCCAAAGCAAAAATATACTAATATAATAGGTATTTCCCAAACGGAAATTAATATTAAAAATTCTATCGACATTGATATATACTCACTCGTTTTTCCATTTAAAATTAGAACAGAATGTCTAATCATAGATAACATTACATCACATTTTCCTCAAAATGAAATTGATATTTCCAAATTTATTTTACCTAAAAATGTAAAACTGGCTGACGATTCATTCCATGTCCCGTCTGAAGTGAAACTCTTATTGGGTGCAGATATATTTTTCCAGGTGTTGCTAGATCAGACCTTGGCGAGTGACGTGGCAGGAATGCGACTTTTGCAGACCCAGTTTGGAGTCGTAGTGGCTGGTAGCGCTTCGACTTATCGTCAGGACCCTCCTCGAGGTGCTGTCAATCTACACTGTTTTCAGTGCGATTCAGGTATCAGTGATGTCATATCTGCCTTTTGGAAGAATGAATCCATACCGGAAGTTTTCACGGAGTACAATTCAGAACAACAACATTGTGAAGAATTATTTCAAAATTCTGTTGAACTGAAGAATAATAAATTTACAGTGTCACTTCCACTAAAATTGTCAAAAACAAATATAAATGAAATGTTAGGTGATTCCTTGTCCCTTGCATTAAATAGATTTTTTAATTTGGAAAAACGATTTAAAAAAGATGTAAAATTATATATAGAACTAGCTTTTATGTCCCGCCGTTGGCCAAGAATGTAAATTAGTGAAGGAATAAGCAATCGTTTATATACCTACATAATATTGTCACACATAATTTTTTTTTAACCGTAGTATGAAAAGTAGTTTGAAATTTAATTGAGTTTAAGCGGTGTAAAATCTTAAAGTGATGGCCACAATCCATTTGCTTTTATATATAAGCACATACAATTTCTGCATGCATGGACTATGGGAAATGATTTTAAATATGACTTATTATAAAAAGACAACGTCGTAAAGAGTTTAGATTTGGCCACAACCCCTATTTTTATATATTGTCATCGAACGCAAATAATGTGTTTTAAATATTTAGTAATTTTGGATGATGGGAAATGGTTTAAGAATTGATTAAACAAAAGTACTGAAAATATTCTAGTGTTGGTCCCATCCCATTCGTTTTTATATTTTTCGTCAAGTGTGCATATAGTTTATTATAGTTTTGCACAATAAAACTGATAGACTTAAAACTGACACATAAGTCTACATTACAGAAGAAGAAGACTTAAGCTATGTTAAATAGTTTTTAATATGAATATAAACGTTGTGAAGATCCAGCAATGGCCACAACCCCGATTTTTTATATATTGTCATCAAAATTAAATGTGTAGTTATTGAAAATTAAGCAATATATGATGATATAATAAATGGTGTAAATTTGATTGAACAAAAGTAATGAGAAGATTCTAGTGTTGGTCACATCCCATTAATTTTTATGTATTTTCATCAAGTATGCATGTTGTTTATAATATTTCGTTACAATAGACTATTAGACACAAAACTAATCCAAAAGACTAAATAAAAAAAAAAGTAGAAGTATAAAACTATAACAAATAGTTTGTAATAAAAACTGACCCAATGGTCTACATAGAAGATGAAATAGAAGAATTACACATTAGGAAATGTATTATATAAAAAACTGACCAAAATGTCTTCATAAAAGAAGAAGAAGATGAATTGAACTATAGGAAATATTTTATATAAAATTCACCCAACATCTACATAAAATAAGAAAACGAAGAATTAGACTAAAGGATAGTTTGTTTAAAAATAGTTTGTTTAAAAACTAACCAAAAGGAAGGGGTTATAACGTTTTCGAGCGTGTGCTCATCCTCAGTAACCACTTATTACGATAGTAATAAGTGGTTACTGAGGATGAGCACACGCTCGAAAACGTTATAACCCCTTTCTTAAATTAAAGGTGTTTACAGTAGTAGAAGTAAACAAAGTTTTATTTTATTTTTATTTAAAATGAACTTCTACAAAGTTTCTCACGAAAAATTCGAAGAATTGTAACCAAAAGGTCTACATAAAGGAAGAAGAAGACGAATTAGACTATAGGAAATAGTTTGTATAAAAACTCACCCAAGGTCTACATAAATTAAGAAAAAGAAAAATTAGACTATAGGAAATAGTTTATTTATGAACTGTCCCAAATGACTTCACAAAAGAGGAGGAAGAAGATTTAAACCCCAAGAAATAGTTTGTAGAAAAAATCACCCAAAGGTCTACATAGAAAAAAGAAGAATTTCACTATAGGAAATAGTTTGTAGGTATATTGAATGTGTATTGTAGTTAACCTAAAATAGTTTAATAATTTTCCTATACAAAATCAGTATATTCTTGGTTTTTAAGTAGTAAGTACCTACCTACAATGATGTTCTAAATTAATTCGAATTCGATTTATAACAAATTTTATTTGAATATCAGAATGTGTCCGTTACCATAGTAACCATGTTCCAACATGTGAAAAATATCAAATGTTATGGAGACATTTTTTGAATATGTAGGTACCTACATTGGTTTGTTCGATGCCATAAAAATGAAAATTGTCAGAAAATCAAATATTTTTAACAAATTATGCAATTTTATTACGCCTATATCTTTACTAATAATTAACAGACTTTTACAATATATGTCTTAAAACTTGCTGTAATGTCTTGTGTTTCATTTTATTATTTCATAATCACATTTATTTCAAAGGTATATTATTTTAAAGAACATATTCATTCGGTAGGAAAATTAAATATCGTATGAAAATATATTAAAATGGCGGGGTTATATGTACATTTGTACAAAACGCTTACTTTAAAAATAAGTTAAACATTATAATTAGACAAAATATTCACCATGTTTTTCACTTAAAAGCTAAGTTATACTTGAAAATATATTTTTTTCGTGTAAATACGTACTTCTAACTTTTAAACTAACAGATATTTGCATGCAAAATGTACACTTTTTTGACAGATATGACTTGGAAAATTTTGTATGAAAAAAATAATTATTGAAATATCTTTAAAATTCAGCATTTTAATCGCATTATTTTTAGCGTGACACTGCATCAGGTATACTGGTACACGTTCGCACATAAATTAGATTTTTAGATGCTCTTGGTTTTTCAAAAGGCGTGAGACAAACACACACACACACACACTAACATATTGATTGCTTTATTACTTTAGATATAAAAAGTTTATACATGAGTATATTAACTTAAATCATGCTGAATATTTTGATATCAGGTGATATAATTTGTCAAGGGATGCGATGTATTTTTTACCCAATCTTCCAATTTTCAAAGAACAAGCTATTACCACAAAATGAAGAGTCGTCTTCGACGCCTCCATGAAAACTTCAAAAAAAGTATCATTAAATGACTTGATGTTGAAAGGTGCTAACATTCAACTAGAATTATTTGATATCCTTTTATTATTCCGACTTCATAAATATATGTTTGTATGTGATATACAACAGATGTATCGCAATATATTACTTAATGAAGATCAAAGATCTTTACCAAACATACTATGGAGAGATTCGCCCAATGAATCTATCAAATGTATCCAACTGCGAACAATTACATACGGATTAAAATCATCACCATTTCTTGCTACTCGATGTCTGAAAGAATTGGCGATAAGATATGAAAAGGAATATCCATTAGCAGCATTTGCATTACAAAATTGCACCTATATGGACGATATATTAATCAGCGAACAGTCATTGAATGTTATTGAACAAATAAAATGTCAATTAATAGATCTATTAAATTTGGGTGGATTCAAGCTTCACAAATGGTCGACAAATTGTCCAGAAATTATAAATGACATCCCCATAGATAGACAGCATATCGGGGAGGTCAAAATTCAGGAAGGCCACACTACATTTAAGGCTTTAGTTAAATTTGACTCGTTTAAATTTTGTTATAACGACGAAGGACAGTTTGCTGAAATTTGGACTAAGAGAGCAATTTTAAGTTCATAGGGAAACATTTTGACCCACTGGGTCTATTAGGACCTATTTTTGTTATAGCAAAGGTCATAATGCAAAAATTATGGCATTCTAAAGTTTTTTTTTTAACATGTCTACGTAGGGGACGCCAGCTATTAGGATTTGGGTCCATTTTACTCTTCCGAAGAAGCGCACTATGTAGCGTTGGGAGGGGTTTGCAATCTACATAGAAAAGAGTTTATTAATTCGGATTTTAAAAAGACCCGGGTTGTACGAAGATGGAAACACAGAATTCGGAAGATCGTTCCACAGTCGGGCTGCTGTATTAATAAAGGAGTTCGAGAAGCGACTTGTTCATATATGTTGAAGGTCCACTATGAATGAGTGCTGCGATTGAGTGAAGCGAGTGACTCTGTTGCGAGTGGGTGGAGGAGGGACCAAAGATGCAAGTTCTTCTGAGCAATTCCCGTGGTAGTATCTATAGAATAAACTTGACTGGGTTGTTGACTGGGATGATATCCCACCAACAGATATTCTTCTTGAATGGGAAAAATTCTATAATGAGTTGATTTGTATGCCATCAATTGACATAAAAAGAAAATTAAATGTAGACGAGAATACAGAATGTCAATTTATAGGGTTTTCCGATGCCTCCATGATTGCATATGGAGCTGTCATTTATCTTAGAGTCATTAATAAAGCAAAAAATGTAACTATATACTTGTTATGTTCAAAATCTAGAATTAACCCAATAAAAAATAAACTAACAATACCTCGTTTAGAATTAAATGCAAGTGTTTTGTTAGCGAGGTTAATGACTAGGGTTTTTAATACATTAAAATTAAAAATAAATATAAAAACAATTTGTCTATTCACAGATTCACAGGTAGTGCTATCGTGGATAGCAACAGATGGCATCAAACTCAACGCTTATATAGCAAATAGGATAAAGATAATAAAAGATTGTAATTTTATCTTTAAATGGGGGTTCATAAGAACCGATCAAAATCCAGCAGACTGTCTGAGTCGAGGTGTGGCCCCCCATGAATTTAACAAACACCAACTTTGGTGGTTGGGTCCCGAGATAATGAGATACTCTGATTATCAATTTGAGATTTATAATTCTAATGTAACAAATAATATATTGTCAAACTCTGCATGCAACTCTTTTAATTGCAATGCAGAAGTGGAACAGTGCTCAAATCTAAATTGTTATAATTATGATCTTGTGACAGATGAGTTGAAGCTCTATCAGCCAGGTTAATGGCGCCACGTCACTCGCCGACGATTCCATTTTTAAATGTATTATTTGAATGTGCCTATAGATAGAAAAATGTTAAGTAATAAAATGTAAAGACATCCTAATAGTTATAAATATATTATTTGAATGTGCCTATAGATACAAAAATGTTAAGTAATAAAATGTAAGGACATCCTAATAATTTTAAATGTATTATTTGAGTGTACCTATATAGATTGATTTTCTAAAAGTGAGCGATTTATAAATTTATTATTTAATAGGGTTAGTATAATATATCTTACAATCATAGTAATTAAAATAACAATTATTAAGGTATGATCGTGAAAGAAAATTAATTTTTTTCAAAAAAATATATTAAAAATCTTTTTAATTGGTACACCAAAAAATGTTGAGTAATAATTAAGTACTTAAGGTACTATACTTATAAATGATATAATTAAGTAAAAAAATATGTATGTAGTGTATAAGTACATGTATGGAAAGAAGTGTATTTTGTTATTTGATCACTCTAAGACAGAGAGAAGGCAGATATTGGTAAACAACCATATAATAATATTACAGTCCACTCGAAGTTTTTATCTTTTTATTTACTACTAATATCAAAACATACATAATTCGCCATTTTCTCTGTTTTGGGGAGTATGTTAAATACATTAATTATTATCTATGACTTTGAGTATACATGTATCTATTGAGTATACATGTATCTATTTAGCCTGTACACAGTGGATATAATAAAAAATAATGATGAGTCACTACTTTCAAAACAAAAAGAAGTGCTTATGATTGGCACATAAAAATGAGACATCCACATAATAATGCATTAAAAAAGTTAGTAAAATTTGTCGACGGCATTGACTTGACGCAAGAAGAAATACATATAATCGAAGAAAAATGTACAATCTATCTATATAAAAATGGATGTACATATATTTGTTTGTTTGTATGTGGCCAATGGAATCCCAAAGCAATCATCTGATTGCGATGAAACTTTGGGAATTTGTTCAGCTCATTCCGGAGAAGGTTTAAGCATTATAATTTATTTATTCGATATCTCACAAAAAAAGTTGGTATTGAATTGATACTTAGTGGGTTTGTTCAGCGCGCACCTGAGAATGTTTAAAGATTATAATTTATTTATTTAATCTCACACAATAATTTACAAAAATTATCTATTTGGGATTGTCATTGAATTTTATGTATTAGTTCAGCGCATAGCAGAAAACGTATTTGAAGTTTAATTTAATTATTTAACTTCTCGCAAATAAGTTATAAGTTAAGTTAAAAGTTTTAAGGTAAGTTTTTATCTATTTGGTATTGCAAGAAAATTTTAAATAAAAAAATTAACATATAAATAAATATATGAATCAATGATCGAATAAGTAAATAAATAAACAAATAAGTGAATAAATACATAAATCAATAAATAATTAAAAAAAATCCTGTATATCCATATATAAAAAATGGTATATTATATAAAAATGGTATAATGGTAAAAGTTTTCTGTTTGAATAAGAAAATAAAATGATAAATGAATGAATGAATAGGGACTGTAGGGATGGAAGGGAATAAAAAGACGGAATTATAATAAGCGAATCTAGAAAAGAATGTTTAATAATAAAAAGGAAACATACCGATCAACCATTTTTATATATTTGGAGGTAAATAATTAAAGAGGCAGGACAAGGTCTGCCGGGTTTTACTAGTTTAATATAAAATAAGTAAAATAATAAGACAATTGGACATATTTATAAAACTATATGAATATTTAAAAACTGGATATTTTTGTCATTCATTTGACTTATTTTTTATTTTGTTATTTACAAATCATAACGGTTTATATAAATGTCCAGTTTATATATATATATATAAATAAATAATAAACACTTCCATGCATCCGACGCAAGTAGCGAGTTCATTCTTCCTTATATCTTGAATAATTTCTTCGAACTAATCAGTGTTTTTAGCCCAGAGAAGCAATATTTGCGTGAGAAATGTTATTGAAGAAATTTCTCCTCTGCTGGGGATAAAACCCTGGATGCCCACACAGAAGTTTACTTTTTTATTCCATTGTAGATTTGAAAGTTTCTATAGTTCTTAAGTATAATCTTTGAGATATTTTTAGTGATTTGTATTCATTATTAAAATATGTAGGAATATTCACTTTAGTTTTGTACTGTTATTATATTCAACCTTTTTTTCTTTTAATTTTCTTTTGTTATTTTTTTATATTCATCATGTCATTTTCTTATTGCCATAGTACACATTGTATTGTATGCAGTGGCGACTGGTAGATTGTATTATTGATAATTTTTGGTAGTGCATTTTTTTCCTAAATTAATAATAAATTAATTGGTATTTAATCGATATGCGTTTTCATATATCTACAAAGATATATAAGTACGTCTACGTTGGTATATTATGGATGAAAATGAAATAATATACATATTCAAAATATTTTACCTATTTGTAAAGAAGTTCAATCCTGCGCTGTTTCTATTTGGCAAAAACTTCAATCACTCGTTTTTTATTGATCGATATTCACAATATAATTTGTGTTCTAATGTCAACAGTATCTAAGTTAGATAAATTAATTGTATTGCGTAAATGAATTTGTGAAGAATAATGTTTTTTTTAATTTCTCAGATAAATGAGCCAAATCATTAACACCTTTTATAATCCAAGTAGTTATAGTCGCCATCGAATATTAAACATGGAAAACAAAATAAACTATTTAATTTGTCACAACCACAACCATGATGACTAATCGTAAAACTGCATTTTAAAAACACGAACAAAATTCTTAGTTTTAATTTTGCATTATTGTTTAATATTTAACATTGGTCTTGGAAGACCACGATTTATTTTTAATTTATTCTCAAAAGAAGACATTACTTTTAATGTAAAACACATCTATTAATTCACTCATTTTTAAATCTATAAGATATCTGAACTACACACAAATATGATTTAGATTATTTTGTAATTTGTACGAAGCGATAATATACGATATAAACAAAGTTTTGTTTCAATTTTCAACTGACTAAAACCTGACAAATTACTCTGATTACCACTGATTACGCATGCTCATGTATATTGTCTACATTACGCAGAAAACAAGATACCATGCGAATATTCATGTTTCAATATTAATTGCAAACAAAGTAGAGAGAACGAGATAGAGATATATATGTTCTAAGTATATCTAAGATATGATAATCTTGGAGCAACGCACGAGATTGTGAAATAATTGCATCACAAGTAGTGTCTGACCGAAGGTCAGATTTTGGCCGAAGCCGAAGCCGATGGTTCGGCCTTAGCCGTAACCTTCGGCCGAAGCCGATGGTTTTATTTTACTAAAAAAATTCGATTAAAATAATGAATAATCGGCTTTCGTGACTCAGTTGATATGATATCTGACAACTGAGCCAAGGGTCCTGGGTTCGATTCCCAGTGGAGACACAGTTTTTATTTGATATGTTATAAAAATACTTGGTAATAGTTCTATTGTATTTATTAGATTATTGACGCGTTTCGTGCAAAGCACATCGTCAGAATAATGCTCTACAAGACTGAGACTAGTGGTTATATACAAATTTACATGACAGGTGTATAAAAATATTGGTTTTTGAACGGTTGAAAAGAAGTTATATAATGCAAATGAATCTATACAAATCTACGTTTTAATACAATGGAAGTAGTTGGGTCACTGGTTGTAGTCCCCTGTGTCCATTAGGTCTGTAACAAAAGAAAACGACAGCAGTAAAATTCGAAAGGTAAATAATATTGTATTTATTGGTTTATTGTTATCTTTTAAGTGTGGTTAAAACCAATGTATTTCATAGATATTTTAATTATAAACAGCTTAATTTTAATCTTAATGCATTTAACAACAAAGGAAGGTATATGTCTGTCTAACCCATCGGTTTCAATAATGGTGAATATATATGATCAATTTGTTTATTGATGAGTAATTTTTGTGGATCCTTTTTTACTCTGTTTGTTTCTAATATTTCTAGTCGGTCAGGTTTTCTCCCTTTTATTCCCTGATGTATTATATTTATATTATGGTCACTATTAAATTGGTGGTTGTTTTCGTTTATATGTTCTGCAAAATTTGAGGTGTCTTTCTTTAATCTAATGCATGCATAAAATAAAAGATAGTACTCCTTATGAAATTTGGAATAAAAATGCAGTAAAAGTGAATATAACAAAATTACAGGAATTTGGATCTAAAGTGTATGTACATATTCCAAAACAGCAAAGAAAAAAATGGGATACGAAAAGCAAATGTGGAATATTTGTGGGATATGATGAAAACACCAAGGGATACAAAATATATTTTTCAAATACACAAACAGTGGAAGTTAAAAGAGATGTCATATTTATAAAATCTTGTGAAAATAAAATACAAGAAGAAAACATAACAAGAAATCAAATTGATGTAGAAAAATATGTATGTTTGAATCCATTAAGTATGGAAGATTCTAATGGATTGAGAAACGTAGAACAAGAAGACCTGAATTCTACATTTGAAGGGGAGATGAAATATGAAATTCAAGATATATCAAATTATAATGAAACTAGTAATAATGAGCATGAGAATCAAGAACAGGTAGCAAGTGATGGTGAGTTTGAGGAGGATGGGTTTGGGGATGGTGAGGAGCATCGGATGGAGCAGCCTCAAAGAAATCATCCTCAAAGATTAAGAAAGAATCCATTTTGGTTCCAGTATTATGACACTGGCATGATGATGAATTTATCAAACGAACCATCAACATATAAAGAAGCTATGGCTGGTAGAGGTGCTGAAAAATGGGGAAAAGCAATAGGCATGATGACTAATTTTGAAAAACTATCTCACGATGTTTTTACGCATTCACTGTTTTCAAATATATATACATTTCTACATAAAATAAAGGTTTAGTAGCAAAAATCGCCATTTTAAAATCAAATTTGACATTTACGCCAAAAAACGCCTGTAGTATCATGGCGGCTGCCGACCCTGACGGTGACGTCACGATATTGTAAACTGCATATCACTACTATATGTAATATATGTATTCTATGACGATTTGTGTATTTATAATCAATTCAAAAGTGCATAAGTGTTGTGCGGTCCCTAAATGTACAAACACGACGAAAAAAACACCTACTGAGGTATATGTTTTCGTCCCACGCGAAAAAAAAGAGAAATAAGTGATTAAATTTCGCACGGCGAGACATAAGTGTATTTTATTAAGTACGCGTTTACAATGAAGTACAGTATTTGTTCCCCCACTTTTAGCTCTCAATAATATAATATTTACCATTATTTAGGCAATAAGCATATAAAGAACTTCATTAATGTCCAAACGTCAAAATAGGCCATCATACGTTTCCCGCGTATATTTTTAGCTTATGAACACATAATGTAGAGAGAAGAAGGAGCATATTTTATCGATTTTCGAGATGTAAGTTGTATTTAAATTACAGATAAATAAAGTACTTATATGTACTTATTATTAAGTTTTTACGTTTCGAAATTCTGATGAACAAAAGTCTTTGTTCGACGCAAAGAAATATCCGACCATCAAAAGTTCCATTCTAGTTAAGAGTAGTTAAGACAGGCAGAAAAATAACTACTATGGCTGCTATTGCTAAAAATAACGATAGCAGATAAATATAGCTTGTTATTAACACAATACAAATAACGAGCGCTATGTAATAATTCGTATGCTGCTAAAATTGTAACGATGTTTTAAAACGCATGCTTCGCGTAATCGCCGTCGTTTCGCGAATCGCTTCATTGCATGAAAAAAATATAGCTTGCTAGTTTAGTTTGGCAGTGACCAGCATCATAACATGTCGAACGTTCGTCAGCTCACCATCGCGTGACAAAATTGTAGAATACTAAAACTAAATTAGTTTACCATACGTTGCGAGCGTTCATTATTTATTTATTTATTCACTAAGAACTAAGTTACATACAAAATACAATAAACTTAGGCCCGATATTACAGTCGGCCCTCAACTCATTGAGTTTGTTAAACTCAAGATTAATGTTAAGGGGAGATTGAATCCATTTCCGTATTACAGTGCAATATAACATGTCAGTTACTAAATCTTCAATTATAGACATATTTCACTTTTTCTGTGGTTATTATCTGTCAAATTTAAATAACCTCAAATAATACGAAATACAAAACGGGACGCTACGACTTTAAATACCATTGTTTTATTATCCAACATGGTAAATTTAATTTTTTTCACCAAAATAATGCTTTTAAATGCCCATGTTCAATACGGCTGTCAGTTTGTTTTGTTGTGTCGCGCCACAACACTGAAACTACACACGTTGCCTAACGCCTCTAGTGATAGAAACTGAAACTACACGAGTTGCCTAGCAAATGACAGTTGACTCACAGTTAAGTACTTAATCTGCCAGAAACGTTGAGTTAAATATTTGTCGTTTTAGTGACATATTTGAGGGAAGATTAGGCCTAAACGGACACTGTAATACGCTATATTTTTGTGAAACTTGAGTTTAGCTCTTAAACTGACACTGTAATACCGGCCCATAGTATCCCCCGATAGGTAGGCGAGTATCTAGGTAAATTGAAACTATTTGCTTTGATGAATCCTTGTTCCATTGCTATTTTATTGTTTTGTTTTAGTTTTAAGTACCTAATTAAAATATTAATATATCAAAAACACCAAAATAAACATTGTCCAGACCGACAATTAATGCGTATATTGTATTGAAGACTATCAGAAGAATTGACGCGACCATACTATGACGTCTTGCGCTCTGATTGTTTTTTCTCATAAAATGGCGGACTAACACATTTTGTATTTTTATATTTATAATATTATTATTCACTCCTTTAAAATGAAAATAAGTACATTTTTTAAATCTTTATAACCTATTTTATTTTTTAAAATCATAATTTCAATGATTTTTTCTTACAGTCATCACACCTATTACATAACATTCTATTTTTTTTTTTAATATATTAATCATAATATGTATATGAATCATAACAATTATCCCATATGTATATTAGATTCATCATAATACATTGTGTATTTCCATTTCAACCTCATGTAACACTGTACAACTCCCACAAACAATATAATAACATCATTTTATTTTATAATCAAGCAATGAAAGCCACCAAGTTATTTATTTCTGAAACGTTAAATATTCTCCACCACGTTACAATACTCGGTGCGTGTTATAACAGATGCGTCAACGATTCAATAGAGCGAATAGCGATATTATTTGGTTTATCGTCCCAAATAAACCAAATAAATCAATAAATAAAAATAGCATGTTAAAAATAAGCAGCATATTCCATATAGCTTGTTATGAAAAAAATAGCCATTTCGAACAACACTACAGTTGACAGTAACAAACACAATTGACAGTAACAATATGGTGACGTCATGCGCTCTGATTGGTGTTTCACATAAAATGGCGGACAAACATATTTTGTATTTTTATTTTAATAATATTAATATTATTCGCTCTTTTAAAATGAAAATAAATATATTTTTTCAAATCTTTATAACATATTATATTTTATAAAATCATAATTTCAATGATTTTTTCTTACTGTCATCACGCCTATTGAAAGTGAGTTGGATCAGTTGGAAGAGAATAAGACATGGACAATTGTAGACGAGTTGCCGCTCGGTAAAAAAGCGTTATCCAATAGATGGATTTTTAAAATAAAAAAGTATAATAATAATAATAATATTAATTTATTTTCCATAACAAGATACATACAGGAACTAAGGTTTTTTGAACATGCAATTTATGATTTATTATAAAATAAAAAATAAAATAAAAATAATATAAAATAAAATAGTTGTTGGGAAGTACCATGTTTTTTAGTTCCTCCAATAAATCTTTGTCTATCTATCTAGGAGTAATTCCTGTTTTAAGTAAGGACAATTTTATCACAATTTTAATAACAAGTCCACTTCTAGCTTCATGATTGAAATATTGAAATTAAAAAAGAAGAATTATACTCATAGTAAGTAATGAAAAAATAACCCAGTTTGAAAGCAATCAATAAACAAATAAATAAGTGAACACTTCATAGCAATGAAAGAAATTAATAAAGCAACCAATAACAAATCATAGGTCAACAAACAAATCAGTATACAATAGTATAATACAAGTAATAAGTAAACACATTATAGCATTAAACAAAAAATTAAGCAATCAATAAACCTTCATTGGTCAACAAAACAATTCAATATGCAATAATTATAATACAAATAAAAAGCAAACAATTTAAACAATGAGATAACAATATGATAAATTAGTATAAGTAAATGATGAAGGAGTTTCAAATTATAAAGCAAGGCTTGTGGTTAGGGGTTTTGAACAGAAAGACTTCCTGGAAAATTTGTATGCTCCTGTTGCCAAGTTAAATACATTTAGGGTACTTATGTCAGTTGCAACAAAACTAAACATGCAGGTAAAGCAAATGGATGTTTGTGGGGCTTTTCTAAATTCAAAAATAGAAGAAGAAATTTATTTAAAAATACCAGAGGGGCTAGAATGTAAAAATAGTTTGGCAGTTTGTAAATTAAATAAAACATTATATGGTTTAAAAAGTTCACCCAAATGTTGGAATGCTACTTTTGATAAAATTATGATTAAAGAAGGGTTTGTAAGATCTATGAAAGATAGTTGTCTATATTCAAAATGTAATGAAAATGTAAAAGTATTTTTACTGTTATATGTTGATGATATTTTATACTGTAGTAACTCAAACATAGAATTAGAGAAATTGAGAAAACTTTTGTACAGTAATTTTAAAATGAAAGATATGGGTAATATAAAAAATTATTTGGGCATACATGTTGAACAAAATATAGAAATAGGAATTACTAAAATAAATCAATCAGAATATTTAAAAAAAAAATTTAAATTATTTGGTATGTCAGATTGCAAACCACTGTCTTTACCACTTGATAATAATTTTAAATTCAGTATGTTAAAACGAGAAAAATCAGAAAACATTGAAATAGAAGCAAAATGTAGAAAACTTATAGGGTGTTTATTGTACGCAGTAATGGGTTCCAGACCTGACTTACGAGTATGTGTTGTAGTTACTATACTTAGCTTGTTTGTAATGCAAGGGAAATATTTAATATTTTGTAGAAAATAAAGACAAATAAAATGTATATTTAGTTTATTTTTAAGGGAATTGCAAAATGTTATTTTTTTGTATTGTGTAAACATATGAATATTTTTGAAGGGGAGTGTTCTTCTTCTTCTTCTTTAGCCGTCTCTCCACTGCTGGATGTAGGCCTCTTCAAAATCCTTCCATTTATTTCGGTCCATGGCTCGTCTCGGCCAGTTTCTACCCGCAACAGGGACAATATCGTCCGCCCATCTTTTCATCGGTCGACCTATTCCCCGTTTATTTCCCCATGGTCTCCACCTCATAACTCTGGGTGCCCATCTCTCTGTTCCCTGTCTAGCAACGTGACCTGCCCATTGCCACTTTAATCTTGCTACATGGTCCATAATGTCGACAACCTTGGTCTGGCGTCTGATCTCTTCATTTCTTATTTTATTTCTCAGACTTATGCCTAACATTTGCCTCTCCATGGATCGCTGTGCGCATTTAAGTTTGTATGTGGTGTTGGCAGTTAATGTCATCGTTTCTAGACCATACGTCATCACAGGGAGGACACACGATTCAAAAACTCTTCGTTTCAAATTAATGGGGATTTCTTTGTTTTTTAGGACATGCTGGAGTTTGCCAAAAGCAGCCCAGCCGAGACCAATCCTTCTAGGTATTTCCGCTGTTTGGTTTTCCTTCCCTAATGTGATTTTCTGCCCAAGATAAATATACTCGTCTACAGCTTCAATCGTTTTGTTGTCGATTTTTAAGCTGTTGCTGGATGAACTCATTATTTTCGTTTTATTTATATTCATCTCCAGGCCAATCTTTAGGGAAGCTTCGTGCAGATCTTTGATCATGCCACTTAATTCTGCCAGATCTTCACTTACAAGAACTATGTCATCAGCAAATCTGAGATGGGTCAGATACATGCCATTTATTTTTATACCCTTTTTTTCCCAATTTAAAGTTTTAAAAACATTTTCCAGGGCAACAGTAAATAGTTTGGGAGAAATGGTGTCTCCCTGTCTGACGCCTCTACAGATTTTTACTTTTTCCGTTTTTGTTTCTTCGTCAATTTTTACAACCATTGTGGCATGGTCATATATAAATTTAATTAGCCTTGAGTATCTTGAGTCGATTCTTGCATCGTTTAGAGCTTGTATTACTCCCCACTGTTCTACCGAGTCAAAGGCTTTTTTATAGTCAATAAATGCCAAATGGATTGTAATATTGTATTCGGTGACTTTTTCTATAAGCAGGCGTAGCGTTTGAATATGGTCAATAGTTCCAAAACTTTTTCTGAAGCCTGCCTGCTCTATCGGTTGGTAGAAGTCTAGTTTCTTAGTTAAACGGTTTGTAAGAATCTTAGTAAGTAATTTGTACAAGTGTGATAATAAGCTGATCGGTCGGTAGTTTTCTAGATTTTCGGGATCTCCTTTTTTGTGTAAAAGTATAACTTCGGCATTTTGCCAGATTTCTGGTATTATTTGTTGTTCTAGGCACTTATTGAGAAGTATTTTAACTGCTTCAATGAGCTCTTCGCCGCCTAGTTTTATCATGTCACTTGTCACTTGATCTTCGCCCGGACTTTTATTGTGTTTCATATATTTAAGTGCGTTTATTAACTCATCGTAATCAATTTCTGGCATTTCTTCCGATCCGGCGTTTAATATGGTGCCATTATTCTCTACATCATATTGTGTCTTTGATCTGTACAAATCTGTATAAAATTCATGTACAGATTCTATTATCTTGTTTTTGTCATTGACTACATCGCCATTTTTGTTTTTAATTCTAATGATATTCGATTTGCCAGTAGTTTTGTTTGATCTAAGGATTCTCATGTTTTTGTTTGATTCTATCGTGCTCATGATAAGGCTTGTATTATATTTTCGGATATCTTTTCTTATTTCCTTCCTGATAATCTTATTAAGAGTGTTATATCTGCTTGAGTCTCTGTCAGTTTGTCGTCTTTCCTCAATAAGTTTTATTGTGTTTAATGATAGTTTTTGGTTTTTGCCTGTTTTTCTAAATGATATTGTTTTAACAGCTGTCTGAATACTTTCCGTAATTTTATTTGTAAGGTGATTTATATCCATGTTGTGAAGCTCTGGTTCATGTTCTAATTTCTGTTGTAGTATATTTTGAAATTCTGTTTGGTGTTTGGTAATTGTTTCGATTGTGGGTGTTTTCCTGGGTTTTTTGTGGATCATGTTAAGCCTTTCTAGTTTTTCATTTATTCTAAACGAAGCTCTCACCAATCTGTGGTCGCTTCCCGCGTCAAATTGGTTTAGGACCGATATATCTTTACAGTATTTCAATTTGTCTGTAATAACAAAGTCAATTTCATTTTTTGTCCTACCGTCGGGACTTTTCCATGTCCATTTTCTTTGTTTTTTCTTCATGTAAAATGTGTTTGCGCAGTATAATTGTTCACATTGCAGGTAGTCTAAAAGTGTTTCTCCTCTTACATTTCTCTTACCCAGACCAAATTTACCAATGTAGTGCGGATCCCCAAGCTGCCTCTCTCCCAATTTTGCATTAAAATCTCCTATTATTATACTAAGTTGTGCATTTTCCAATTTTCTCGCCTTTGTAATATCTTCATAGAACTTCTCGACCTCTTCATCAACTGCTGCACTCGTTGGAGCGTATACTTGTATGACCTGTATTTTAAATCGTTTGTTAAGTTCCAGTATAATATATATGACTCTGTGTGATATGCTGTTCATTTTTATTACTTTGTCTCTTTTACTTTTATGTACCATTATAGCCACTCCTCCTGTTGAGACTTGTTTATTGTTTCTATATAAAAGGTGTCCTGATGGGAGGGTAACAGCTTCTTCTCCTTTTAGTCTTGTTTCGCACATTCCTAGAATATCCCAGTTTACATTATCAAGTTCTCTTTCAAGTCTAATTCTGTCTGCTTCTTGTCTCATAGTCCGAATATTATATGTCGCGATCTTAAGTTCTGTGATTTTCCCTTTATTCGAGTTTTTGCCTCCCCCAGAATCCATGAGGCGGACCAACTTTGAGTCAGTGTGAGATTCTGAGTTTTTATCTCTACTCACCTGGGGTAGTTTCGTTTTATAATTCGAATTCATGGTTGGTGCTTTGAAGGTTTTGGCATTAAAACACCACGCTTGCCAGACGTGTTGGTGAGTGTATGGTTTCAGCCGCTCCTAACCTGGAGAACAGACGCTGTTTGTAGCCGCCCATTTTGGGTCAAACGCTACGTACCTGTTGGTCCGCGAGAGGTATTTTATTTCCCTCCTACCCTGCATATCTGCCGAGCATTCCCCTATCCGCCACCCGGGGACGCGTCCTATAGCGGTTACAGGCTCCGCGAAGGAGAGTGATAGAAAGCAAAAATATCTATGATTTATAATCTCTGGTCACTTCCTGTTCCCCGTCACGTGTGTGTCTTATTTCTGTATGCTTACAAGTGTGTTTTATCCAGTTTGTTATGCCCGAGAATGAATTTCGCCGAAAAACAATATTTTTTTTTTTCCACGGCGACATTTTTAAAAGCAGCTAGCGCTCGTTGCGGGCGAGCAACGAAACTTGCAGCTAGCAGCTTGCACGCGCTATGGTACGGGCTCTCTTGGCATTCGACGCTGGTGGAGGACGGACGGTTTGGTGTGACGCCGTCATCGGTCGACATGCGCGTCCCGATGACGGCCATATTTTCAAGAGCACGAGTAGGTCTGTGTGACAGGACCCGTCACGCGCATGGACGCTGATGGTGCCCCAGAACCAAGATGAGGGCATCAACAGGACAGGAGGTTGGAGGCAGAGCGCAGTGTGGGGCCACCGCGTAGGGAACGCGGCGGCTCGCAGATTGGACCACGAGGGGCAATCCGTGTCGTCTGGGGCGTCGGTTCGCCTCCGGTGAGGCCCCAGCTGGTATGCCACCTCTGTCGAGATGCGCCTTCATAGCGTGCCGTGGGGCACAGAGCCAGCCATGGGTGACGGTCTGGAGGAGGAGATCAGGAGGAGAAGGAGAAACCACGCCGGACACGAGGAAGACCTGCTAGCCTTACGCAGAGCCTGGGCCCCACCGAACTACAGTCACCACGTGGAAGACAGTGACATGCCTGGAGGAAGGATGTCGCTGTACCCTGGGTCGGTATATTCTGGTCGGCGTCTTTTCGTGTGTTCGCGTGTGTTTGACAGTTCGTTTCGGTAGATGCCACGTGTTTCTGTTTTATTTGTTGTCTGTTGTTTTTAGTTAATTATTTTTTTGCCATAGACCATTTGTGAATGTTATAAATAAAAAAGCGCCGAACTAAAACAATTTTTAAGTGTCGCCATCATTTGTCTCTCCTTTTCTTCCCCACACCTTGGCTTGATGTTTCCTCGTGGTAGACGAGAGGTCTCGTCAAGTTGCTTAAATATATTATTATCAAACCAATCTAAATATTTTCACTATCAATAACCTTAACAAAAATAATATTTAGTCACAGTTTCGCGTCACGTATCATTTAAGGTTATTACAATTTGACAGATGCGTTATAGACAATAACCATAGAAAAACGTAAAATATATCTATAGTTGAAGATTACGTAACCAGTGTGACCGTTTTTAGTATTTTTAGTACTAAATTGGTATTTTTTCGCCACTTTGGAACACGTTTGGTATTTTTTTAGTATTTTTGATATTTTTGGTATTTTTTGGTATATTTTGTGATTTATGGAAAATAAAATACCATTTTTTGGTATTTTTTTAGTATTTTTGGTATATTTTGTGATTTTTGGAAAATTAAATACTTACCATGTTATCGCATATAACAAAGAAGAGCGTTGATAAAAGTGTTTACATGCCGGCTAGTCAATACAATAATTAAATATGGTGGAGACGAAAGAACGTGTTGAGCGTATAAAATAATACACGCGTAATAGTAATTATCGGTTAATAAAAATTGCTGTAAAATTAAAAAGAAAATAAATTAGAAAAACCAGTTATGACGGCCGCTGAAAAGAATTATTAAATACAGGAAATACACGTGGAACAGAGAATAATAGTGCTGAAAAGAATAATCAAATACATGAAATGCACGTGTAATATTGATGACAATCTTGCTAAAATAAATTACGAAACGAAATGTTCAGAGCAAAGAAAACAAATAATAATAAATCAGAAAGATCTTACCAACCGCTGCTCTCGTTCCGGGTCTATAGATGAAACACTTACACTACATAATATCACTTTTTATTAATTGAAAATAACTTAAAACTATCTTAAATTCACCCCTCGTTGGTTATATGGACCTGAAACACACTTATTCACTATTATACGATTATTTAAGTTATGTTTATTCTTAAAAGTTATTTTTAATAGTAACTTAAACTATCTTAAATTCACCCCTCGTTGGTTATGTATGGACCTGAAACACACTTATGCACTACCATGCAAATATGAAATTTAATGCTGAGTATCAAGCAGACGCCTCGCAGAGATAAGATTTTCTCTTTCAACGTTCGCGGTCTACGTTTGTTTTAAAAAATATATATAAGTTATCTTTCGTACGCGTGAGTTAAAACTCGTCTATCCCGACCAAGCGTCCACTCAAATACTGATTCAAACCAGCTATCGCGTCCACCGCTGGAGACAGGGGGGGAGGAGCTACCCCACCGCGCGGCGGGGCGCTTTCTACCATCTACCAATAGGAAGCCTCCATTTCACCTACCAAGTTAGAAAGTATAAAGTTCCAGGAATATGCATTGAATATAAAATTATTAGAAATGACATATTTACAAAATATAAGCATTGTTTAAACACATTAAGGACCCAAAGACCCGTTAATCTGATAAAACCATTATAAGAGAAAGTTTTCCAAGAATTAAGGTATTTTGTTGAAACAAAATAATAGATGTTTGGCTTCTATGCTACCATAACCCATGGTAATATCTTGATCATACTACCTATGTATATATCAATCGGCCCTCTTTTTTGATCAAGATATACCATGTGAAGAACAAAGAAACCAAACATAATGTAAGTAGACAAAAACTATTATGCCGGAGCTGAACGAATCTCATCGGCATGAACTTTAACAGGCTTCCCGCGACGTTCTACCCAGTAAACGTGTCCTCTTCCGATGGGCAATAAGATCCGATGCGGACCACTCCATTTAGGAGCAAATCCAGCGTGAAAACCGGTATTCGTATCAGACTGAGGGTGTTCTCTAATTAATACAGCCTGCCCTATAACGTATTTCGAAACCGTATCATTATCAGGTGCGTAACGTTGTCTATATTCCTCCTGAGACACTCGTATTTCGTTATCTAACTGGGTACGCTCACGTGCTCCCGCTGTTGGGAAGATATCTCCATCGGGAGAATGAATCATCCATTCACCTGGACGGGGAATGTCGTAACCTAATAATGCCGTGCTAGGAGATACGCCTGTTGACTCATTACGACGACCACGTAACGCATATAAAATAGTCGGTAAATGTTCATCCCAACGATTATGAGGTTGACCTTGTAAATAAATACGCAACGCTTTCTTAATTTCTTGGTTTCTACGTTCCGTAATATTCGCTCGTGGATGGTACACTGCCGTTGTCCAGTGCAAACATTGCCATCTATCTAGTGCGCTGGTCCACAAACGATTCTTAAAATTAGTGGCATTATCCGACAAGATCGCTTTTGGATATCCGTAACGAGAGAATACGTCATCTTCTAATATTTTAATTATAATCGGAGCTCTACTCGATCGTACCGCAAACGCTTCCACCCATCGTGTATATAAATCCGTAACTACTACAATAAAACGCTTGCCGTGTGTGGATATAGGATAGGGTCCCATCAAATCGACTGCGCATACGTCAAATGGTTTATGTACGTGAGTATTACCTAATGGGGCCGCAGGACGAGTCCGTACGGCTCTCGATAGAGCACACGTCATACACGCTCTCACATATTGCTCAACGTCAGTACGCATGTTCGGCCAAAAGAAATGGCGTGCCGCAGCCCGAGTCGTTTCTTTAGCTCCGGGATGACCTGCCACACGATTATCATGATACGTAGATATAACCTTCAAAACCATCGATCGGGGTACAAATAAACGCATATCATCATCCGCAAATTTTCTCCAAAGATAATCACCTAATAACGCATAATCACGTAAATATTGTTGTTCGTGACGTGCCGTCGATGTATTTGGTCGAGATAATAATATACGCAACCTATTTATACGTCGTTGTACGTCGGTATCTCTTTTCTGTCGTAACCGTATTTCTTCCGCAAGACTTACATCTAATACCTCAACATCGTCGGATGACTCAACCGCGTCCGGCTGGTCCTCCGTCACCGCATCATCTTCCGTTTGATGTACTTGTGCCGTTATCTCATTCGTTTCCGTTGATGGGTACATCATGCGACTTAAATCTTTTGTGTCTGCCTCCGTTACTATTGGGGACGATTCGGGATTTCGGGATAACGCATCAGGGAGTTCATTTTTACGACCGGGACAATGTTCAACTGTAAAATCAAATTCCTGTAAGAGGAGTGCCCATCTGATGAGCTTTGCCCTATCATTTTTCGCCGTATTCAACCACGTTAATGCTTTATTATCCGTGCGTAGCTTAAACGATCGTCCTTCTAAATACGGACGATATCTTTTAATGGCCCATACGGCCGCAAACGCTTCCTGCTCATTCGAATGCCATTTTTGTTCGGCCGGTGAAAAACGCATACTCGCATATGATATAACATCCCGTTCTCCGTCAGAGCGTGGATGATATAATACGGCCGCAATACCTGACTTACTCGCGTCTGTTTGTAAAATGAATTCGCGATTAAAATCGGGTCGTGACAATTTTAACGGTTGTGACATAGCCAACTTAATATTACGCATAGCGGTATCGGCTTGGCTATTCCACCGATACGGCCGATTAACTTTTAATAAATCGGTTAACGGAGCAGCAATCTCAGAGAATCGCGGTACATACTCTCTTAACCAATTACACAGTCCTAAGAAGCCACGTAGTTCTTTACGAGTTCGCGGAGCTGGTGCAGAGAAAATCTCCTTGCAATGAGACATTTGAGGATAATTTCCTTCCGCAGTAACAACATGTCCCAAATACTCTATTTCTGACGTGGCTAATTTACATTTATCAGGCGAACATTTCAACCCGAACTGATCTAACCTTTCAAAAACCAGTCTTAAGTGATGGAGATGACTCTCCCAGTCAGAAGAATAGATGACAATATCGTCTATATATACAATACAAAATTCTCTTAAATAACCGGCAAGAACTTGCTGACACATCGCTTTCTGGAAGCAGCTCGGGGCTCCCTTAAGTCCGAAGGGCATAACCTTAAATTGATATAACGCACCGTCAGGAGTAGAAAATGCCGTATAAGGTTTAGAAGCAGGATCGAGAGGATCGAACTTAAAACTACTTAGATGAAACGTCACGTCCGGTCTTAACTTATACTGCAAATTTGCATCACTTCAAAAATTTTCAAATTAGGACAATATTCTTGGCATATACTAGTATCAATTTTCATGACAGTTTAATTAAAAATAAATAATTCATATCAAAATTATTAAAACAAGTGTATCGTGAGTTAAAACACTCTTTTACAGTGTCTTTTCATATCTGTCAAAAAGGCGCCAATACTTCCATCTGACAGTTTTTGGTAAGAGTGAATTACACTTTAAAATTACAATTTTTTGCTCAACAACTATCTTCTCGTGATGGCAAACTGCAATATTTGCAAATCTTATAAAAATTCAGCCTTTCTACATTGCAAAAATTGCGAACATGACTTTCACGCTGATTGCTTGGGCATGTCAATTGACAACTTCAAAAAAATGTCTACAGACTATATTAAATCATGGAAGTGTATAAATTGTAAAAAAAATAAATCAAACAAACCGCAAGGCAAATCCCCGCTAACACAGCACTGCACCAAATCCGATGATTTAAATCTTGATAAATCACTGATAACTATTGATTATAATGCGGCATCAAAATACTCTAATGAACTTGAGAACTTGAAAACTACACTTATAAGCCATATAAATCTTAAACTGGAGGAAACAAACAAAAAATGGCAGGAAATTTCTGACCAAAACACCACTATTATAAACAGTATCAACTTTATAAGTGCACAGTATGAAGATATTTTAAATAAAGTACATGACATTGAAGGCAGATGTAAAAAACTTGAATCGGAGAAGCTTGAGAAGGAGGAAATAATACACAAACTGGATAAACTAGAGAGTAAAATTCAGGACCTGGAATACCAGAAGATTGCAAATGAAATAGAAATTCGCGGATGTCCGGAAGATTTAAATGAAACTCCCCAGGATTTAATAAACAGTACCGTCAGACTTATCTCTACAATCAACTGCAATGATGTCAAGTCAACGGATATTCTTTCTATAATGAGGGCAAAGCAACACCACTCCAAAACTACACCTCGTTCAATAATTATTAAATTTGCTAATAAATTATCTCGCGATGCCATTTTAAAACAGGTAAAAATATTTAATAAATGTAATCCAACACAAAAATTGAATACATCTCACTTCAAGAACACAGAAAAATCAACACCACTGTTTTTGTCAGAGCATATTACCCCTAAAACTAAATTTTTGTTAGCCAAAACTAGGAAAATTGCTATAGATAATGTTTGGATACAAGATGGCTCTATTTGTACGAGAAAAAATGAAAATGATAGATTATTTCGAATTAAAAACGAATCTGATTTATATAAACTTTAATAACTATATTTTATGCACTGTACCCTACTTCATTTACAATTTAATACCAAGTGATCTTATGTTAGTTTTAGTTATATATTATTGTTTATACTTTAAGGTGTATACGTGTGTGAATTTATGTTTATTTTATTGGAGGTTAAATTTTAATAACTTCGAACACAGAACACACTTTTTAGCGTTAGAAATTCACAAACTGTTATTTTATATTATATTTTTTGAGACAGAGCATTTTAAAATATCACTATGTAACTTTATATATGAACTTATACTGAATACTGCATATATTTCTGCCACAAAAAACATATTGTTATATGAGACGGATACAGTAAATATTGATTATATAACGAAAAAGTTATCTCTACCTACATCAATGTGGAGGCGTTTTATTACACTACTGCCTGAATATACTTGGAAAGAAACAAATTATGTATTTTGTAAAGGTTTTAAATTGTTATTCACAGATGTCACTATTTTGATATATTATATTTCAGAAAGAATATGTTTAAAAGTGTATTTTAAGGTAAAATTTACTAAAGCTATATTAACACATATATATATGTGTGTGTATATATATATATATATATATATATATATATATATATATATATATATATATATATATATATATATATATATATATATATATATATATATATATATATATATATATATATATATATATATATATATATATATATATATATATATATATATATATATATATATATATATATATATATATATATATATATATATATATATATATATATATATATATATATATATATATATATATATATATATATATATATATATATATATATATATATATATATATATATATATATATATATATATATATATATATATATATATATATATATATATATATATATTTTTTTTTATCTTAAAAAATAGAATTCTTAAAATGGTTCAAGTATATTATACACTATGTATGGGATTTGATTTAATATCAATGTGTGTGGGGTTTGATTTTATAACAATATTTGTTTGTATAGAGCCAATAATAAATTATGCATGTTACTGTGCAAATTACCATAATAATATGATGTACTGTGCTATATTGTGTTACTGTACAAACTACATTATTATTATTATATTGTATTATTGTATACACTTAAACATCATGTTGAGTGGATACTTTGTTGAGTTTGGCCTACTACATAAAGCATTAGTCACGATTTTTATTTCTAAGCATTTTAAGGGAAAGAACATTGTAATATATTCTGTGAAAAATTTTCGCCGTCTTTATATCACTGTTCAGTACTCAATATCAGAATGTACTTATTTATTATTAGTGTTTATGTATAAATTTATATCTTTGAAATGTATAGTATTATATTTTTTGGGTAATGCACTTATATATTATACCATAAAACAAAATCGTGAGATAGTTCATGTATATATTAGATATAATTTATTATCGAAAATATCACTGATCAATATTCTATAGTATTATAATACTTTGAATGAGCATAACCAACTGTTGATTATATTGGGCTTATCACTATTCATTACACTAAAGTACATATTTATTTATAAATAATAGAAAAATGATTCAAAATATCGATATAGATTTGGTATCGATTGATACTAAACTCATCAACCATGTTAATGACTGCAAAGATTTTTTCACAAGCAACTACGCGTTAAAAATATTAAATCTCAATATACGCAGTATTGAGAAAAATCATGATGAACTGTTACTTTTTCTTGAAGACTCACATGTAAAATTTGACGTTATCATAGCTACTGAAGCATGGACAAATCAATATATTATTCCAAGAGCTATCAGTGGGTTCCAAATGTTCAGATCTAATATATCCTTCAATAAGGCAGATGGTGTGGTCGTGTATGTTAAAGAATACTTAAATCCTAGATTAATTGAATGTGAAGTGACCGATGCAAACTGTGTGCAAATAATAATCGATAATTCTTTTTCAATCTTTGGTGTCTATAGGTCGCCTCATATTGTGAATACTAAACCTTTCATAACATCACTTTCTGACTTAATCAAACAAAATTCTAAGTATCAACATATAGTTTTAGCCGGTGATATAAATATAAACACAATTGGATCGAAACACTATCAGTCACTTGAGTACGAATGTGCATTGGCTGAACTAGGACTATTGTCTGCTATAAATCTACCGACGAGAGAAACCAACATCTCTCACTCGTGTCTTGATCACATTTATGTTAAATCCAACTTAGCAGTTGTTGCAGCAGTGGTGAAATCTACCATAACAGATCACTATAGCACTATCTGTGGCCTTGTTAAGAAAGAAAACACACACGCTAAAGACAAAACTCCAAGTAAATCAATAAAATTTACAAATGTCAATAAACTAATGGATGCTCTTACAAAAACAGATTGGTCAGACGTATTAAATGAAACATGCACAAACTCTGCACTGAAAATTTTTATGTTGATCTTAGAAAAACATTTGTTAGAAAGTACAGAAATTAAAGCTAAAAAGCCCAAGTTATTACCTATTAAACCATGGATGAATGAATCTATTCTAAGTTGTGTCAGAAAAAGAGATATATTACATCTAGAGGTTAAAAAATATCCTCATAATAAATCTTTCTATCAATATTATATTAAATACAGAAATATATGTAATAAAATCATAAAACACCATAAAGAAAAATATTACAAATCAATTTTACAAAAAGATCATTCTTCAAAAACTGCCTGGAAGATAGTGAAAGAACTAAATAATGTAAATGACTCAAACAAAACAACTATTAAATCAATTGCTATAAGCGATTCTCTGATTCATGGAGATAAACCAATTGCTGACTGTATGAATGAACATTTTGCAGGTATAGGTAATAAACTAGCTACTGAATTATTCTCTAAATCACAGAAAACTGAACAAGAGATTCTTAAAAATTATGAACGGAAAAAATATACGCACGCAAAGTTTAAATTAATGAATATAACCAAAGATGACACCATTAAGTATATTGAAGATATTCGTACAGATAATTCTAAGGGATACGATAAAATACAAGCCAAAATAATAAAATCAGTAAAAAATCAAATCGCTGAACCATTAACTCATATTCTAAATTGTAGCTTATCACATGGTGAGTTTCCTGAGGCGTTCAAATGTGCTAGGGTAATCCCACTTTATAAAGGAGGTGACCATAAAAATCCCAACAACTATAGGCCAATATCCATTTTGAGTGTTTTATCAAAAATATTTGAAAAATGTGTCAGCCTTCAACTTACAAAACATCTAGAAACGCTCAATATTCTTGCAGAAAATCAATATGGCTTTAGAAAAAATAAGGGTACGGACGAAGCTCTTCTGTCAATAATCAAAGATATTGCTAGTAATGACACTCCTTCGCTTCACGCTGTCCGGAGACTCAGATGGCAAGGCCGCTGACCAGCTCCGAACAGCACTCAGCGTAGACGTGTGCAGTTTAGGTGGAGCGCTAGGGACGACGTGAAGCGTCGTCTCAAGGTGTCACTCCCCTCGGATAAACTATTAATACTACTGGACCAAGGTAAGAGAACATTAAAGGCCACTCACCGTGAGGACGTGGTCTCCCAGCTTGGACCCCTGTCGATGATGGTGGATCGACAGCCCACCAGGCGTAGTCTGCGTTGACCTACGGGTTGGTGGACGTCCTCGGCCACTGGGAAGGTCCGTGTTCAGCCCAACGTATGCAAAGAAGATTTAAAACTTATAGTTGGCTTAGAGCCGATGGAAACACCTAGGTAGCACAACCTGACCGAGGGAATCCGTCGGACGAAACCCTGGCAGGCGACTCGCCGAAACGCGCAAAGGCCTCTACGGTTCAGCCAAGGCAACAGTCTCAGGAAAAACCCAGCCAGTTGCACCAGGCTTGGCTCAAGTTAGAGTTTCTTACTTTCGTTGGGTAGAAAAAATACAATAAAAATTATTGCCGGCGCTGGGGCACCGGACTTGAGACGAGAAGTTATTTATTAATTTCTACTGCTGGCGGCTCGGCCAGACTTTAAAAAAATTTTCCTTTTTGAAAAAAAAATAAAATCGATGTTAAAAGAATCGTTCCTCTTTTTTAAAATTAAAATTCTTTTTACACGCGGTAAAAACTCAGCGCGCCTTTTTTTCTCTCCCAGCTGACAAGACAAAATGTTGCCATTTTATAAAAAAAATATTTCCCCAAAAATGAATGGTGCTTCCCGCGGTATTTTGGGTAGGTACCCGAAAATACTCGCACGTCATATAGGGGCGTCGGATTTCTCTCGCTCACGTCACTCGTGACGACTGACCGGCCGGTATCAGTAACATTGATAGAAATAGAAAAACCATAGCAATATTTTTAGACTTAGCCAAAGCTTTTGACACGGTTTCTCATAAACTTTTATTAAAAAAGTTAGAAAACGTGGGAATTCATGGAACAGAATTAAAATTCTTCAAAGAATATATTGAAAAACGATCCCAGTTTGTACAAATTGGAACCACAACCAGTGACATAAAGCAAATAAATTATGGCGTTCCTCAAGGTAGTACCCTTGGACCAATTTTATTTTTAATTTACATAAATGATCTCTGTTTTCTTAAAATTGGAGGAAAAATTATTACTTTTGCAGATGACACTGCACTACTTTTCAATAGTGACACATGGGAAAAAGCGTACGTATTGGCAGAAAAGGGAGTCAATATAGTTAAATCATGGCTAGATAACAGTGTCTTATCTCTTAATATAAAAAAAACTAAATTTATGACCTTCAGTATTGACACACGAGGACAACCTTTGGATCAACATTCTATTACAGTTCACAATTGCTACAAAAATTTCTGTCAATGTACCCCCCTGGAAAAATGTAACGAGATCAAGTATCTAGGAGTTGTTGTTGACAATAACTTAAATTGGAAAAAGCATATTGAGGAATGTTCCATAAAAATTCGAAAACTAATCTATCTATTTTTACGTATTCGCAATGTTTTTAAAATAGATGACCTTAAGTTCATCTATTATGCAGTTGCTCAATCTATACTATGTTATGGCATCATAGTTTGGGGAGGAACGTATAAAACCGCACTAAGTCCCATTGAAATAGCCCAGAAGAGTATCATTCGAGTTATTAATAAAAAACCTTTCAGATATCCGTCTAATTCATTATTTTTTGAATTTGAAGTTTTAGATATTCGTCAGCTATACCTCAAGAAATTAATCATTTACTCACATAAGCTCAATATAACACAATATACTCGAGTTGAAAATTCCTACAATATTAGACACAGACTTTTACCCATCCCCAGAGCTCATACCACGTTTGCTCAAAAACATTTTGATTTTATTTTGCCTCGTATTTTAAACATATTTACAAAAGAATTGATTGGTTCTGAGATATATAATATAAAATCACTAAGTGCTATGAAAAATAAACTATCTTCTTGGATTCTCAACAAAGGTAGAATGAACATTGAAGATATATTTTTTAAAATTATGAAATGATTATAAAACCGTGATGTTATAGCTTATATTATAATTTGTATTTTTGATTTTTTTTATATGTTATAATTATATATTAGACATAAATGGGTTACATAAGTAAAGACTGTGTCAGTTAAAATGAATTGTAAAGCTATTCCGACACAAGCACTGCTTAGTGGAATAGTTCTTATCCACTGGATGTTGGTACTGATAGATTGTATTCATTTTGTCAGTGCCAACATGTTATACTAAATTGTCAATTTTTAAAAAAAATTTTTTTTTTTTTTTTGTTCTATGTTTCACTGTCGTATTGTTGTAATTTTTTATGTATGGTTATTGTGGATTTAAATAAATAAATAAAAAATAAATAAAAAACTTGCCAATATCCCTTTGTTAAATCTAACGTGGAAAATATCTTTGCGTTTCCGAGATCCTTTAATGTTTCGTGGATGACCGGTAAAGTGGAGACCTCGCCCTCAGTGATGTCATTTAACCGACGGAAGTCTACACAGATACGATAATCATTATCTCCCTTTTTCGGAGCCATCACGATAGGAAAACAATACGGAGATCTACTCGCTTCGATTACGTCATCAGTTAACATTTCTTCGATTTGTTTATGTAAATTACGTTTCTTAGCGTCTGATAAACGGTACGGTGGGATACGAATGGGTGTCTCATCTTTCAGCCGGATAACGTGCGGCTGCAAGCGAGCAGGGCCTGCATATGGGGTAAATAAAGCATTAAATTCTCGCAATATTTTATGTAATTCATTTTTTTTCGCATTAGATAAGTCGTTCGTAATATTTGGTAACTGTACGTTAGTTAAATTTGGTTGACGCTTCGTCGAATGAAAATATGCCGTAATTCTTTCCTTCTTGCCGAAATACAACGCTCCACGAATAAAATCAATCACGCCGTGTTCCGCTATTAACCAATCAATACCTAATATTACGTCATCTCGGAGACCGTCGACTACTAAAAATTCGTTTTTTATTATAACGTCTGCTATCGAGCAGTCTATTTCAGCTTTCGCTACTACCGTCATTTTTGCCGAAGCATGTGCAAGATTTAAACTTTTTACATCACAAAATTTTCTTCTATACTTGTGTACTAAATCTGCACGAATTAAACTGTGAGAGGCGGCAGAGTCTACTAACGCTACATAGAGACGATCATCGATCGTCACGCTTATCCGTGGGAGGCTAATTTTACCAATCGCACAGACACCGTCTACTTTATGTTCTAGTTCGCAAATTCCGTCACTGTACTCCTCTTCGTACCTACTCATCACTTTCGCCATCTCATTACTATCCAGCG
Source organism: Molanna angustata (assembly GCA_963576475.1). Classification (NCBI taxonomy): domain Eukaryota; kingdom Metazoa; phylum Arthropoda; class Insecta; order Trichoptera; family Molannidae; genus Molanna; species Molanna angustata. The sequence goes on along the minus strand of OY754989.1, from coordinate 611,658 downwards.
CAACTACTGCAGTACCTAACTTGTGATCCGGCGCGACAACCGGTTTCCTTTCTTCGAACTCCTCTGACGCAACTACCAGCTTCTCATCATCCGACGTACCTGACGCAACTATCAACTCCCTATCGTTCAACAAATCTACCAACTCTACCTCCGACGCGAATTTCGAACTATCTCGTATGTAACCTGCCTTCTCATTATTAGCCTCCGCGGTTTCAATGCTATCCTCATCATCTTCTCTATGCACATCAGCCTCTACCACCATCTCAGTAAAACCTACAGAGTTTTGATCGCCTATTTCTACCATTACTTCATCAAAATATTCAATCTTTTCATTATTAGCCTCCACGGTCTCAATGCTATCATCCTCTCTATGCACATCAGCTTCTACCACCATCACAGTAAAACCTTCAGATCTTTGATCGTCTCTTTCTACAATTACTTCATCAACAGACTCAATCATATTAATAGCTTTCTCATTATCAGTACAGGGCGCCAGTTCCACGTTTGTTAACCTGGTGGAACGCAGGTTTAATTTCTTCGGGAGCCCGCGACAGGTCGAGGTCCGTAATTTGTGTTCCTGTCAGGGCGGCGAGCGTTTCCCGATTTCGATGCGATAAACTCGTTTCTTTCCACGCAATCTTTATTAAAATGACGACCAGGGCAAAATTGACATTTTGGTAATTGCATTCTGTTTACCGGGCTATTATTGTTCGGGTGCGAATTTGCATTACGGCTGTTGTTTGGACGCATATTATGATTATCCTGCCGGTACGTTGGGGTATTATAGATAACACTGCTTTCGCGAGAAATATCATGTTGGGTATTTCTATTTTCATGAATACGTTCGGCAACTGGCTGAAATAACGTTTGTCGGGGGAAATCAATCATCATAACTTTATCTTTAAGCGACGTGAACGTAAAATTTCCCAAAATCACTCCGACATCTAAAATGTTGCGATACGTGTCTCTCATCAGGTATATTAAGTCGGAGCATGAAGCATCCGACGGAGCCGTTCCAAAGAGCCGCATATGAACCACTTCCTTCCGCTTAAGGAATGCGATTCCACCCTCATCCGCACGCTGACGGTCACCATAATAATTAGCCATAAGCGAAGACCGGGCAACGTCTATTCCGTATCTACCAATTAAAAAACCTTTGAATTCATCCCATGTCCATTTACCCTGCGCATGAGGAGACCACCAACGCTTGGCTTCTCCTCGCAACCTCTGAGACGCACGGCCGACCATTGACGCTGGAGAACAAAATATGTGGTCGAAAAACGCTTCGCATGCCGTGATAAATAAAACAGGGTCTTCTTCTGGAAGACCGCTGAACGTATCTTCCAGTTCGCGACGTTGTAAATATGGGAATAAATGTTCAATTCCCGGGCTATCGTTTCTTGGAGGTTCTGGAATATCGCGGCTTGCATTATCATTTATTATAGCCCTAGTAACCCGTCTATTATCCCCTCCGCCGCCATCGTTTTCACGCTCTACTACTCCGAAAATAATATATTTAAATAAACGAAAAACAAGTTGAAATAACATTTTTTTAGTTAATACGAGAAAAAAACTTCAAACGAAAAGAAAACGCTCAAAACCTCAGGGTGGTTCGATAAAAACTACTGTTTTTAAAAATGGCTACACGTTGGATAGCGCCAAATTGTTATCGCATATAACAAAGAAGAGCGTTGATTAAAGTGTTTACATGCCGGCTAGTCAATACAATAATTAAATATGGTGGAGACGAAAGAACGTGTTGAGCGTATAAAATAATACACGCGTAATAGTAATTATCGGTTAATAAAAATTGCTGTAAAAATAAAAAGAAAAAAAATTAGAAAAACCAGTTATGACGGCCGCTGAAAAGAATTATTAAATACAGGAAATACACGTGGAACAGAGAATAATAGTGCTGAAAAGAATAATCAAATACATGAAATGCACGTGTAATATTGATGACAATCTTGCTTAAATAAATTACGAAACGAAACGTTCAGAGCAAAGAAAACAAATAATAATAAATCAGAAAGATCTTACCAACCGCTGCTCTCGTTCCGGGTCTATAGATGAAACACTTACACTACATAATATCACTTTTTATTAATTGAAAATAACTTAAAACTATCTTAAATTCACCCCTCGTTGGTTATATGGACCTGAAACACACTTATTCACTATTATACGATTATTTAAGTTATGTTTATTCTTAAAAGTTATTTTTAATAGTAACTTAAACTATCTTAAATTCACCCCTCGTTGGTTATGTATGGACCTGAAACACACTTATGCACTACCATGCAAATATGAAATTTAATGCTGAGTATCAAGCAGACGCCTCGCAGAGATAAGATTTTCTCTTTCAACGTTCGCGGTCTACGTTTGTTTTAAAAAATATATATAAGTTATCTTTCGTACGCGTGAGTTAAAACTCGTCTATCCCGACCAATCGTCCACTCAAATACTGATTCAAACCAGCTATCGCGTCCACCGCTGGAGACAGGGGGGGAGGAGCTACCCCACCGCGCGGCGGGGCGCTTTCTACCATCTACCAATAGGAAGCCTCCATTTCACCTACCAAGTTAGAAAGTATAAAGTTCCAGGAATATGCATTGAATATAAAATTATTAGAAATGACATATTTACAAAATATAAGCATTGTTTAAACACATTAAGGACCCAAAGACCCGTTAATCTGATAAAACCATTATAAGAGAAAGTTTTCCAAGAATTAAGGTATTTTGTTGAAACAAAATAATAGATGTTTGGCTTCTATGCTACCATAACCCATGGTAATATCTTGATCATACTACCTATGTATATATCAACCATTTTTTGGTATTTTTTTAATATTCTGTCTGCATCCACTTTTTTTGTCTATGATAATTTTACCGCTCTTTATTTCTATTATTTCCTCATTGATGGACATGGTGGTGGCGGGATCTTTTGAATTACATTTTTTAACTGGTGATTTTTAACATTATTCTAAAAATACTAAAAAGTATCGAACATTAAATAACTTTTGTATAATTACATGTATCGTCCACATTGAACAAAGTTTGTTGACATTTTGTGTTTTGGTGGAGTTAATAATTATTATGAAGCGACAATACGAACAAAATATTGTCCTGAATAGGAACAGAAATGAATTTCATAATAAATTTACTTTCAGATGCACAATCATGCATCTTTAAGTAGGTAATCTCAATCTTTTGTTAATCATATTCTTTGTAGGAAAAATGAAGTTTTTTTTCATATCTATGGGGCGATTAAATTTTTTTTTTCTTCGATTACAGTTAGTGACAGTGCTAAGTATTTAATTAACAGCTCCAGTACGGTAACAGCTCAGTTTTGTAAGATATTTTCAATTATATAATATTTTTGCCTTGAATACAATATTTGGATTTTTAGGTACCTACATGACAGCTGATTATTTTCAGCAAGAGCTTATGTGTTTAAATTGACTTTTCTGCAAAGATGATCATTATTATTCTGTCTTCTTATATGTGATTTTGGAGATGTAAAACTACACGTTTCATTACTTGTATAACAAAGATTTATTCAGATTACAATCAATACATGTTCTCTTTCAATGACATACCTAACAGGAAGCATAAACATTAGTATTGCCATCCTTCACACTCTACAGAGTTGCCAGCATAAATATTAACACCCCCTTCCAACTCTAGTACTTTAGAAGTCTTATATAAAATAAAAATATTTTACACAAAATTATGTTTTACAAAGACCCAATAATGCTCTGAACTTTTCAAATTTAATTCTTGGTAAGCTTTAGTCATAATAGAAAACTCATAATAGAAACAATAGAAAATAACAAAAATATGAAAGTCTTAAAAGGAATAGAATCTCGCGGCAACCATAACATAACTAAAATTAAGGATCAAAATGGAATTGTCGTAAGAGACAAGCATTCTATATGCAAAACCGTTGAAAATTTTTACTCAAAACTTTACACAACACATATTCATCACGAAGAAAACCAAAAATGTATAATGAACGTAGGGTCAGAAGATTTACCAGATGTGGAAATTAACGAAATTGAAAATGCCTTAAAGCAAATGAAAAGTAACAAAGCTCCAGGTGATGATCAGATAACAAGTGATATGCTAAAGTTAGGGGGGAGAAAGTTGATAGAAGCTATAAAAATATTATTGAACAAATGCCTAGAACAAGGCAGGATACCTAATGGCTGGCAAAACGCTGAAGTAAAAATATTATTTAAAAAAGGAGACAGCGATAACTTAGAAAACTATCGACCCATTAGCCTGCTTTCCCACCTGTATAAGTTGCTAACAAAAATAGTAACAAATCGCTTAACCCTGAAATTTGATAGTTATCAACCCGTAGAGCAAGCTGGTTTTCGCAAAAGTTTTGGAACCAGAGATCACATTCAGACATTAAGACTACTCATAGAGAAGACAACAGAGTATAACATACCTATACATCTAGCTTTTGTTGACTACCAAAAAGCGTTTGATTCAGTTGAAAAATGGGCAATTATCGAGGCACTCCAAAATGCAAGAATAGATTCCAGGTATATACAACTAATAAACTTTATATATGAAAATGCAACTATGACTGTTGTAATCGATGACGACACTAAAACTGAAAAAATAAAAATTCAAAAAGGTGTGCGACAAGGTGACACAATTTCGCCAAAGCTATTCACGCTAGCCCTAGAAGATGTATTTAAAACCCTCAACTGGGATAACAAAGGGGTGAAGATAGATGGCACATATTTGAGTCACCTAAGATTCGCTGATGACATAGTTGTTGTAGGTGAGAGCATTGATGAATTAAGTCAAATGATTAATGAATTGCATGAGGCTTCTAGCAAGATTGGTCTAAGTATGAACATAGCAAAAACGAAAATTATAAGTCCAGAAAACAAAATCATCACTGTTAACAATAAGAATCTCGAAATAGTGGATGAATACATATATCTTGGACACAAGATAAAACTGGGCAAAGAAAACCAAACAGCGGAACTGCCAAGAAGAATAGGAATGAGTTGGGCAGCTTTTAACAAACTTAGACACATTCTAGAAGATAAAGAGATTCCGATCTGTCTGAAAAGAAAAACATATGAATCATGTATACTGCCAGTGACTACATATGCATTGGAGACCATGGCCCTTACAAAAAGAAATGTAGAAAAACTCAAATGCACACAGCGATCCATGGAAAGATCCATGCTTGGTATAAGCCTAAGAGACAGAATAAGAAATGAGGAAATTAGGAAAAGGACCAGAGTAGCGGACGTCATGGATCGCGTAGCTACATTGAAATGGCAATGGGCGGGACATATTGCTAGACAGGAACCCGCAAGATGGACCCCTAAAATATTGAGATGGAGACCTTGGGAAAGTAAGAGAGGCGTCGGAAGACCTCAAAAAAGATGGTCTGACGACATAGCCGCTGTGGGGGGTAGAAATTGGCTGCAAGCAGCAAACGATAGAAGGAAGTGGAAGAATATGGAAGAGGCCTATATCCAGCAGTGGAAGACAGAGGGCTGAAGAAGAAGAAGAAGAAGAAGCTTTAGTCATCATATCTGCAATTTGCTCATTAGTACTTATGTAACATAATTTCACAATATCTTTGCTAATAATATCTCTGATAAAATGATGTTTAATATCAATATGTTTTGATCTTTTTGTTTCTTAAGTATTGGCCATTTTTATAGCAGATTGATTGTCTTCATAGACATGTATTACACTTAATTCAACACTCAATATATCTTCTATCAATTGTTTCAAAAATAAACATTCCGTTAAACATAAAGAAATAGCAACATATTCAGATTCTGCTGAGGACAAAGCAACAACAGTCTGTTTTTTAGATTTCCAACAAATTAAATTATTATTCAATTTTATAACATATCCTGTAATACTTTTTCTATCAATTATATTTGAACCAAAATCAGCATCAACATACGCTGTTAAAAAATAATTTTCAAAATTATTACTCTTACAAAATTTTAAACAAAAATTCTGAGTTCCTTTAAGATATTTCAAAACATTTTTCAAGCTTTTCCAATGAGTAAATGTAAATGTATGCTGAAATTGACTATAGTAAGTAACAGCAAAACATAAATCTGGCCTAGAACCTAACATAATGTACATTAAACTTCCTATCAATTCTCTATAAGGCAAATAAGAATAATCATCATTATTAGTATTTTGAGTTAGCTGTAAGCTTACATTAATAGGTACATCACTTTTATTACAATTTAACATTTCAAATGTTTCCAAAACTTTACTAATCAATTCTTTCTGAGAAATAAAAATACAATCATCGACAAACTCTATCTCTATTCCCAAAAATTTTAATTTATTTCCATTGCTTAAATCTTTCATTTCAAAATTAGAATGTAACAACTTTTTCAAATTAAAAATTTCTGCATCATTGTCTGAAAATATAAGTATATCATCTACCCATATGAGTAAGTATAAATTTCCTTTAATATACAGACAAGGATCAACTTTACTTCTATTAAGACCAATACTAATCAAATAAGAATTAAAGCATTCATTCCATTGTTTTGGTGCACATTTTAAACCGTATAAAGATTTTTTCAATTTACAAACTAAATTTGGGGTTACACACTTTAGCCCATCTGGTGGTTTCATATACACAGGTTCTTTCAACTGTCCATTTAGAAATGCAGATTTCACATCCATCTGATGAATTCTCAAATTTTTCTCTATAGTTAAAGTTAGTAAGACACGTAGTGTCAACATACGAGCTACTGGTGCATATAGGTCTTCTTCATTTGTATGTTCTTGCATGAATCCTCTAGCAACTAGTCGAGCTTTCTTCATTTCCTGATTATTCACTGTTTTCTTTGTAAATATCCACTTTGAATCAATTAACTTTACATTTGTGGGTTTTGTTACCAAATCCCATGTACCATTTCTTTCGTGATTTGTAAGTTCTTCGTTTATGGCTGATTGCCATCCATCGTCAGATTCAATTGCCTCTTTAAATGTTGATGGATATTCTGATGGCAATGTTCCCACCGTTAATGCTGCCACCATGTTTAACTCATAGTCATCAAATTTTGAAGGTTTCCTTTTCTGTCTTTTGCCATTATTCTCACATTGTGGCTGAATCTCGTCAATTTTTATGATCTCTTCTTCACTCTGATCTGAATTTTCATTATAACCTTCACTTCTATCATCATCGTATGTATAAATAGTTGGCGTTTTTAAAACAAAAGTTTCATCAAATTTTACAGATTTTGCTGTCACAACTTTCTTAGACATTGGGTCCCATAGGCGATAGCCATTTGAAGCATAGCCAATCATAGTTAAAGTTTTACTCCGTTCTGATAATTTTCCCATTCGATCTTCTTTTGGAATATGCATGTAAGCAGTACTTCCAAATACTCTTATGTTATTAATATCAACGTTTCTATCATACCATACTTCAGCTGGAATTTTGTTCTTGGTTGCCGTAGTCGGTAAGCGATTAATGGTGTATACTGCAGATCTGACAGCCTCACCCCACATCTCCTTTTCAAGATTTGACTCTGTAATTAGACATCTTGCCATATTCATAACTGTACGATTCATTCTTTCACAAACACCGTTCTGTTCGGGATTACGAGCAACATTGTATTCAATTTGTATACCCTTTTGACGACAAAAATCTTTAAACTGTGTAGAACTATACTCTCCACCTCCATCGCATCTAAACCGGGAAATTCTTGATTGAAATTTTGCAGTAACCATAGCTTCAAATTCAATAAACTTTTTATACACTTCTGATTTCGCTTTCAATAAATAGACACAGGTAAAATGCGAAAAATGATCAATAAACATTACATAATATTTGTATCCATCATAAGTTATCGGTGTTATTGGTCCTGCAACGTCTGAACTGACAACTTCCAAAATCCTTTTTGCTTTCTTGTCATCAGAAATTGAATTAAATGTGCTTCTTGTCATCTTTCCTTTTAAACATATTTCACATAGTGATTTAGCACGATAAATTGACGAGTGTCCCATTCTCCTATGCAATAAATCGTCGTCAACAGTATTTACACATGATTTGTTGTTATTTATTTTTAACGTGACAATATATAAACTTCCAATTTTCTTGCCTTGCATAAATAATTTTTCATTTTTCAAAAATATTACTTTACCTTCACTAAAAATTACTTTACATCCTTCACTTTCTACTTTTTGCACAGACAGTAGATTATACTTTAGATCTTCACAAAAAAGAACATTTTCCATTTTTAGGTTATGACCACCGTATTTCATATAGACACTTCCTCGCTTTGTTGCATTTAAAGTCTGATTCTTTTTGGCCACATTAAACAGAACATTAATATTTTCTGTCTCCATTAGACAACCTTCGGACTCTGCTCCAATTAGATGGTTTGTTGCACCACTGTCAACAACAAAATCAATTTCATTTGATGATACATTTTTTCTCATATCATTGTAGGATTCTGTCATAAAAATAATATTTTCCTCCTCGTCTTCTTCCATATAAAAACATTTTTCTTTTCTATTTTGGTTCTGAAATTTTTTTAATTTTGGACATTCAAATTTTCTATGGCCTCGTACTGAACAATAGTGGCACTTAAAAGGAAAATTTGACGTATTATAAGCATCGCTGCCAGAAGCATTGTTCTTATTTTCATATATTTTTACTGGGTTCTTATTATTTTTCTTTACATGTGAATAGAATGCTACCTCACTATTATTTCCTCCATTTCTATCACGAAGCTGGTTAGCTTCTTCTTGCAGTAACTTACTTTTTACAAAATCGATGTTAATACTGCTTGGATCGTTTGAAAATAAGACATCGATTGACGAGGTTATATGACGATACGATTTCGGCATTGCTATTAACAACTGTGAAACTATTTCCTCTTCTTCCATTTTGGCTCCAGTTCCCATCAACTCTTTTACCTTTGAAAAAAAGGCTACAAAAAAGTCTTTTAATTGTCCTCTGGTAAATTTCATTTCACTCAGCTCCCTCTTTAAATCGATTCTTGCTGCAAGCCCTCTTTTAGTAAAAGTTGATTTCAGCGCCTCAAACATATCCTTTGCTGTTGTTTTAGTGCAAACAGTATTTAATACACAATCAGCTAGTGATTGAACAATTATGTCTCTTGCTTTTACATCCATCTTCATAAAATCTTCATCTTTTGTCTTTGGGGGATTTTCATTTAATACTTTTAAACAATTCTCACGTTCTATACGAATTTTTATACGAAATTCCCATTCTGGGAATCCTTTTTCATCAAAAGGTTTAAGGTTTATCACATGTTGTGCCATAGCCATGTTTTCAACTACAAACAGAAGAACCTCTTCCACAAAAACAGACTTTTCCTGACACTTCTTAGTAAACTTAATAAAAATAAGCACCTGGGCACATGACCTCTTCTTATATGTGATTTTGGAGATGTAAAACTACACGTTTCATTACTTGTATAACAAAGATTTATTCAGATTACAATCAATACATGTTCTCTTTCAATGACATACCTAACAGGAAGCATAAACATTTGTATTGCCATCCTTCACACTCTACAGAGTTGCCAGCATAAATATTAACATTCTGTACATATAACCGAATTTCATATGATTCCATTTCTTACTCGCGACACATTCTTTCTCCCAGACATATTATTATGTTTATCCGGTAATTAACTCGTTTACCACGCTCCTCCTTGTTATATACGTAACAATTATTCTATAAATACATGCGTGTTTTCTTAGTATGTTCCCAAATATCGTTAAAAATTTAGTTTTTTTTTGATATTTTTTCACATTGGGTTTAGTATATTTTAGTATATTTTCGCCACAAGTGCGGTATTTTCGGCAGTTTGGAAAACGGTCACACTGTACGTAACTGACGTTTCATTTTGCACTGAAATACGCGAATGAAATTTAATCTTCCCTAAACTTTTTACTTGGATTACTAAATCCAACGATTTAAGGGCCAACTGATATCTCGGGCCTATATCTGTGCAGTCCTCGTACAGGCCCTCGGTTAACGTCAACGTCAAACATGAAAGTTTACAAGATGGCGCTGCCTGAATACGGATCGGTCTTTTATTTTGGTTTACATTTTGAATGCTAAATGCTCAAATATTTGAAGAAACAATCTAATTATTTACCATATTCAACGAACTCGGAGTAAGTAATTGTTTATATTTAGATATCTTTATGGACGAAAATCATTATGATCGGCATCTGCCGGGTTTTGTTGGTTGGTCCAAAATCGAAGGTTATAAAATATTATTATTGTTTTTATAAAATCAATGGATGACTGTGCGGCTATCGACAAATAACTTCAACTAAAATCAGTTGCCTTATGTGACGCTTAAATATAACAAATGCTGAAAATTGATACATTAGGTACACTTATCATAAATATGTATTGCTTATAATTGTTTTAGAGTATGGACAAGATCAAAGAAGTGAAGCAAGAAAGATTATATCATACAAGTGACGAAGAAACTTCTCCGAAAGAGCCAAATACTGATTTTCCGATAGATGAATTTGTACCAGATTTAAAAAAAGAAATTAAGGAGCATTTAATCATTGTCCAAGAAACGTCCTCTCAAGGTATTGATATTGGATATGAAACTAATGTCTATAAGAAAAAACAAACTCTGATATCCACCCATCCAGTTGAAAAGCCATTTGAATGCAATGTCTGTGGGAAAACATTCACACGAAGGGGTCACTTAAAAACTCATCAATTAACTCATTCAGGAGAAAAGCCATTTGAATGCAATGTCTGTGGGAAAACATTCACACGAAGGGGTCACTTAAAAACTCATCAATTAACTCATTCAGGAGAAAAGCCATTTGAATGCAGTGTCTGTGGAAAAACATTCGCACAAAGGGGTAACTTAAAAATTCATCAATTCAATCATTCAGGTGAAAAGCCATTTGAATGCAATGTCTGTGGAAAAACATTCCTATTGAGGAGTCACTTAAAAAGACATCAATTAACTCATTCAGGAGAAAAGCCATTTGAATGCAATGACTGTGGAAAATCATTCATAAGCAAAGGTCAGTTAAAAAGTCATCTAGACACTCATTCAGGTGAAAAGACATTTGAATGCAATGTCTGTGGAAAAACATTCATTAGGAGGAGTCAATTAAAAAGTCATCAATTAACTCATTTAGGTGAAAAGCCATTTGAATGCAATGTCTGTGGAAAAACATTCGCACTAAGGAGTCACTTAAAAAGTCATCTATTCACTCATTCAGGTGAAAAGGCATTTGAATGCAATGTCTGTGGAAAAACATTCGCACGAAGGAGTCACTTAAAAAGTCATCAATTAACTCATTCAGGAGAAAAGCCATTTGAATGCAATTTCTGTGAGAAAACATTCGCACAAAAGATTATCTTAAAAAGTCATCTATTCACTCATTCAGGTGAAAAGGCATTTGAATGTAATGTCTGTGAAAAAACATTCATAAGGAGGAGTCAATTAAAAAGTCATCAATTAACTCATTTAGGTGAAAAGCCATTTGAATGCAATGTCTGTGGAAAATCGTTCATAAGCAAAGGTCACTTAAAAAGTCATCAATTAACTCATTCAGGAGAAAAGCCATTTGAATGCAATGACTGTGGAAAAACATTCATATGGAGGAGTCGATTAAATACACATCAATTAACTCATTCAGGAGAAAAACCATTTGAATGCAATGTCTGTGGAAAAACATTCGCACAAAGGAATTACTTAAAAAGTCATCAATTTACTCATTCAGGAGAAAAGCCATTTGAATGCAATGTCTGTGGAAAAACATTCATAAGGAGGGGTGAATTAAAAAGTCATCAATTAACTCATTCAAATGAAAAACTATTTAAATGCAATATCTGTGGGAAAAAATTCATAAGGAGGATTGACTTAAAAAATCATCAATTAAATCATTCAGGAGAAAAGCCATTTAAATGCAATGTCTGTGGAAAAAAATTCATAAGGAGGAGTCATTTAAAAAGACATCAATTAACTCATTCAGGAGAAAAGCCATTTGAATGCAATGACTGTGGAAAAACATTCATATGGAGGAGTCAATTAAATACACATCAATTAACTCATTCAGGAGAAAAGCCATTTGAATGCAATGTCTGTGGAAAAACATTCATAAGGAGGGGTGACTTAAAAAGTCATCAATTAACTCATTCAGGAGAAAAGCCATTTGAATGCAATGACTGTGGAAAAACATTCGCACGAAGGAGTCACTTAAAAAGTCATCAATTAACTCATTCAGGAGAAAAACCATTTGAATGCAATGTCTGTGGAAAAACATTCGCACAAAGGGGTAGCTTAAAAAGTCATCAATTAACTCATTCAGAAGAAAAGCCATTTGAATGCAATGTCTGTGGTGAAACATTCGCACAAAGGAATCACTTAAAAAGTCATCAATTTACTCATTCAGGAGAAAAGCCATTTGAATGCAATGTCTGTGGAAAAACATTCATAAGGAGGGGTGACTTAAAAAGTCATCAATTTACTCATTCAGATGAAAAGCCATTTAAATGCAATATCTGTGGGAAAACATTCATAATAAGGATTGACTTAAAAAATCATCAATTAAATCATTCAGGAGAAAAGCCATTTAAATGCAATGTCTGTGTAAAAACATTCATAAGCAAAGGTCAGTTAAAAAGTCATCTATTCACTCATTCAGGTGAAAAGCCATTTGAATGCTATGTCTGTGGAAAAACATTCATAAGAAGGAGTGAATTAAAAAGACATCAATTAACTCATTCAGGTGAAAAGGCCTTTGAATGCAATGTCTGTGGAAAAACATTCATAAGGAGGAGTCACTTAAAAAGACATCAATTAACTCATTCAGGAGGAAAGCCATTTGAATGCAATGTCTGTGTAAAAACGTTCATAAGCAAAGGTCAGTTAAAATGTCATCAATTAACTCATTCAGGTGAAAGCCATTTGAATGCAATGTCTGTGTAAAAACGTTCATAAGCAAAGGTCAGTTAAAATGTCATCAATTAACTCATTCAGGTGAAAGCCATTTGAATGCAATGTCTGTGGAAAAACATTCATATTGAGGAGTCAATTAAATACACATCAATTAACTCATTCAGAAGAAAAGCCATTTGAATGCAATGTCTGTGGTGAAACATTCGCACAAAGGAATCACTTAAAAAGTCATCAATTTACTCATTCAGGAGAAAAGCCATTTGAATGCAATGTCTGTGGAAAAACATTCATAAGGAGGGGTGACTTAAAAAGTCATCAATTAACTCATTCAAATGAAAAACTATTTAAATGCATTGTATTCATAGACAACAATACTAGTAGTGTAGACGCACCTTTTTTAGGGCCTGTCAAATTTGAAATATTAGCTGTATATCTTTACTTTTGCCGAATATATTTGCATACTGTTTGTGTGTTATACTGCCGTTTACCTGTGTCTTCATTATCTCGCAGGTATTACATTGATTTGATACTGTATTATAAATTTCAAACCCAAAGTATACCTACTTTCATACAAATATCAATATCATATTATTGTCACAATGGATCTAAACTGTGTAATTTGCCATAAACCGCTCAAGAGCACTGAATGCATAAAGTGCACATTGTGCATTTCTCCGTTCCACTTTTATTGCACTAACATCAGCGATTCAACTTTTAAAAAAATGTCCACCGAGAGGAAATCAAGCTGGAAATGTGATACTTGTAAATTAGGACCTCGTCCGATACATTCTACGGATAATACATTGTTGTCGTCGAAACAAAAAGATGACAGTACGGCAATAATTAATGTTTCGGAGCTGGTTACTGAAATCCGGAAGCTTACTCTTCAACTCCAGTCAACTAATTTGAGGCTTGATGAGTTTGAAAAAACAATCGAATTCAATAACAATCTTGTAGAGGAACTTAAACTGAAAGTGAATGTTCTAGAAAATAAGCTAACTAAAATGGATAACCTGGAATCCAATTTCATTGAACTTCAACATACTGTTATGAGATTGGAAAGTGAAAACATTCGCATGGAGCAGACTCAATTAACCAACAATGTGGAGATTCAAGGTCTCCCCGAATCCCCCAATGAAGACGTCACATCAATCATACTTAAAATTGGAAGCAGTGTTGGGTGCATTATCAAACAAGAAGACATTGAATCTGTCAACCGAATTGAATCAAAAAAGAACCACGCCGATAACAAACCAGGAAATATTATTGCAAAATTTCGATCGAAAACAAAGAAAGATGAACTCATTGCTGCCGTAAAAAAGATGAAAGGTATTAATAGTAACTTACTGGAAATGCCAGGAAAAACTGTAAGGATATATGTCAATGATCATCTAACATGGAAGAACAAGTCTCTTTTGTGGGCTGCGAGAGATTTCAAGTTAAAAAATAATTACAATTTTTTATGGATCAGAGATTCGAAAATTTATATTCGGAAGAACGAGATGGCAAAGAAAATCTACATTTCCAGCTTCACTCAATTGAAAAATTTAATTTAATTATTTTTTGTTGCATATATTACTTACTTCTCAATCACTTTTTATTTTTTGTTAATATTCCGTTTTTCTACCTACCCACTCATATCCGTCAAATCGCACACATACATCTTCACTCAACCAGACAATTACATTTTACACAACACGCACATTGTCACAGACCTCACAGTGAACTTTTTTGTGATAGGTACCCAACTTATATCAAACCCATTTTATATTCAATACTTTCTATTATAATTTATTATTTCTTCATTTATTCACCATACATTGATATTGCTAATATTTTTACTATTTTTTATGTTACTTATTACTGTTTTTTATTATCTCTGTTTTATTTACTCTTTAAATGACTCTCACAATTTATTACCAAAATGTTAGAGGCCTACGTACTAAAACAAATACCTTTCTTCAAAATTCATCCTCTAATGACTTTGATGTTTATGCACTGACGGAAACATGGCTTACGGATGGTATTATCGATTGTGAACTTTTTGATTCTCGGTATATCGTCCATAGACGGGACCGATCTTACGATTCAACAGGTCAACGTCTGGGAGGGGGAGTACTTTTAGCGGTTCGTTGTGATCTTTCTGCTCAAGTTCGACCCAATTTTCAATCTCGCGCTGAAGATGTTTGGATCTCACTTAACTCGAACACTCGTTCTAATTCTAGTTTACACGTTTGCTGTGTATATATTCCTAAGGGACCTACTTATCTTATTCACATGGAAAGCTTCCTCAATAAGTTATCCAGATTAACTTTGGACTACCCGTGTGATAATTTTCTTGTTTTGGGTGATTTTAATATTCCTGAAATTACTTGGTTAAAGCACAATAACAATATATTTCTTTCTCCACTTGTTGTGTCCTCTCCGGTCAGTGCTTTGTTTATTGACAACATTAATTTTGCTGGACTAAATCAATTTAATTCTGTCACTAACTCTAACAATCGTATTCTTGATCTTGTCCTGTGTAACAAATTTGTCCAGGTCTCTGCCTGTGACGATCCTGTCATTGATGAAGACTCTCACCATAAATCACTGACTGTAACAATTTCTTTTTCTAGTCCACCTGTGCTGGTTGGTGAAAGAAGATTCGTGCATATTTTTAAACGTGGGGATTACGAAATGATTAATTTAGCACTTAGTAAAATTAACTGGGTGAATGTACTCTCACATTGCAACATTGACTCCGCTATTGATAAATTTTATTCTATTCTATATGACTTAATTGATACCTATATACCAAGAAAACTCTCCGCAAATTCTAAATACCCACCTTGGTATAATTCAGCTTTAATTAAAATCACTAAAGAAAAATACAGTTTTTTTAGAAAATATAAATTATCCAAAAACCCTTTAGACTACTTGACTTTCTCACTTCTTCGAAAACGTCACAAAACTCTCAGCCGTGAATGCTATAATAAATTTATTTCAGAAACCGAGAATGCTATCTCAATCGATCCCTCGCACATATGGAAATATATTAAATTAACATCCAATTCACATGCCATACCTAGCACTATGCAGTTTATGGATAGAAAAGAGCATCACGGGCAAGGAATATCTAATCTATTCTCAGATTATTTCAGCTCCGTTTTTGACAATGCTTCTCTAGGTCAGAATTCACTTTGTCACGATATGAACAACTATGCTGGGAATATTGATGATGTTAGTATCAACCAAGCATCCACATTGAGATATCTACTTAAAATCGATCTAAAGAAGGGAGCTGGTCCGGACAATATCCCCCCATATTTCATTTTCATGTGTGCTAATAATCTATGCACCCCCCTATCTTATCTATTTCGTAGATCACTTAATGAGGGCACAATGCCACTACGTTGGAAGCAAGCATTTGTTTCACCTGTTTTCAAGTCTGGCGACAAGGCAGATGTAAAAAATTATAGACCGATTTCCAAACTATGCATTTTCAGTAAAATATTCGAAAAAATAATATATGACCAATTGTTCCCAGCCTTAAAGCCATTTTTGAATTCCAACCAGCATGGCTTTGTAAGTGGTCGCTCTACTGTTACCAATCTTGTATCTTTTCTTGAATTTCTCCACGAAAAAATGGATAGTAAAACACAGGTGGATGCAATCTACACTGACTATAGTAAGGCGTTTGATAAGGTTGTTCATAGCACATTGCTTGAAAAACTTTATCGAATCGGTATTCACGGTGACTTGTATAGATGGTTTTCTTCTTACATCTCCAATAGAAGTCAGGCTGTGGTAGTCGGATTTAAGTCAAGTTGGGTTCGTGTTACTTCAGGTGTCCCTCAGGGTTCCTTGTTGGGGCCTCTGCTTTTTAATATTTATATAAATGATATTTCAAATTGCTTTCTGTTCTCTCATGTTTTACTTTTTGCCGATGACATGAAAATTTTTGCTTGTGTGAAAAGTGTTGAGGATTGTCAGAACATTCAAAATGATCTAAATCGCCTTGACCTATATTGTAAACACCATAACCTGAAGATCAATACTGATAAATGCTTTGCTATCCGGTTCACCAGAAACCGGAATATTGTTAATTATACTTATAAACTTAACAACCATCCTATTACTATAACCACTGAAATAAAAGACCTAGGCATCAAGTTGGATGGTAAATTACTCCTGGACAAGCACATAGATAATATCACCTCCAAAGCATCCAAAATGCTGGGATATGTTCTCCGTTTGTGCAGACAATTTAATAATATCTCTACCTTTAAAACTCTGTACTTCGCATATGTTCGTAGCATTGTTGAATACGCATCTCAAGTCTGGTCTCCCTCATATGCCATATACAAGATCAGAGTTGAAAGGCTGCAAAAGAAATTTCTCAGATATCTTGACTTTCGTGCGCACAGAGACCACATTAGTTACTCTGATTCCTTAAAGCATTACAAAATTACATCACTCGAGAGCCGCAGAACTATAGCAGATGTTATATTTTTATTCAAAATTGCAAACTCAACGGTTGACTGCCCTGATCTGCTAGAACGCTTGACTCTGAGAGTGCCAACAAGACCGACTAGACTGACTGACCTACTTTACCTCCCCATTTGTAACACTAATGCCAGACAGAATTCTTTCATATACCGCACTTCCCATTTTTATAACTCCAACATTAGTGATGCAGACCTTTTTAACTCCCCATTGATTATGGTAAAGAATAGATTATTAGGTACTCTTATATAATCCTAGATACTCATGCTGATAAGTTGGGTTCATCACATAAAGGTTCACACACATCCTCATACACTCCCACACACACCCACACATACACATACTCACACACACACACTCCCCACTCACATGTCACATATCTGATTATTTACTATTTTCTTTTTTTCTCCTACACTACATAAATATATAATTGGTAATAATGTATACATGTAAGTGATGCTGGGCATGCTAATTTTTTTTATATATTTGTATCACCTGTATATTTTGTCCAGATATTGTTTGTATACTTTGTATAAAATAAAATAAAAAATAAAATAAAATATCTGTGGGAAAACATTCATAAAGAGGATTGACTTAAAAAATCATCAATTAAATCATTCAGGAGAAAAGCCATTTAAATGCAATGTCTGTGGAAAAACATTCATAAGGAGGAGTCATTTAAAAAGACATCAATTAACTCATTCAGGAGAAAAGCCATTTGAATGCAATGACTATGGAAAAACATTCATAACGAAAGATCAGTTAAAAAGTCATCTATACACTCATTCAGGTGAAAAGCCATTTGAATGCTATGTCTGTGGAAAAACATTCATAAGAAGGAGTGAATTAAAAAGACATCAATTAACTCATTCAGGTGAAAAGGCCTTTGAATGCAATGTCTGTGGAAAAACATTCATAAGGAGGAGTCACTTAAAAAGACATCAATTAACTCATTCAGGAGAAAAGCCATTTGAATGCAATGTCTGTGTAAAAACGTTCATAAGCAAAGGTCAGTTAAAATGTCATCAATTAACTCATTCAGGTGAAAGCCATTTGAATGCAATGTCTGTGGAAAAACATTCATAAGCAAAGGTTACATAAAAATACATTATTTTTATTTTATTTATTTATTGTCAACAGATTTGTACATGCATATTTCAATAGATATTACAATTTAAATAAGCCAATTATAGACAAACATAATTTCAAATTATAATATTAACGCTGAAAGGGTACATAAATTAATAAATTGTTTGAAACCAGGAGGAGTCAATTAAAAAGTCATCAATTAACTCATTCAGGAGAAAAGCCATTAATCAGATGTAAATATCACATTTTCGCAGATGATCTCCAATTATATTTCCATTTCAAGTTGACAATTACCTCCTCGCTATTGCGACATATAATGCCGATTTAAATTTTTAAATTGGACCAAAAAAACACGGTCTTCAAATTAACCCTTCTAAATCACAGTCAATATTAATTGGAAGGCAACGTCTGTTTCTCAGAACCACACAGTTCTCACCCATGCCTGAGGTGCTCCTTGACGACGTTATCATACCGTTTTCTCCAGTGGTCAGATACATTGGTCTTATCATGAATTGTAATCTTTCATGGTCCGGTCATACAAAGGGAGTAAGCCAACAGATGTTTCGTACTTTTCATGGACTAAACCGACTTAAAAACTATTTACCAGTTAAGACTAAAATCACTCTAACTCAACAACTCATGCTACCATTACTTGACTACGCTGACGTTGCCTACCTGGATGCAACTAAAGAACAAATTAATAAACTCGAACGGTTACAAAAAGTCTGCATTCGCTACGTGTATGGACTCAGGAAGTTTGACCACGTATCCGAGAGCAGGCAACGACTGAACTGGTTAAAGATCCGTCACCGAAGAGATTCGCATGTTCTTTCCCTACTCTACCAAATCCTTAATAACCCTCTTACACCCACGTACCTCAAAGAGAAATTCGCCCACTTATCCTCGCATGGCCTTAACTTATGGTCCCAACACAATAGCACACTTACAATACCAATACACCACATCTCTACTTATACTTACTCGTTCACAGTTCATGCAGCTCGGATGTGGAATCTATTGCCGGAGAGTATCAGAGATGCCACTAATTTTATAGCATTCAAAAAGCGTCTGAAGTCACACTTTCTATCCACATAAACACAAATTCACGTCTTTTTATCCCTCTTCCTTTCTCCTCTCATATCCTCCATCCAATAAACATATTGTATCTATCTGATGTATTTTTTTATTCTTATTTTTGTTCTTATAAAAGCAAAAGTTACAAATAAAAATGCAGCCTTTCTGACACAAAAAAGTGAAAAAAATAAAAATATAAAATTCATCGTATATTCTGGATGTACATCACACATGACGGAGGAAGAGAATCTTCTAAAAAACTACATAAAGACACAGCCTGAAATATCCATAACAAAACAAGAACAATCCATGTCCGCCGAACGTCATGGAAGAATTGAAGGTGTTGAGCGAATACTAAAAAAAGTATTGTATGTACCAGAGTTGACACAGAATTTACTGTCTGTCAATTCCAAAACAAATAATGGAGGAACTGTACTATTCACAGAAGATCAAGTAATAATTTATTTATTCGATATCTCACAAAAAAAATTTAAAAAATAGTTGGTATTGAATTGATACTTAGTGGGTTTGTTCAGCGCGCACCTGAGAATATTTAAAAATTATAATTTATTTATTTAATATCACAATTTACAAAAATTATCTATTTGGGATTGTCATTGAATTTTATGTATTAGTTCAGCGCATAGCAGAAAACGTATTTGAAGTTTAATTTAATTATTTAACTTCTCGCAAATAAATTATAAGTTAAGTTAAGTTTTTTATCTATTTGGTATTGCAAGAAAATTTTAAATAAAAAAACTAACATATAAATAAATATATAAATCAATGATCGAATAAGTAAATAAATAAACAAATAAGTGAATAAATACATAAATCAATAAATAATTTAAAAAATCCTGTATATCCATATATAAAAAAATGGTATATTATATAAAAATGGTATAATGGTAAAAGTTTTCTGTTTGAATAAGAAAATAAAATGATAAATGAATGAATGAATAGGGACTGTAGGGATGGAAGGTAATAAAAAGACGGAATTATAATTAGCGAATCTAGAAAAGAATGTTTAATAGTAAAAAGGAAACATACCGATCAACCATTTTTATATATTTGGAGGTAAATAATTAAAGAGGCAGGACAAGGTCTGCCGGGTTTTACTAGTTTAATATAAAATAAGTAAAATAATAAGACAATTGGACATATTTATAAAACTATATGAATATTTAAAAACTGGATATTTTATTTTTTTATTTATTTATTGCAAATAATATGTTGGTACATAGTTATATGATATTTCTTATAATTAGTACAATTATATTATAGGTACGTATTACTCCACTGAAAGAGTAAATCTCGTGTTCAGCGGAGGAAGAGCGTAGCAATTATTTTAAGTCCAAAATAGGTACATTATAAGATATTATATTAGATACATAATTGTTTAACGTTGTGAATATAAAATTATTATAAATTTGTGAATATAATTATAATATAATTATAAATTTGTGAATATAAAATGATTGTATACTTTTTAAAATTTTGCAAAAGGTTTGATTTTTCTTATGTCTAAAGAAAGTTTATTATAACAATTTATTCCTAGGTAAGAGTAGTGATGCTGCATGGTTGATGTATTATATTTTGGAACCTTAATTTGACCCTCTGAGCGAGGGCGGGAGCTTATTATATATATATTATCGTTGTTATCAATAATATTTTTGTAAGTTTGAAATACTGCACTTCTTTTAAATATGCTATCCAGTTTTAAACTCCAAATTCTTTATATAGTTGCTGTGTTGGGTAGTCTCTTGGTTTTTTTTTAATAACTTTTATGATTAAATTTTGAGCAGTTTTAACAGGTTTAATGTTGGTTTTAAATGCTGCACCCCATGCTAAAATTCCATATTCTATAATTGACTGGGTAAATGCATAATACAAAGTTTTTAGAAAATTCAATGACAGTATATTCCTTAATTTTAGAAAAATGTAAATTAGTTTGTGAATTCTTTTAGTCGTAATATTTATATGTTGTTTCCATTTAATATTAGAGTCTATAGTTATTCCCAAGTATTTGATAAATTCTACTCTCAGCAAATTCACGCATTTGTCATCACAGATATTTGCTGACTTACAATTGTTGCTATGAATAATAAGTTTTGTTTGTGTGTGATTTTCGTTTGTTAGTGAGAAAATTAAGTAATGTGTTTTTTGTAAATTCAGCGAAAGTAAATTATAGTCAAACCATTCTTTAATAATATTTATATTGGTATTTGCGTTTATGTTTAATTGTTGATAGTTGATATTTTTGTCATTCATTTGACTTATTTTTTATTTTGTTATTTACAAATCATAACGGTTTATATAAATGTCCAGTTTATAAATATATAAAAATAAATAATAAACACTTCCTTGCATCCGACGCAAGTAGCGAGTTCATTCTTCCTTATATCTTGAATAATTTCTTCGAACTAATCAGTGTTTTTAGCCCAGAGAAGCAATATTTGCGTGAGAAATGTTATTGAAGAAATTTCTCCTCTGCTGGGGATAAAACCCTGGATGCCCACACAGAAGTTTACTTTTTTATTCCATTGTAGATTTGAAAGTTTCTTTAGTTCTTAAGTATAATCTTTGTTTGAGATATTTTTAGTGATTTGTATTCATTATTAAAATATGTAGGAATATTCACTTTAGTTTTGTACTGTTATTATATTCAACCTTTTTTTGTCTTTTAATTTTCTTTTGTTATTTTTTTATATTCATCATGTCATTTTCTTATTGCCATAGTACACATTGTATTGTATGCAGTGGCGACTGGTAGATTGTATTATTGATAATTTTTGGTAGTGCATTTTTTTCCTAAATTAATAATAAATTAATTGGTATTTAATCGATATGCGTTTTCATATATCTACAAAGATATATAAGTACGTCTACGTTGGTATATTATGGATGAAAATGAAATAATATACATATTCAAAATATTTTACCTATTTGTAAAGAAGTTCAATCCTGCGCTGTTTCTATTTGGCAAAAACTTCAATCACTCGTTTTTTATTGATCGATATTCACAATATAATTTGTGTTCTATTGTCAACAGTATCTAAGTTAGATAAATTAATTGTATTGCATAAATGAATTTGTGAAGAATGTTTTTTTTAATTTCTCAGATAAATGAGCCAAATCATTAACACCTTTTATAATCCAAGTAGTTATAGTCGCCATCGAATATTAAACATGGAAAACAAAATAAACTATTTAATTTGTCACAACCATGATGACTAATCGTAAAACTGCATTTTAAAAACACGAACAAAATTCTTAGTTTTAATTTTGCATTGTTGTTTAATATTTAACATTGGTCTTGGAAGACCACGATTTATTTTTAATTTATTCTCAAAAGAAGACATTTCTTTTAATGTAAAACACATCTATTAATTCACTCATTTTTAAATCTATAAGATATCTGAACTACACACAAATATGATTTAGATTATTTTGTAATTTGTAAGAAGCGATAATATACGATATGAACAAAGTTTTGTTTCAATTTTCAACAAATTACTGATTACTCTGAGTAATTTGACAAATTACTCTGATTACTCATGCTCATGTATATTGTCTACATTACGCAGAAAACAAGATACCATGCGAATATTCATGTTTCAATATTAATTGCAAACAAAGTAGAGAGAACGAGATAGAGATATATATGTTCTAAGTATATCTAAGATATGATAATCTTGGAGCAACGCACGAGATTGTGAAATTAATGCATTACAAGTAGTGTCTGACCGAAGGTCAGATTTTGGCCGAAGCCGAAGCCGATGGTTCGGCCTTAGCCGTAACCTTCGGCCGAAGCCGAAGGTTTTATTTTACTAAAAAAATTCGATTAAAATAATGAATAATCGGCTTTCGTGACTCAGTTGATATGATATCTGACAACTGAGCCAAGGGTCCTGGGTTCGATTCCCAGTGGAGACACAGTTTTTATTTGATATGTTATAAAAATATAAAAATACTTGGTAATAGTTCTATTATATTTATTAGATTATTGACGCGTTTCGTGCAAAGCACATCGTCAGAATAATGCTCTACAAGACTGAGACTAGTGGTTATATACAAATTTACATGACAGATGTATAAAAATATTGGTTTTTGAACGGTTGAAAAGAAGTTATATAATGCAAATGAATCTATACAAATCTACGTTTTAATACAATGGAAGTAGTTGGGTCACTGGTTGTAGTCCCCTGTGTCCATTAGGTCTGTAACAAAAGAAAACGACAGCAGTAAAATTCGAAAGGTAAATAATATTGTATTTATTGGTTTATTGTTATCTTTTAAGTGAGGTTAAAACCAATGTATTTCATAGATATTTGGTAGTTATAATTACAAACAGCTTAATTTTAATCTTAATGTATTTAACAACAAAGGAAGGTATATGTCTGTCTAACCCATCGGTTTCAATAATGGTGAATATATATGATCAATTTGTTTATTGATGAGTAATTTTTGTGGATCCTTTTTTACTCTGTTTATTTCTAATATTTCTAGTCGGTCAAGTTTTCTCCCTTTTATTCCCCGATGTATTATATTTATACTATGGTCACTATTAAATTGGTGGTTGTTTTCGTTTATATGTTCTGCAAAATTTGAGGTGTCTTTCTTTAATCTAATGCATGCATAAAATAAAAGATAGTACGCCTTATGAAATTTGGAATAAAAATGCAGTAAAAGTGAATATAACAAAATTACAGGAATTTGGATCTAAAGTGTATGTACATATTCCAAAACAGCAAAGAAAAAAATGGGATGCGAAAAGCAAATGTGGAATATTTGTGGGATATGGTGAAAACACCAAGGGATACAAAATATATTTTTCAAATACACAAACAGTGGAAGTTAAAAGAGATGTCATATTTATAAAATCTTGTGAAAATAAAATACAAGAAGAAAACATTACAAGAAATCAAAGTGATGTAGAAAAATATGTATGTTTGAATCCATTAAGTATGGAAGATTCTAATGGATTGAGAAACGTAGAACAAGAAGACCTGAATTCTACATTTGAAGGGGAGATGAAATATGAAATTCAAGATATATCAAATTATAATGAAACTAGTAATAATGAGCATGAGAATCAAGAACAGGTAGCAAGTGATGGTGAGTTTGAGGAGGATGGGTTTGGGGATGGTGAGGAGCATCGGATGGAGCAGCCTCAAAGAAATCATCCTCAAAGATTAAGAAAGAATCCATTTTGGTTCCAGTATTATGACACTGGCATGATGATGAATTTATCAAACGAACCATCAACATATAAAGAAGCTATGGCTGGTAGAGGTGCTGAAAAATGGGGAAAAGCAATTGAAAGTGAGTTGGATCAGTTGGAAGAGAATAAGACATGGACAATTGTAGACGAGTTGCCGCTCGGTAAAAAAGCGTTATCCAATAGATGGATTTTTAAAATAAAAAAGTATAATAATAATAATAATATTAATTTATTTTCCATAACAAGATACATACAGGAACTAAGGTTTTTTGAACATGCAATTTATGATTTATTATAAAATAAAAAATAAAATAAAAATAATATAAAATAAAATAGTTGTTGGGAAGTACCATGTTTTTTAGTTCCTCCAATAAATCTTTGTCTATCTATCTAGGAGTAATTCCTGTTTTAAGTAAGGACAATTTTATCACAATTTTAATAACAAGTCCACTTCTAGCTTCATGATTGAAATATTGAAATTAAAAAAGAAGAATTATACTCATAGTAAGTAATGAAAAAATAACCCAGTTTGAAAGCAATCAATAAACAAATAAATAAGTGAACACTTCATAGCAATGAAAGAAATTAATAAAGCAACCAATAACAAATCATAGGTCAACAAACAAATCAGTATACAATAGTATAATACAAGTAATAAGTAAACACATTATAGCATTAAACAAAAAATTAAGCAATCAATAAACCTTCATTGGTCAACAAAACAATTCAATATGCAATAATTATAATACAAATAAAAAGCAAACAATTTAAACAATGAGATAACAATATGATAAATTAGTATAAGTAAATGATGAAGGAGTTTCAAATTATAAAGCAAGGCTTGTGGTTAGGGGTTTTGAACAGAAAGACTTCCTGGAAAATTTGTATGCTCCTGTTGCCAAGTTAAATACATTTAGGGTACTTATGTCAGTTGCAACAAAACTAAACATGCAGGTAAAGCAAATGGATGTTTGTGGGGCTTTTCTAAATTCAAAAATAGAAGAAGAAATTTATTTAAAAATACCAGAGGGGCTAGAATGTAAAAATAGTTTGGCAGTTTGTAAATTAAATAAAACATTATATGGTTTAAAAAGTTCACCCAAATGTTGGGATGCTACTTTTGATAAAATTATGATTAAAGAAGGGTTTGTAAGATCTATGAAAGATAGTTGTCTATATTCAAAATGTAATGAAAATGTAAAAGTATTTTTACTGTTATATGTTGATGATATTTTATACTGTAGTAACTCAAACATAGAATTAGAGAAATTGAGAAAACTTTTGTACAGTAATTTTAAAATGAAAGATATGGGTAATATAAAAAATTATTTGGGCATACATGTTGAACAAAATATAGAAATGGGAATTACTAAAATAAATCAATCAGAATATTTAAAAAAAAATTTTAAATTATTTGGTATGTCAGATTGCAAACCACTGTCTTTACCACTTGATAATAATTTTAAATTCAGTATGTTAAAACGAGAAAAATCAGAAAACATTGAAATAGAAGCAAAATGTAGAAAACTTATAGGGTGTTTATTGTACGCAGTAATGGGTTCCAGACCTGACTTACGAGTATGTGTTGTAGTTACTATACTTAGCTTGTTTGTAATGCAAGGGAAATATTTAATATTTTGTAGAAAATAAAGACAAATAAAATGTATATTTAGTTTATTTTTAAGGGAATTGCAAAATGTTATTTTTTTGTATTGTGTAAACATATGAATATTGTTGAAGGGGAGTGTTAGAAAGCAAAAATATCTATGATTTATAATCTCTGGTCACTTCCTGTTCCCCGTCACGTGTGTGTCTTATTTCTGTATGCTTACAAGTGTGTTTTATCCAGTTTGTTATGCCCGAGAATGAATTTCGCCGAAAAACAATATTTTTTTTTTCCACGGCGACATTTTTAAAAGCAGCTAGCGCTCGTTGCGGGCGAGCAACGAAACTTGCAGCTAGCAGCTTGCACGCGCCATGGTACGGGCTCTCTTGGCATTCGACGCTGGTGGAGGACGGACGGTTTGGTGTGACGCCGTCATCGGTCGACATGCGCGTCCCGATGACGGCCATATTTTCAAGAGCACGAGTAGGTCTGTGTGACAGGACCCGTCACGCGCATGGACGCTGATGGTGCCCCAGAACCAAGATGAGGGCATCAACAGGACAGGAGGTTGGAGGCAGAGCGCAGTGTGGGGCCACCGCGTAGGGAACGCGGCGGCTCGCAGATTGGACCACGAGGGGCAATCCGTGCCGTCTGGGGCGTCGGTTCGCCTCCGGTGAGGCCCCAGCTGGTATGCCACCTCTGTCGAGATGCGCCTTCATAGCGTGCCGTGGGGCACAGAGCCAGCCATGGGTGACGGTCTGGAGGAGGAAATCAGGAGGAGAAGGAGAAACCACGCCGGACACGAGGAAGACCTGCTAGCCTTACGCAGAGGCTGGGCCCCATCGAACTACAGTGACCACGTGGAAGACAGTGACATGCCTGGAGGAAGGATGTCGCTGTACCCTGGGGCGGTATATTCTGGTCGGCGTCTTTTCGTGTGTTCGCGTGTGTTTGACAGTTCGTTTCGGTAGATGCCACGTGTTTCTGTTTTATTTGTTGTCTGTTGTTTTTAGTTAATTATTTTTTGCCATAGACCATTTGTGAATGTTATAAATAAAAAAAGCACCGTACTAAAACAATTTTTAAGTGTCGCCATCATTTGTCTCTCCTTTTCTTCCCCACACCTTGGCTTGATGTTTCCTCGTGGTAGACGAGAGGTCTCATCAAGTTGCTTTAATATATTATTATCAAACCAATCTAAATATTTTCACTATCAATAACCTTAACAAAAATAATATTTAGTCACAGCTTCGCGTCACGTATCATTTAAGGTTATTACAATTTGACAGATGCGTTATAGACAATAACCATAGAAAAACGTAAAATATATCTATAGTTGAAGATTACGTAACTGACGTTTCATTTTGCACTGAAATACGCGAATGAAATTTAATCTTCCCTAAACTTTTAACGTGGATTACTAAATCCAACGATTTAAGGGCCAACTGATATCTCGGGCCTATATCTGTGCAGTCCTCGTACAGGCCCTCGTTTAACGTCAACGTCAAACATGAAAGTTTACAAGATGGCGCTGCCTGAATGCGATCAGTCTTTTATTTTGGTTTACATTTTGAATGCTAAATGCTCAAATATTTGAAGAAACAATCTAATTATTTGCCATATTCAACGAACTCGGAGTAAGTAATTGTTTATATTTAGATATCTTTATGCACAAAAATCATTATGATCGGCATCTGCCGGGTTTGATAGGTTGGTCCAAAATCGAAGGTTATAAAATATTATTATCGTTTTTATAAAATCAATGGATGTCTGTGTTTTAAATATTATAATAAATAAAAACACATTGTGTGACAGTCACTTTAGGTTGAAAAAGTCACCTTCATCTTTATTATTTTTAAAACCATAGCAGCAAAAAACATTATAAAAGTTATCGAAATAAAACAATGATAAATGTTCCACATTTAAATATTTTAACACATCGAATCCAACAATAATAATTTTCCATAGATTACACAACAGTCTGTGCGGCTATCGACAAATAACTTCAACTAAAATCAGTCGCCTTATGTGACGCTTAAATATAACAAATGCTGAAAATTGTTACATAGGTACACTTATCATAAATATGTATTGCTTATAATTGTTTTAGAGTATGGACAAGATCAAAGAAGAGAAGCAAGAAATATTATATCATACAAGTGACGAAGAAAATTCTCCGAAAGAGCCAATAACTGATTTTCCGATAGATGAATTTGTACCAGATTTAAAAAAAGAAATTAAGGAGCATTTAATCATTGTTCAAGAAACTTCCTCTCAAGGTATTGATATTGGATATGAAACTAATGTTTATAAGAAAAAACAAACTCTGATATCCACACAACCAATTGAAAAGCAATTTGAATGCAATGTCTGTGGAAAAACATTCCTGACTAGGAGTCACTTAAAAAAACATAAATTAACTCATTCAGGAGAAAAGGCCGCTGAATGCAATGTATGTGGAAAAACATCAATAAGTAGGAGTCATTTAAATAGTTATCAATCCACTCACTCAGATGGAAAGCCATTTGAATGCAATGTCTGTGGAAAAACATTCATAAGGAGGAGTCATTTAAAAAGACATCAATTAACTCATTCAGGGGAAAAGCCATTTGAATGCAATGACTGTGGAAAAACATTCATAACGAAAGATCAGTTAAAAAGTCATCTATTCACTCATTCAGGTGAAAAGCCATTTGAATGCTGTGTCTGTGGAAAAACATTCGCACAAAGGAGTTACTTAAAAAAACATCAATTTACTCATTTAGGAGAAAATCCATTTGAATGCAATGTCTGTGGAAAAACATTCCCAATGAGGAGTCAATTAAAAATACATCAATTAACTCATTCAGGAGAAAAGCCATTTGAATGCAATGACTGTGGAAAAACATTCATAAGCAAAGGTCGCTTAAAAATTCATCAATTAACTCATTCAGGTGAAAAGCCATTTGAATGTTACGTCTGTGGAAAAACTTTCATAAGAAGGAGTGACTTAAAAAGTCATCAATTAAAGGTAGGCGCGCATGGAAGCTAATTTCATCGGCCGATTAATTATCGGTGAGCTACAACATACGAATTACATGTAAGAGCGCGCATGAAAGCTAACAGAATCGGCCGATTTTAAAATCTGTGACGAGACACAAAAAAATCGGCCGATCTCGATCGGCTGATTTTTTGTAACCAATCTTGTTGTATGAGAGAGCGCGCATGGCCCTTTCTCACCGATAATTTAATCGTCCGAGCGCAGTAGATCGAGAAGTACGTTGTCAGTGTTGTCAAACGAAATGTCAGAAAATATGTATGAAATAAATATTGATTCCGAACAATTAATTACATTAGTTGAAGCACGTCCTTCATAGTATGATTAAAAATTAAAAAAATATAGTGACCGCCAAATTAAGCAAAAATTGTGGTTGGAGATTAGCGAAATTTTAATGACCGGTTGGTGTACTTAAAAAACTCCTCAAGGTGTGATCTTAAATCTTCGTAGGACCGGACAAATTGTCCTTTCGGTAATATAGCACTTATTAGCGGATGAACCCAGTGATTTTTTTGACGTTTCTTTTTACGCATTTTGAGGACAAGAGCACAAAAACATGCTACTTCAAAAAAATCCATATTTCTTATCATATAGGTATTAAAACTTATGAATATGCATATTGTATTTTAAATATATGAATGTTGACCGCCGTGTTATTTCCAATCGTACGATTCTATAAGCTTCCATGCGCGTTAGAACCGATCGGCCGATTTATTATCGGCCGATAAATAAATCGGCCGATAATAATCGGCCGATTTATTTAAGCCTCCATGCGCGCCTTACCTAACTCATTCAGGAGAAAAACCATTTGAATGCAATGTCTGTGGAAAAACATTCATAAGGAGGGGTGACTTAAAAAGTCATCAATTAACTCATTCAGATGAAAAGCCATTTAAATGCAATATCTGTGGGAAAACATTCATAAGGAGGATTGACTTAAAAAATCATCAATTAAATCATTCAGGAGAAAAGCCATTTAAATGCAATGTCTGTGTAAAAACATTCATAAGCAAAGGTCAGTTAAAAAGTCATCTATTCACTCATTCAGGTGAAAAGCCATTTGAATGCAATGACTGTGGAAAAACATTCATAAGCAAAGGTCGCTTAAAAATTCATCAATTAACTCATTCAAGTGAAAAGCCATTTGAATGCAATGTCTGTGGGAAAATATTCGCACAAAAGAGTATATTAAAAAGTCATCAATTAACTCATTCAGGTGAAAAGCCATTTGAAAGCAATGACTGTGGAAAAACATTCATAAGCAAAGGTCGCTTAAAAATTCATCAATTAACTCATTCAAGTGAAAAGGCCTTTGAATGCAATGTCTGTGGAAAAACATTCATAACCAAAGGTCATTTAAAAAGTCATCAATTAACTCATTCAAGTGAAAATTCATTTGAATGCAATGTCTGTGGAAAAACTTTCATAAGAAGAAGTAACTTAAAAAGTCATCAATTAACTCATTCAGGAGAAAAACCATTTGAATGCAATGTCTGTGGAAAAACATTCGCACATAAGAGTACCTTAAAAAGTCATCAATTAACTCATTCAGGTGAAAAGGCCTTTAAATGCAATGTCTGTGGAAAAACATTCGCAAAAAGAAGTAACTTAAAAGTCATCAATTAACTCATTCAGGAGAAAAGCCATTTGAATGCAATGTCTGTGGAAAAACATTCATAAGCAAAGATCAGTTGAAAAGTCATTAATTAACTCATTCAGGTGAAAACCATTTGAATGCAATTGTCTGTGGAAAAACATTCATAAGGAGGAGTCAATTAAAAAGTCATCAATTAACTCATTCAGGAGAAAAGCCATTTATCAGATGTAAATATCACATATTCGCAGATGATCTCCAATTATATTTCCATTTCAAGCCTGATAATTACCTTCTCACTGTTGCGACATTGAATGCCGAATTAAATTTTTAAATTGGACAAAAAAACACGGTCTTCAAATTAACCCTTCTAAATCACAGTCAATATTAATTGGAAGGCAACGTCTGTTTCTCAGAACCACACAGTTCTCTCCCATGCCTGAGGTGCTCCTTGACGACGTTATCATACCGTTTTCTCCAGTGGTCAGATACATTGGTATTATCATGAATTGTAATCTTTCATGGTCCGGTCATATAAAGGGAGTAAGCCAACAGATCTTTTGTACTTTTCATGGACTAAACCGACTTAAAAACTATTTACCAGTTAAGACTAAAATCACTCTAACTCAACAACTCATGCTACCATTACTTGACTACGCTGACGTTGCCTACCTGGATGCAACTAAAGAACAAATTAATAAACTCGAACGGTTACAAAAAGTCTGCATTCGATACGTGTATGGACTCAGGAAGTTTGACCACGTATCCGAGAGCAGGCAACGACTGAACTGGTTAAAGATCCGTCACCGAAGAGATTCGCATGTTCTTTCCCTACTCTACCAAATCCTTAATAACCCTCTTACACCCACGTACCTCAAAGAGAAATTCGCCCACTTATCCTCGCATGGCCTTAACTTACGGTCCCAACACAATAGCACACTTACAATACCAATACACCACATCTCTACTTATACTTACTCGTTCACAGTTCATGCAGCTCGGATGTGGAATCTATTGCCGGAGAGTATCAGAGATGCCACTAATTTTATAGCATTCAAAAAGCGTCTGAAGTCACACTTTCTATCCACATAAACACAAATTCACGTCTTTTTATCCCTCTTCCTTTCTCCTCTCATATCCTCCAGTCAATAAACATATTGTATCTATCTGATGTATTTTTTTATTCTTATTTTTGTTCTTATAAAAGCAAAAGTTACAAATAAAAATGCAGCCTTTCTGACACAAAAAAAGTGAAAAAAATGTAGCGGGTGCAACCAGCCGAGTTGACCACCCACTTCAAGGAGTAGGGGGACGTCAGCCGGCTATTTATGGCGACGCACATCACGTCTCAATCGTTCAGTTTAACCAAGGCCAGCGATAGGCAGTCACTCTGCCCGACTCACATTTCGATTACGCGCATTCGGCGATCTATATTATTTAAATTATTTAATAGTCCATTATTGAAGTACATACCAATCTTGATTTATAATTAGAGTCACACTATCAAATAAATACGTAAGTCAAATTCAAACTTTTTTAATACCTGTCTATAATATTAATTAATTCATATTCTTCTGATTTTGTCGGCCTTCATGGCTCAGTTGGTTAGGTATTTGACTGCTGATCCAAAGGTCCCGGGTTCGATTCCCGGTGGAGACACAGTTTTTAATTGTGTTTTCAGTCTGGATCTGTGAGACGATTAATATCGTAAGTCTCCAGAATGTGGCAACTTGTTATTGGGTGCGTGTTAAATCAATATTTGACATAGTACCTGTTAGTTGCCCGAGAAGTAAAATAAAGAAAGAAATAAATATATAAATGTTTTATGGTGTGGCGTGGGTACCTCGCTCTGTTGTGTAATGCTCTTTAATTAGCTTGCAACTAATTATAGTGTCCTTGTACAGTAATATATGCTGGGGTGGAACTCTGAGTATTTGCAGTGAAAGATGTATATTCTTTATACACTTTATTTACAACACGTTCAATATAATATACAAATCAAGGTCAATACTATATACAATTATACGGAGGTGTTTACTATAACGGCGAAACGATGAATGGCCGCCCACGCGTCCAATCCAACACTATATACACACAGACATGCTATCTCTTTCACTCACACTACTCCATACTTAACCTCTGACATCCATCCCTCACACTGGCCTGCAGGGGTAACCGATGTCCAGGATCGAGTATCCAAGTGATCCTGCCTCCAGGCAACCCTCCCGATAACCTGAAACAAGAGGAAACACAACTTAGCATCCGAGGAGTGAACTGGGGTGTCCGGGTCCAAACTCAAGCAATCCATAAGCTTCAGAGTCGAGACCCACAAGAACTATGAGAACATCTATCTACCCCCCATCTGACCACTTTACACTTGTGGTTCTTAATTGGTTAACATGTCTTTTCCATGTGTAACTAGTACCAAGAACATTTACCAAGTAAATTGCCTTCCCAATTTTCCTAGTAATCTGTCCCAAAACCCATGTTGGTTTGTTTACTACCCTGTAGTCTTTTACCCAACATTTTTGATCTGTTTTCAATTCCTTCCTCTCTCTCCCTCCATAGTAAAAATGCTGCCTCTTTTGGCTTTTTAACAAGTTATGTCCAATAATATCATCATTATCATTATTATCATTACAATTAAATTCAGGAATGAAAATGTCAAAATTCGTCCTTAGTTTTCTACCTAACATTAAAACTGCTGGTTCAACCTTTGTTGAAACATGCGGAGAATTCCGATAATCAACTAAAAAATTATCAATTCTATTTTCATAATCACTCATAAATTTTATATTATTTATTAATAATTTTTTTAAAAACATTTTACAAGTTTTCACCGTGTTTTCCGCTTGACCATTGGAAGAAGGTGAAAATATTGGTGACGTTACATGTTTTATACCATGTTCAACACAAAAACTCTGAAATTGATTTGACATAAAAGCACTACCATTATCCGATACTATAGTTTTGACACATCCAAATTGACAAAATAATTTTTTTAATGCTTTAATGGTGCAAAACGCATTAATTTTCTTCATTTCTAAGCATTCAATCCATTTTGAATATGCATCACATACTACAAGAAATGATTTACCTGCAATTGGTCCAAAAAAATCAATATGTATTCTCGTCCAAACCGACTCTTCCTTAGGCCAGCTTGTCAATACATTTTTTGGTTCCGATGCGGCAACTTTTGAGCATTCAAAACATTCACTAACTAATTCTTCAATGTCTTTATCAATTTTCGGCCAATAAACATAACCTCTTGCAAGACCTTTTGTCTTCACAATACCAAGGTGAGATCTATGTAACATACACAAAATTTTATCTCTCAAGCTTGACGGAATAACTACTCTATGATTCCACAAAATGCACCCTTTTAAAATCGATAACTCATTTCTCTTTATCCAGAAATGCCACAAATCACTGTCTTTGTTAACTTTATCCGGCCATTTTGTCTGTAAACAAGACATAATACGCACTAACACATCATCACAACTAGTTGCCTCACTAATCTGCTCAATGTTTATACAAATTTGTTCACTGTCACATATTAAGTTTAAATAATTGTCTGTCAAGTTATCACAACTATTATCTGGTTCACTAACCGGTACTCTCGATAAATAATCAGAACAATTATCTTTAGACTTAATGTATTTAATTTCGTAATTAAAACCAGCCAAAATTAACCCGTATCTTTGCAATCTATTTGCTGCTAACGTCGGTATATTCTTTTTTTCACTAAGAATTCTCGTTAGTGGTTGGCTATCAACCAATAAGGTGAATTTCCGACCGTACAGATACTGAAAAAACTGCTTTAATCCATATGTTATAGCTAACGCCTCAAGGTCGATAATAGCGTATTTTTGTTCTTCCTTAGACAGAGTGCGCGAAACAAAAGCTATCGGTCTTTGTTGTTCTTTACCAATTAATAATGACGCCGCTAACCCTTTCAGTGACGCGTCCGTAACTAAAGTTAATGGTAAATTTTCGTCAAAATGTGCTAAAACATTTCCACTAGTTAAAACTTTTTTTAACTCGTCAATTGCCTTCTTGTAATCGCTACTAAATTCCCAAACTGCATCTTTTTTTAATAACTCATATAACGGTTTCGCTATACTAGACATATTCGGAATAAAACTTCTATAAAAATTAATTAAACCTAAAAAACTTTTCAACTCATGAACATCCCCTGGATATGGAGTTAAAGTTATAGCCTCAACTTTACTTTTTAAAGGTTCCACCCCTTTTTCCGAAATCTTATGTCCTAAAAATTCTACATTATCCCTAAAAAATTCGCACTTTTCCGTATTTACAGTCAAATGACAATTTTTTAAGCGTTTTAATAATCCCTCTAAGTTACTATCATGTTCCTCTAAAGTTCTTCCTGAAACCAAAATATCATCCAAAAATACCACAACTCCTTTTAAACCTAATAAACAAGCTGTTAAATTTTTAGCGAAAATTCCTGGGCTAGATGACAAACCGAAAACTAATCTATTATACCGAAATAAACCTAACGATGTGGAAATCGTTGTATACTTTTTACTGTTTTCATCCAACTCAAACTGAGTATAAGCATTTTTTAAATCGATTTTGCTAAAAAATTTACTTCCACTAATTTCCGACATTAACTCTTCGAATTTTGGTAAAGGATATTTATCAACAATTAATTGTGGATTTACTGTTGTTTTATAATCCCCACAAATCCTGATTTCCCCCGATTTCTTTATAACAGGAACAATTGGAGAAGCAATGTCACTCGACGTCACTGCCGTGATTATACCATCTTTCTCCAATCTTCTAATTTCTTTTTCGACTTTTTCTCTGATCGAAAATGGAACTAACCTAGGTTTACAAAATTTAGGTATAAAATTCTCTTTAACAAACAACCTAACCTTTCCTTTGGAAAATCTTCCTAATTTTTCACTGAAAACTTCCGGATATTTATCTTTGATTTTAATAATATAATTATTTTTAAAATTTTCATCAACACTGGTCAGTAAAGTGTTAACACCTTCAAAGTAAATATTGAAATTCTGAATAACATTTCTACCCAATATTACACTGTTGCCATTGTTTACTACGAAAAAATCAATCACTTGTTTGATATTGTTGTATGTTACTTCCATTATACACACACCAATACATTTTAAAATACTACCGTTGTATGATTTTAAAATACTTGTCGGTTTATTCAATTTATAATTTTTAAACTTCTTAAAATAAATATCTTTCGGAATTACACATACATTAGCACCTGTATCAATCATCGCGTGAATAATCTGACTACCAATACATATATTAATCATGAATGGATTTACAATTTCATTAATACCTTCCGTATTGCAAACAACATTTACGTTCGTATTATTTTCCATAGTAAAAATACTATTTTTGCTTTTACCAAACTGATCGTTTTTACATGCTTTCGCAATATGACCCATTTTTCTACACTTATTACACTTAAATTTTTTAAATTTACAATCTTTAATTAAATGACTATCAGATAAACATGCAAAACATTTTAAATTCCTATTACTAACATGCGGTGATACTGATCTATTCCTTTTCTTATCAACTTCATTGAAATTCCTTCTATGTGCACTATTTTTATTATACCTACTATTCTGTTTACTTTCGATTTCACAAATTTCTGATTTACAACCTTTTATCATATTTTTATTTTTTGATACCGATTCCAATACATTTGCATAATCTAGTATTTGAGAGAAATTCTTCTTCTCGTCCTCCAAATACATTTTTTCTTTTATTTGCCTATTACACAAACCGATAATAAAAATATCTTTCAAAGATTCTTCCAGACGATCATTAAATTGACATTTAACACTACGCTCTTTTAATTTACAAGCAAACTCTTTTACTGATTCATGTTCAGACTGTTTCATACAATAAAATTTTTCTCTCTCAATATACGGAGAAACAGTTTCATTACAAAAATTATCCATATAATCAAATAATTTCGACAATTTTTCTTCAGTAACTTTTCTTGGTACACACAAGTTTTGTAATAAAATAAAAGTTTTTTCAGACAAAGAGGTTAAAAATATTGCTCTCTTCCTTGATTCAGACATTTTTTCATCATCAGCTATGATGAATTGCTCAAAACGTACCCTGAACACACTCCACAAATCACTCTCGTGATTGAAAAGCGGTAGATTCCTCTGTTCCATATTACCGAAAAAAAGAATACCTACAGACAAGAAAAGAAAAATACACTTATCTTAACTCGATCCTGTCCAGTCGCTTGAACCTGCACTACGGCCCAACCCTGTCTCTGCAGAAGTCGTCTCTGTCGAATCCCTGGTCTCCAGCACTCTGGTCCTCTTCCGTTACCTCTGCTCGACGCTCGTTCACAGCAAGCAGCCAATCCTCTTGTCCAACCTTATGGTCCCCTGGTCCTCTCTGATTCTCGTTCCCGTTGTCCTTCCTGGTCTTCCTTGGTCCCCTCTGGTCCCCTTGAAGTCCAGTCGAAAATCTCCCGAAGTCGTATTTATCCCGAAGACTCCTGTCTTCCTCAGCCAATACTGCTTCCTTGAAGATCTTTTCGTACCGTGTATCTATACTTGTACGATCTTGTACCTCCAATTTTTTTTTCACAGTGAAAAAAAAATATTGTCGCCTGTTTTGTTGCCGAAATTTTTTTTCTTCTCGAAAATTCCCAATTTTCTGCGTAGATTGTTCCAGACTGCGCCAGTATAGTGTCCTTGTACACTAATATATGCTGGGGTGGAACTCTGAGTATTTGCAGTGAAAGATGTATATTCTTTATACACTTTATTTACAACACGTTCAATATAATATACAAATCAAGGTCAATACTATATACAATTATACGGAGGTATTTACTATAACGGCGAAACGATGAATGGCCGCCCACGCGTCCAATCCAACACTATATAGACACACAGATATGCTATCTCTTTCACTCTCATATCTCACACTAATTACCGAGCTACGCACAGCAGGATCGAATACACACGCGACATCACTTCGCGTTGGATTTGGGGAACAGGCGACAGGTTACTACCTAGTGCCTGTCTAGACCGGAGCACCCTTCTGTAAATTAATAAATTAATAAATTAATATTTAAATCCAAATACCAACCCAGCGCGAAAACTGGTGACCTACCGAGCGTGCAGAACAGGTATAATTTTTTTTGTGTAAAGATAATATTTGTAAAATAGTGTGTAAAACTGGTAAAGCCCCATCTCTGTTGCAATCTTGTCGATTTAAATTTATATTGAGCACATGGCATCAAATTCGTGATAATATTTTTTTTGTGTAGCAAACGATAATCTGTTATCAGGAACAAATTATAATATTCGTTCAATAACAATTATCAAGTCACTTTGCACATTCTAAACTCATACGACAGAGATTAAAATTGTATTGAATAATAATTGTTTCGGTTATCGGACTGAACCCTACGGGTAACTTTAAATATGTAATAATTTAAATTCATAACCGTGCGTCGGCCCGTATACAGTGCACATTGTAAAAATCTAAAAAATCGACGAAATAGATAAATAATTCACATAAATAGTTTGTAAGTATTAAACATACGCAGTAATAGTATGTTATTCCTAATTGTTATAAACCCTTGTAAAAAAAACACATTTATAACGTAATTATAAGTATTATAATTACGTTATACTGTCGTATTCAAAACTAAAATATCGAATAAATATGTGCTAAATAAAGTACCTACCAAAAACTTGAAAAATATTTCCATATGTTAATTGTAAAAATATATAATAATGTGTATTTTTTTTTTCATGAGCTAAAACTACGCTAAAACGAACACACAAAAACTGCCAAACAGAGGTAAAATAACGGAAGGAATACCAAAAAACTAAAGGAGACTTAAAAAAGATAAAAATATAAAAATAAAGAGCCTAAAGAAGCATGAATTATGCGCAAAAACAGCACGCATAAAAAGATAAGTAAAAACCACATTTTATTATTAAAAAAAAGCCAAAGTAAATTCATTTGTTGTAACATAAAATCATTGCAGAAATAAAAAATAAATATCTATCTAAAAATTCACGTAAAATCCTTATTTTAAATACCTACAAGACAAATCATTAACCTGTAAAGTAAATACGTAGGTAAATAAATTTTTGTATTATTGCTTAAAAATAACGCATAAATGTTACACGGAATGTGAATTAAAATTATTGTCTAAAAAATGTCACAAAAAACTTGTTTACCATGACGCGCACATTCTTATCGCGATAATATTGAAGTTTTACCTACCATTAAAACTTGTATTATGTTCCCTGCCTTATTTAAAACCATTGTTGAGAGTGCTCCGTACTTTTCTCGGTCTTTGTCGCGTTTTGCACCCCTGAATCGGCCTTATCG
Source organism: Molanna angustata (assembly GCA_963576475.1). Taxonomy (NCBI): domain Eukaryota; kingdom Metazoa; phylum Arthropoda; class Insecta; order Trichoptera; family Molannidae; genus Molanna; species Molanna angustata. Next base: position 572,209 of record OY754989.1, on the reverse strand, counting down.
TGACGAGTGTCTCGGGACAGTAAAACCAATGGCTACCATAGAAAAAATACATTTCTTTAAAATCCATAGATGTCATAGCTAGATCCCTAGAAAGTGCACATACTTCAAAAGTTCTGACAGCCAGTGTGACAGCCAGTGAATGATAATACTAAAACATCGTTGATGTATGTATAAATGTAGGTATTTCTATAATACGAGTTGTTTTTGTTTATTTTTTTTAATAAAAAAACTATTATGTACATCAAACTTTTGTAAATAAATATAAATGAAGTGTTTAAATATATTTTGAAAAGAATATTAGCCGTTTTACATAATCATTTATATTAAAATTATGTTGATCATGTAGGTTAATTACAATTTCAGTGATTTTATATCAAAAACTGTTTATTTTATTGAAATCAGACTTTCACCAATATTTTCTTCATTAACTTGATATTAGTATAGGCTATATAATATTATGAAAATATATCTTGAGGCAGCGCATAAATAAGATCAGGTACGACGAACAGACCTTTCCTTGGGCAGCCCATTCCTTTCAATGGCATTTATATATGGAGGCTGCAACCTCCTCTTGACGCAAACATTTTCGTTTATCTATAAATTTAAATTGCTATAATATCATCTTAATACCTTGATGATATAATATAATTATAGTAAGACGGAAGTACCCAACAACAGAGGCACGAAGAAGAATTATTATAGTAACATTGTAACTGGAAAACTTACAAGTAGTTTAATTAATTTATATTGAATTTTCAGCAGCGACTACTTTAAAATAATAAAGTTTTTGTCATAGAAAAATATAATATAGTGATTAAAATCTCTTTTCTATTATAGTGATCAATCAAATATAGCAAGAGATCAGAAATATGGATGAAGGGTGGAATATCCCAAATTGAAACATCAATTTATTGAATAACTTATTTTGAAAACTATCAGTTAGATATTTTACAATAAATTTATGTACACAATAAATGTACAATGGGAGGTTTATTGCTTGTTGGCGATATCTTCCATCCAACCATATTCATTTGTTGAAGTAATTAATGTGTATGGTATGTAACCTGCTGCTTAAATGGATAAAAATGTTGTGAAGTAAGAAGTATTGTGCACTGCACTGGGATACTGAGTCTTTTGGTATCTGAATAAACAGACAATCCGTGTTCTGAGAAGAAGTAAAATTGATTTTGAAGATAGATTGTTTATACATATTTACATTAAATTTACTTTGTTTAGTGTTTACACTTTTTATTTTGTGACAATTGTGGATGCACAGATACTGCCATATAAAATATACTTATAGCAAATTATTCTTTTTTTAAGAAAAAAATAAATAATTTGTTTCTAATGAAGAATATATTCACTTATGTTACTCAATCACACTTACATTACTGACTAATTTCTAATAGTTTTATTTCTAAATGTCTCATGGCATTAAAATCTTTATGTGATTAATATAATATAAAGATCACTAACCTACATTTTTAAACCATTACCAACCTAGCTTGTGGTGAGCTCTTACAAAAATGGGGCTATATAAATTATCCAATTATTTATATAATTCAAAATATGTACAAAATGTTTAACTAACTACCCAAAAATATATTTGCAAAATTTACATGAGGTAACGAAATGGACGAAAAATGTTTTATAATCAGCTCTAGGCTTATGTACTTTACACCTATGATATAAATTTGAAGTCGATCAGACTTATAGTTTAGGTTCTAGAGAGGACACAAAAAGGATACGCCGTACATATAAAAACATCTTGACGAAACTCAAACTGTATACTCTCTGTAGTTTCTGACAAATCGCCGTGGAGGGGTCTGTATATGTACCTAACAACCGAAACGACACAAATTTGCGGTATGCGCACCCTTATTTTGGTTCTACTAGTTTGCCGGTGATTATACATGACACCCATTGAGAAATTGATGTAAAAAATATGCTTAAAAATTGTGAAATCATGGCTCTCTACTATTCTATAGTCATCATTCGTCCTTTTCCTCATGACTGAGGATAGCGGCTGCAGTCCGTCGCCACACGTATGGCCCGCCTCCATGCCAATCTGTTTTGTGCTGAACGCAGAGCACCAGTCACCGAAGACCCCATTGTGGACTTAACCAAATCGCTCCATCTGGTCGGTGAGCGACCACGAGATCTCCGTCCCTCCACGCTGCCCATCAAAACAAGCTTCTCGAGGCAGTCAGGTTCCCTTCTGGCAATGTGTTCAAATAATTGAAGGATACGTCTGTAGAAATACATAAAAAATAAATACATCTTGATACGTCGATAGACGATCCTCGATCTTCAGCTCGTCTAGAATTGACACATTCGTTCTTCTGGCTGTAGTATAGTGATTCTATAGCAGTGGAGAGTAAAAAACATTTCAATGAAAATGTAATTCTGTGGTGTATTAGCCAATGAATAAACAAAAGTTGAATCTCACTTTGTTTATTACAATAAATAAGACAATTACAATAATTAATATATAAGTATACTATTTCAATAATTAGCATGAATAATATATTTTATCAAGTAGGTAAACAATCGACACAGTGTATCATATCGTTTGTGATAAAGCAATACCTCGTAACCCACTCACCAAAGATTTTACAGGAGAGACAAAAAACTTACATTTATACATTTTTGTGTTGTATTTTGTATAATTATGTTTTTATATATTTGAAATAAATCTTTTAATGTGAAAAGAAGAAAGCATGGATGGCATTAATAGCCGCGAAAGGATCGAATAATGAAGAAAGAGCAAAAGAGAATTATAAAGTATGTAAAAAGGTAGTCAAAGACACAGTAAAAAGGGAAAAAGATGGTATAAAAGAGAAAGAAAGCCTGAAAATAGCCAACGACTTTCCTGGAAACATGAAAATGTTCTGGAAAGGCGTAGCGAAAAGAAAAAATGGAACTGTGAAAGCTTCGAAAGGAATAAATGATAAAGATGGAAAAATAATTATGGACGAAGACGGCGTGAAAGAAAGATGGAAAGAATATTTCAAGGAACTGTATGATAGCGGAGTAAGTGGGGACGTGAGTCAGAGAACATGGCAAGTAAGCGAAAGTGATAAGGATGAAATAACGCGAGAAGAAGTATTTGAAACAGTAAAGTAAAACACGCGAAAGCTGGGAAAGCTGCCGGATATGACAGTGTATCAGCTGAACTTATAAAATATGGCGGCGAACAGACGTTGGAGTGGTGTCTCTCTCTTTTCAACAAATGTTGGGAAGAAGGACACACTCCCTCAGACTGGAGAAATGCAGTCGTGGTACCTTTGTATAAAGGTAAAGGATCGAAGCTCGACTGCAAAAACTATAGAGCCATAAGTTTATTAAGCTCAGTTGGTAAGATGTATGCAAGGATCCTGGATCAAAGAGTGCGAAAGATTACAGAAAGCAAGATATGGGATGTCCAAGGTGCGTTTGTGGGCGGCAGAGGATGTATAGACCAAAATTTTTTTTCTGCGCACGGTCACAGAAATGGTTCTGGATAAAAATCAGAAAATTTTCTGTGCCTTCATAGACCTAGAAAAGGCGTATGATAAAGTTGTTAGAGAAAAATTATGGGATATACTAGCAGTGTATGGAGTGAAGAGCAAGCTGATAAGCGCAATCGCGTCATTATATGAGAACAGCGAAGCATGTGTTCGTGTCAACGACACAGTGACAACGTGGTTCTCTATAAATAATGGCGTTAGACAAGGGTGCGTGCTATCTCCATGGCTCTTTAACTTGTACATTGATTTCTGCATAAGAGCCCTTAAGGATGAAAGCAAGGGTCTGAAATTGAGTACTGTAATGGTGCGAGATTTGATGTATGCAGACGATAAAGTTCTATTAGCAGAAAGTATGGAAGAGTTACAGTATCTTGTAAGTCAGGTATATGAAGGATGTATAGAGAATGGACTTAGGATGAATGCCAGCAAATCAAAGACAATGGTCTTTGAAAAGAGTGAAAGCAGAACAGCATGTAAAATAAGAGTAGAGAACGAATGGCTCGAGCAAGTCGAAGAATATGTGTACTTGGGAAGCATATTTCAATGGAATGGACGACTCGATAAAGAGATCGAAAGAAGAGTTATGGCAGGAAACAGAGTGAATGGAGCACTAAGACCAATTATGAATGATCGCAACATATCAAAGGATGCCATAGTTGCCATTCATAACGCCGTCGTAGTGCCAACCTTGACGTATGCAAGTGAAACCTGGACATGGCAAAAGACGCATGAAAGTAGAATAAATGCAGTTGAAATGAGATCGTTAAGAAGGATTTGTAATAGAACGATGTATGACCGGGTAAGAAATGAGGACATAAGGAAAGAATGTAAGATGAAGAAAGATGTCATTACTAGAATGAAAGTGAACACATTGAGATGGTTTGGTCACATGGGGAGAATGAATGAGGAGCGCCTGACGAAGAAAATATACAGAGCGGAAAGGAATGGAATGAGAGGTCGGGGACGCCCAAGAAAGGGATGGCACGACCATGTGAACGAAATTTTGAAAGACGGAAATGTTAGAAGTGTGAGCAATAGACGAGCATGTATGAGACGATGCATGAATGTGGACGATGCGAGGGATGCGTGCCAGGATAGAAAAATGTGGCGTTCGGTTCTCTCTGCCTACCCCGCAAGGGACATGGCGTGATGGTATGTATGTATGTATCTTTTAATCATAGGGTATCTAAATTTATGTGAAATATAATATTTTTTTTATGTGGGATATTGGGTATTGCTTCCCCAAAAATAACAAAATTGTGGCTTACGAGTAATTACTTTTAACAAATTTATGGATTGAAAATCCTATAGTGCTACAATAAAGTCACATGTTTTACAAGTAATATGTGCAATAATAATAAATTATTAATTCATTTAAAAAAACAATAGAATCCATTACATATTGGGTATTTTCCTTTTGCACGTAGCTTTCTTTATCCAATCACAAAATTCACCTAATGATAATGTCGATAAAGACATAAACTTGCACACTGGAACATTTTCTTTATCTACATTTAAATGATGGGCAAAAAATTTATGGCTGGATTTTTTTTGCTTGGAATTTTGTTTTTTATAATATAGCATATACAAAGTGAAATATAGAGAAAAAAAGATATATATGTAACTCAGAGAAGAAAACAATAAAAGACACATTATAGAAAAAATCTGTTTATTAACACTAGAGTACTCGGCCCTTCAAGTACTCCTTGAGTGCTCGCGCAGAGCACATGTGTCACCCATTACAATTAGCAATTTTTGATATTTTATTTAATGGAAATAAGAAAAACAAGTCCATGGGGTTTAAAAGATCTGAAAATGAATACTGCCTTTATGTAAAATCAACAGACAACGGTTACATATACTTACCAGTATTTGTTGACGATTTGTTGATATCAGGTACTGAAGAGGAAGAGGTGTCACATGTAAAAATAGTCTAAATAGTAATTTTAAAATTAAAGACCTTGGTCCTGCATGTAATTACTTGGGCATGACTATTCACCAAGATATGGTTAAGAACCAAATTAAGTTAAATCAAACTGCCTATCTCACAAACATATTAAGAAAATATAATATGCAAGATTGTAAATCTATGTCAACTCCGTTAGGTGCTAACTTTGATCATAGTAGCTTAAAAGGAAACTCTTCTGAGAGCCCAGAGTTAGAAAGTAATTGTAGAAGTTTAATTGGTGCTCTCATGTATGCCATGTTATGCACAAGACTAGATCTCGGTATTTGTTTGAGTATACTAAGTCGCTATCAATCTTGTGCTAGCAAAGAACTATGGTCTGCCTTAAAAAGAGTCCTACGTTATATAAAGGGAACTGTAAATTTAAGTTTAGTGTTTGCATTAGACAATGAAAATATTAATGGGTATTTTAAATCAAACAAATGATTTGGTCTACATATATATTTTTTCCTGACCACTGGTATACAGACAAAAACTATAATACGTCTGATCTTCACCCTTTTCGGTAAAGACTTTATATTTTTAAACAGCTGTACTGTAGGTTTTTTCATTACCTACCTAAACACCTGCATCGACGTAATTCCCAACATAAACCATATTACAACTGTTCTGAACAATCCATAACTGCAAAAATGTACCGAATTTTAGTATATAAGAAAAAGCAGAGTTTTTATGTTTACCAGTTGATAAGGGCCTAATAAGCTGAAACGGTCGTCCTGGACTCAGGAAAAAATATATATGTAGACCAAATCATTTGTTTGATTTAAAATACCCATTATGGAATTCTACATATTCAACACCGTCAGCATTGACAAAATTAAAAAAAAAAAAAAAAAAAATGAAAATATTATCGTGGGCTATGTAGACTCAGATTGGGCAGGATATAAAGTCGATCGTAAGTCAACTGCTGGCTATGTTTTCATAGTGCTAGGATGCACAGTTTCATGGATGTCAAGAAAGCAAGCAGCGGTTGCCTTATCATCGACTGAAGCAGAATATGTAGCAATAAATTTAGCTGTAAGTGAAGCTTGTTGGTGGCAAAATTTGATTCATGATTTCAGAGTGTATGATGAAAAGGTAAAAATAATAATTTATGAAGATAATCAAAGTGCGATCAAGATATGCAAAAGTCCATCTCATCATACAAAGCTGAAACATTTAGATATTAAATTACATTTTGTAAAAAATAAAATTATTAATAATGGTATTAACATTGCGTATATTCCAACTAATGAACAAATAAGTGATATGTTAACTAAACCTCTTGCGAGAAAGATATTTGTGTACTCAGGGATGGATTAGGATTAGAATGAAAACAACAATTTTTTTAATGTAAAAAGATATTTTTTTTAGACATGGTATTCATTGAAGAGGGGTATTGTTAAAAAGTGGCAATGAACACTAGTTTTAAAAAATGTTTTAGCGTAGATAAACTGCTCCCTGTCTACTTATCTCTGTGTGCCTAACTCTGTTCAATTTTGTTCAATGGTGTAAGACATATGTAAAGTTACTGTAAAGGATTTCCACATAAATAAATACATACAAGATTAAATATATATATATATATATATATATATATATATATATATATATATATATATATATATATATATATATATATATATATATATATATATATATATATATATATATATATATATATATATATATATATATATATATATATATATATATATATATATATATATATATATATATATATATATATATATATATATATATATATATATATATATATATATATATATATATATATATATATATATATATATATATATATATATATATATATATATATATATATATATATATATATATGTTATATTTGATGTTTTCACGGGTGAAATATGTTATAATATTTTTATCTCGGTTTTCCCGTGTCAGTAGGTCTTGACTAAGACCATTTGTCTTCCGACGTTTCGCCTGAATATCACCAGGCATTTTCAAGGACTTAACGAAAAGCACGCGCGCGACACACGTCTACTCACACTGAAAGCTCACCGTCAAGTGGTCTTAGACAAATGAAGACAAATGGTCTTAGTCAAGACCTACTGACACGGGAAAACCGAGATAAAAATATTATAACATATATATATATATATATATATATATATATATATATATATATATATATATATATATATATATATATATATATATAATATATAAATAAATTATGTATATAAATGATATATATATATATATATATATATATATATATATATATATATATATATATATATATATATATATATATATATATATATATATATATATATATATATATATATATATATATATATATATATATATATATAAATGATATATATATATATATATATATAAATGATATATATATATATATATATATATATATATATATATATATATATATAAATGTCTTTTAATATATATAAATGATACGCCTTCCAGTTGAAAAGGCCTTCACCAGGCGAAACGGTCGTTCTGGAGAGTAAAAATAAATGTAGAAAGAAAAACAAGTGTTTAATTTATTTTAAAAATGGAATTCTACATAGTAAACGCTGTCAGTGTAAACAAAATTAAAAGTGTATATAAATGATATTACAACAATTTTCATTGTAAATTTTTAACAGACGTTCATCTGCATCAGACTTCAACCAACTTTTCGTATACATTGATAAAATGGCTGGGAAAGATAACCACTCTACTGTAAATAGTTTCGAATGTGATGAATGTAGATGTCGATATAAACATGAAAAAAATTCAAACGCGCATAGAAGAAATATTCATGGTATAACCACTGCTTGTAAAATAAATCCGGTTACTAAACAGGTAGAATGTAATCTTTGTAAATGTGTTTTTTCTACTAAATCATCGTTATTAAAACACAGAAAAAACGTACATAATACATCCAAAACCCGCAATTGTAGAATAAAGTGCTCAGAATGTTCTAAACATTTAGTTTCCTATAAAAGGTTGAGAGAACATTTTGTAAAAGAACATGAAAAGGAATTTCATATTGAAAAACTGACATTGAAATGCAATGAAGGTAAACTCAGACTTTATTTATTATTTAAATTGATAATACATTACATATTCTTAGAGAAATTGTAGCATTGAATGTATTTTTGATTACTTGACAAAATTGTTAATTTTTAGATTTTCTAGAGTGGAAGGAAAACTATGAGAGGAAGAATTTTTATTCTTATGTGTTGGATACTTCTTCTAAGAAATGTACATCTAATACAGTCAAATATTACTATCACTGCCATAGATCTAATTCTTATAAAGGGCGAGGAAGTAATCAACGATCTATAAAAAATATAGGAACAAACAAAATTGGAGCAACTTGCCCATCTACAATTGAAGTGGTGGTTAAAGACGGCACATATTGTGTTACGTTATTTAGCACTCACATAGGACATGAAGCTGAAATTGGCAGAATAACTCTCCAAGCAAACGATAGAGCTAAACTTGCAGCTAATCACCAGAATGCATCTTTTTGATAATGTATTCATTCCTTTATTTTTATCATTGTGCATCAATGAAAGTGGTTTGGGCATGATGAGAGAATGATTGATAAAAGTGACTGTGGCCAACAGGAAGGGTCTCAGAAAATGGATGTATGGTTATTGACGAGGAAAATGTCAAGGAAAGATGGAAGGAATAGTTTAAAGAGTTATATGAAAGTACGCAGTATGACAGTGTGACGTACGAAAGAGTACCAATAAATGAAATTGAGAATGACAGAAAAAATTTCAATAGAAGAAGTTAGAGAAGCAGTGAAGCATGCACGTACATGAAAGGCTGCGGGATTTGATTGCATACCAACTGAATTTATTAAATATGGTGGCGAAAAGACGATAGAATGTGGTGTCATTGCCTCTTCAACAAATGTCGGTAGGACATACTTCATCAGATTGGAGGAACGATATAAAACGGCTGAAACGATAAATGATTATGTAAAACGGCTAATATTCTTTTCAAAATATATTTAAACACTTCATTTATATTTATTTACAAAAGTTTGATGTACATAATAGTTTTTTTATTAAAAAAAATAAACAAAAAACAACTCGTATTATAGAAATACCTACATTTATACGTACATCAACGATGTTTTAGTATTATCATTCACTGGCTGTCACACTGGCTGTCAGAACTTTTGAAGTATGTGCACTTTCTAGGGATCTAGCTATGACATCTATGGATTTTAAAGAAATGTATTTTTTCTATGGTAGCCATTGGTTTTACTGTCCCGAGACACTCGTCTTATCGTGTGTCTTTTCTTTGTCAGCAGGCTGGCAACCCTAGTGGTTTACTCTATGATTGCCCTTTTTGTCTATGGTTCATTGTTTAGACGCCATTAGGATTCAACAGGCAGGCCTTGCCTTGGTTTTAAATAAGGCAGGGAACATAATACAAGTTTTAATGGTAGGTAAAACTTCAATATTATGTATCCCGTTGCCGTTATTTAAAACCATTGTTGAGAGTTGTTTGTTATCGCCTGGTGACATGACTTATGGACACGCTAATGTGATAGTGGTTTTCAATGATTATTCCACAGGTTGGAATAGTGGTGCAATTGACGATGAAGAGCCATTGAAAACATTTTTGATTTCTCTTCTGTAGTATTTTGCAAATGTGTTTGCACTTCGCCAATTGCCTCTAGCCAAGATGTCGTCTAACTTGAAATTCTCTAGCCAATTCAAGGATGCTACTGCAGAGCGTATGCTTCCTGGAGTAGATTCCACCCCAGCGCATTTTAATATGGATTTTACCCAGTTTGCAATTTTGCATCTCGATGCTCGCCTGGGTGAGTCTCCGTTTGTAATAAATAATGGGGTTCTAGTGTTTTCTGACGTTCTGTACTGTTCAGAAAGTTCTACCACTCTCTTGATCCAAAATACTGGACAGATATTTTGACTATCCCCTTGTTTCAAGCGCCAGCCTGATTGCCGATAAGAAGACGTATCAGTTTTAGCTCCATATTCTGGCCACAGTAATATGCCCCCTTCATCTATGATGAGCTTGTCTGGGGTACACTGCAAGAGTGTTAGGTCCTGGACTCTACGTCCAGATGCTAATAAGAGGAGTACACAAGCTCTTCTATTTGCTTTGTAGAGCGTATTCCTAGCTGGAGGATTCACTCTTAGCCAATTAATCACTTGGCGTGGGTCCCATATCGGTGGCTTATGTCTCTTTGGTCTAGTCAGTTGTATTGCTTTTACTATTCTTCTTACGAGAGGATGTGAAGCTAAATTTTCTGTTGAAGGGCTACTGAGGGTAGTCACCACCGACTTATGAAGAAGGATTGTGCTCGGTGATAGTTTCCACTTTAGGTGCAGATCTGACAGGTACCTGGCCAAGTCTGCACCTGTTGGCTTAGTTGCGTCAATGTTACTGACCCTCGCCCATGTCTTCCATCGCTGCCAAGGAACCTTGTAAGAGTTGAGCGTTGACGCTCGCCAGCCTCTTCTTAATAATAGTTTTTGCTGACTATCCCAGTCCCTTAACGACCCTTCCCACCCCCACATCTCCAAACTTCCAGAGCTAGATTGTTCAGGGATGGTGGGGGCTCGCCTGTCGTTGTGTTCACTAACACGGATATCAGGTTGTGTATTGTCAGGGGTGAGTCCACCGCCCGACTCTTCAAATCTCCCCTCCAGAACACCTTGTGCCACCTGGGAGCCACTACTAAGTATATGCCTCGAGCTTGATTGAGGTGTTGAAGGACCTGTGGCATTAGACAGGGGGGTGGAAACATTGATGGAATGCTGATCCACCAGTTCTAGAACAGATCGGGTCAGGGTCAGAAGTGCCCGTGACCTCGTGCCCCCCTCTCTGTTTAGGTAGGACACTACTGTTCGGTTGTCGCACTGGATCATGAGACACGAGCCCGACAGCTCTTTGGCATGTGGTGACAGGGCAGCCAGCACGCCGAGCATTTCTTTCAGGTTGCAATGGAGGTCCTGTTGTTGTGGTGGCCAAGTTCCGCTCAGCTGCTTGTTGTTTAGTAATGCTCCCCAACCCACGTCTGATGCGTCTGTCGTCAAGAGGTTTGTATATGGTTGGTAGTGAATGGGTGATCTTTTCTCTAGGTTGACTAGCCACCAACTCATCTCCTCCACCACTTCTTGTCTCAATGCCACGTAGGCTTGACATTGTTCTGGCTTGCAGCTGAAGAAGTCGACAGTTGAGTCTGCCCCGTGGGACGGTAAAGCTTGCAAAGTTCAACAGCCCTAGAAGAGTTTGTGACTCGTTCAGGGACCACCTTTTCCTGGTGAGAACTTCTTCTAGGTATGTGTGAGTTCTCTGAATCTTGTCTGACGGTAGCCATTTTTGGTTCTGCACCGTATTCCACATTATCCCCAAGAACTCTAACTCCTGTGTAGGGGTCAGTATGGACTTCTGTAGTTGGATGCACCACCCTAGGTGTCTTAGTAAGTGCACTAACTCCTGGACTTGTTTCAGCAATACTTCCCGAGTTTGATTTGCTACGAGGAAGTCGTCCAGGTAAACCACCACTCTGAAGGATCTTTCTCTTAGATGTTGGGCGAGCCAGTTGGTAATTGTAGCGAATGTTTTTGGGGCAGAGCTTAACCCGAATGGGAGGCAAGTCATTTGGTATAATTCTCCTTCGTAAATTATCCTTAAATATCTCCGATGAGAGGGATGGACTGGTACGTGAAAATATGCCTGGTGTAAGTCTACCTTCACCATCCAATCTCCTTGTTGTAGAAAACCCGGAATTCGATGGATGTTTAACAGGCGAAATTTGCTTACCGTAAGGTACTCGTTGAGCGGCCTTAGGTTTAGGATTGGTCTTGTTGCGCCTCCGGGCTTGGGCACCAGAAACATTCTGGAGACGAATGATGGTGAGAGCTCCGCCTTCTCTAAAATACTCTGGTTTATCATCTCCTGGATGTGTTTTGCCATCGCGGTAGATGACTTTGTTACAAGGTGATATTTTGTGATGACCTCCTTCCACGGGGCTAGGGGGGGTTTTCTTCCGAAAGGAATTCTGTAGTGACTCAGAATCTGTACCACTGCCTCTGGGGCTTCCATGTTCCTCCACTGGTGTGTGAAGAGCCCCAGTTGACCCCCCCTGAATTCCAAGGAGTCATCTTCGGTAGTCCCGTCTGGCACTACCTTTTCCTCCCAATTTCCGATTTTCTCGAAATCGGTTTTGTTTATATGTGGCCCGAAAAAACTGTTTAGTTTTCTCGGGCTCCTTCGACACATGACTATAAGGTCTCTTCTGAGCTCTTTTCTGCTGGATACCCGAAGGTCCAGGTTCTGACAGAGATGACGAAGTGGAGGTACGTTGGAGGCATTTTTCTAGTCCTCCCATCCTCTGAATGGAGGCTGCCAATCCTTCCGATTCGAAAAGATGGTTGGAGCTAGGAGGGATCCGCCTAAAGGTGGACTGAACCCCCTTGTCTTTAATGTTGGTGAGGAACTGTTCCCTCCTTTGCCCGATGATACTGGCTCTCTTTCCGCAAACTATCTGCGTCAGGTCTCTCGAAATTTTTTGGAATTCCGATTTGGCCGAAAATTCCTCTGAAATTTTCTCAAACAGAGAAGTTGATGAAAGCTCCCCTGTCGCCGACCAGTCCACGATCTTTTGGAGAGATTTCTTTAGAGCTTCTCCCTGTGTAATCAACCCATGTGTTAGGGCCGCACAGAAATTTTCGTGGGGCACCTGCAAATCGTTGTGTGGGATTCTCCTCAACTCATCGTTGACGTCCAAGGCGCAGAAAAGAGGCTTCGCCAGATACCTCTTCTGTACCTCGGACGTTTGATGACGTTTCCCACTCTGCTGTGCCAATATGCTGGAGCTTTTTTCCCTTATTGACCCTTGCTTCATCAGCCTTTGCGACCGTTGGTTCAGCCAAGCTCGTCTCGACGTCCTCCAACACCAGTCGAACTGGTGACTGCTGTCTTATCAGCAGGGGAGATTCGTCGCCCGATTCATCTTCACCGTAAAACGATTCGGTCTCCGGAGCCGGCGCCGAGTTGCCGAACTGTTCGATGAACCGTTGGACGGTTTCCGATAAGTTATTCACTTGTTCGGCAATGGCGTCTACACGATCGTCGCGAAATTCTGCGGTATGCGATCGACGCGGCTTCGTTTTTTCACAACCGATGATTCTCCGCACTCCGTCTCTCGAAATCTCGTCATCACTCATTTTGAAATTAAGGTAAAAATATTTCCGAACAGCTGCGCTGTTAATTTATAAGGTTTTGTCGTTTTTACGCGAGCCAAAAAAAAGACGCTTCCGACCGTTAGAAAAATGACACGCTAATGGCGTCTAAACAATGAACCATAGACAAAAAGGGCAACCATAGAGTTAACCACTAGGGTTGCCAGCCTGCTGACAAAGAAAAGACACAAGATAAGGCCGATTCAGGGGTGCAAAACGCGACAAAGACCGAGAAAAGTACGGCGCACTATCAACAATGTTTTTAAATAACGGCAACGGGATACATAATAGAAACGTGTAACAAAAATAACCAAAAATATTATTTTTAATAATATTTTGCGGTAGTAAAAATATATTCAAAAAAAATATTCTGTAAAAAATTACAATAACAAAATCATCCCGAACATCAATCGGAATACATTATCTGATACCTACCTATAAAACAGGTAGAATCTAATAGTGTAAATTTAAAATATATAACCGAGGTAATAATAATAAAAATATTCTCCACGAAAAAAATCTCGAAATCCAAGCGCGAAACGAAACATTAAATATATTCGAAGTATATACAATAATCATATTACATTAAGCGTACAGTGCCGTGCACATTTGAAACAAAAAATAAGAAAGATAATAATTGTAAATGTAACAAAAATATTTATTTTAAAATAAAAATATTATATCGAATAATAATAAAGTACGAAAGCAGTCATATTAACAAAAGTATAAAAAAACGAATTAATAATACAAAATCATAACATAATTTAATTATCTATAGAAATATCGAGTACACCGAGACAATACCGGGTACGTGGGCGCAAATACGAAAGTCGGAATACGACAAAAATACCGAAATACCAAAATCTAACATCGCGACGAATCACGCATGAATCCGGGACTATTCGCCACCAACATTTGTTAACCACCAACATTTATTTAACATTTGTTCACCAGCGAAACGTAATATAATATAACTCATTGGTAATATATACATAACTTGTACTTTTATTTCAGATTAAAAACGTTTAAACATTTATTCATTTTAAATTATTAAATCAAATATACATTTAAATCTAATAAGAAAACAATTATATACTATTTAAAAACAAAACATTTAAATACTGAACGCTGAATATATTAAATAAATTTTTTTTTTTAAATATAGTTACCTAATCACAATAACAACAAACATATACACGTATAGGAACGTCTACAAACAAGAAGACCTTATAAGCATCATACCAAGATACCTTAAAAACGACAAGGCAACCATCGCTACAGACATCGAGGGGGATCGCGATCCACTTCCACGCCGGCGACGCTATAGAGCTCATTGGCCCTGTTCACCACCGGACGCAGCCGCAACATCGGACAAACACAAAATATCCACCATCCATCGGGTTCAACCACTGCCCCCGAGAATCCAACCACACACGTCAGGGCCTCCGATTGGTCTCGAAATCGGCCGCTAAGTACACTCCGTTTCAAGTCGGAGGGGCTTGTACCCCGACCCCTCGGTCCTCGTGTTGGCGTCCGAAGGTTCCGCGGGCTAACACCGGGGGCATCCGACGCAATCATCACCTGTCAGATTTGACGTCTCGTTGTCAACACAGGATGTCTGACCCGACGTCTGCGCCGGCGGTGTGCCCGAACCACACAACAACATTCGCCACAGTTGACGAGTAACTGCCGAGCGAGACTAGAGGCGTCCGTCCTGCTCTTCTCTAAGTATAGAATGACGAGGGCACAACAGCGTCGGCCGCCCACCCCCGCCTTTACTGCCTGGGCCCTTAGAGCCGCAACCTAGGCTTATATCCCGACGCATCGGTCCTCGTGTTGGCGTCCGAAGGTTCCGCGGGCTAACACCGGGGGCATCCGACGCAATCATCACCTGTCAGATATGACGTCTAGTTGTCAACACAGGATGTCTGACCCGACGTCTGCGCCGGCGGTGTGCCCGAACCACACAACAACATTCGCCACAGTTGACGAGTCACTGCCGAGCGAGACTAAAGGCGTTCGTCCTGCTCTTCTCTAAGTACAGAATTGACGAGGGCGCAACAGCGTCGGCCGCCCACCCCCGCCTTTACTGCCTAGGCCCTTAGAGCCGCAACCTAGGCCGATCGCTACAGACAGTATCATCACTCCTATTTACTTTTTTTATTTTATTTTTTATTTTTTCAAATTGAAGCTAACAATGTACAAAGAATAGTATATGTATATGTATAAAAATATCAAATATAACAATTATCATCTCCGCACATCAATTATTAGCTTACAATAATATCATGATTTATTACAAAATACAGTCATATATACAAGATACAAAATCATATGTGTGTGTGAGGGTGTATATGTGTGAAGGTGTGTGTGTGTATGTGTGTGTATGTGTAAGTGTACATATATGTGTATGTGCATGCGTGCTGTGCGTTAGTGATAATCTTATGAAATTCCTGTTTTTAATTTTTGAGCGAGTTTATGTTTTGTATCACTGAATAGGTCTATGTCAAGGGACTTCTCATATTTTATGTATGTGTTTATAATTCTGTTTATAGTTGAGTTTTTCGCGGCATTAGTTTTGTATAATTTAGGTCGGAAGAGAGTTGCGTGTCTGGAGCGTCTCAATGGTACGTTAAAGTCAATACTCGACAAAAGTTCCGGGCAGTCAATAATATTGTTCAATATGTTGTACAGAAATTGTATATCTTGGCATTTGCGTCTTGATTCTAGTGACGGTGGAATAGGTGCAACAATACTTCGATATGCCAATCTCTTCAAATATTTACGCTGTACCTTTTCTATATTATCAATGTGCACTCGATATTGCGGGTTCCAAATAACAGAGCCAAACTCCAGTGCACTTCTGACTAGTGAATTAAATAATATTTTAAATGTTTGTGGATTTTTGAAATCTTTACTTATCCTAAAAATAAAACCTAATTTTTTATAACCTGCTGTTGTAATTTTATCTATATGTTGTCTGTAATTTAATTTGCTGTCCAAGAATAATCCCAAATCCCGACACAAAGATTTCTTTACTATGTGTTCATCATTTAATGTGTAATCGAAAGTGTGTTTATTAATTTTTCTAGTGTAAGAAATTGAGAAACATTTAGAGGTGTTCAGTTTTAATAAATTTAATCTACAATAAGCTGCAAGTCGATCCAAATCTTCTTGAAGTTTTGCACAGTCAGATATAGTTTTCACACAATTGTAAATTTTCATGTCGTCTGCAAAGAGTGAATAATTAGAGTATTTAAAACAATTTCCAATGTCGTTGACATATACATTAAACAGTAGTGGTCCCAAGTGGGATCCTTGAGGAACTCCAGAACATATATGTGTTATATTTTCAGATGCATAACCCTTTACCACCGTAAGTTGAGTGCGATTAGAAATATAAGATTGAATCCATCTATGAAGATCTCCATGTATGCCAATTTGTAAAAGTTTTGTTATTAGTACATCATGGTTAACACGATCAAACGCTTTTGAATAATCAGTGTAAATTGTATCAATTTGATGTCCTTTATCCATATTATCATTGAGATAATGAGTGAAAACAGCGAGGTTAGATATCACTGAGCGCTTTTTCATAAAACCGTGTTGCTTTTGTGTGATCAATGAAGAAATGCAGGGATAGAGTTGGTCATAGACGATCTTTTCTAATATTTTGCTCAAAATTGGTAACTTTGATACGGGCCTATAATTTTCTACATTATGTTTGTCACCAGATTTGTAAATCGGAGATATTAATGCTGTTTTCCATCTCGCGGGGAAAATACCTTGTTTGAGTGATTTGTTAAACAAATCGAAAACCGGTGTCACCAGCATGTTGGCGCATTTGTTAATAAATATTCCAGGTATTCCATCAATACCTGCGCCTTTCCTGGGGTCTGTTTTACTAAGATAAATTAATGTTACGTTTTTGTCAATGTTTATTGGAAATTTTGATTGATCAGTTGTACTATGACCGCTGGTATGTGTTACTGTAGATGAGTCAAAAACTGTGGCGAAATATTTCGAAAACAGGTTGGCAGTTTCAACTGGATTTTCTGAACTATTTGTTTGATATGTCATTGAGTCGGGTATAATCTGTGATTTACCTTGTGATTTTACATATGACCAAAAACTGTTGACATTATTTTGAATATTCGATTCTACAGAAGTGATATATCGTTTATATATCTCTTTAGCCATTTTTTTGTGCCTTTTTCTTAAGAGTTCATATGTGGCGCGGTCAAGGGGATTTTTATTTTTTTTCGATAATCTCAAGTAAAAAAGTTTTTCATTAGTTATTTTTATCAATGATGATGTATACCAATTGGGATAGTGACAACTTTTTATGACTCTACTTGGGATCAATGAATCTATAATAGGATTAATTATATTATAAAAATTTTCAACAGATGCGTTGATGCAAGAAGTATTTTGAACTGGACTCCAATCAGTTAATGAAAGAATTTCATTTATTGTATTATAATCTGCTTTATGGAACTGTTTTGTCGAGCGTGGTATAGAGGTTTTCATCGTAGAATCCGCTAGAGTAATATCCAGCAGTAATGATCTATGATGAGGATCCTCACTAACAAGTGGCTCATCTGCAGCAGATACAGAGACTAATATGTTACTAAGTATGAGGTCTAATATGCGATTATGAGCATTGCGAATATTATTCATTTGTTTTAAGTTAGAGAAAGCAAGGGAATTTATCAATAATGTAGAGCATTGATCTATGTTGTCCATTATAACATCCGTTGTTTCCCAATTTATAAAGGGCATATTATAATCGCCAATAATCAAGAAACCATCATCAGGAAATTTCACTATCAAATCATTTATTCTATTAGTATGCTCGGAAACCAGATTTATTCGTTCTGCAGTTGTCAGTTTGGGGCCCGTTCCTGGGATATACGTGCAACATAAATGGACTTTTTTCAACCTTTTTAATGTAATCGTTATCCAAATATCTTCTGCCGATGTATACCAATCATTCTGTACAATAGTTTTGTATTGTTTTTTAATAGCTATTGCCACTCCACCCCCTCTGCTTTTATTTTGAATATTTCTATTTCTCCTGTACACATTATAGCGTGTATCGAATATTTCACTGTCGGATATGCTATCAACAAGCCATGTTTCACATATAAATATTGCGTCATAATCGTTTGACAATACGTTAAAATAGAATTCTTCAGTTTTTGTTCTTAATCCGCGAGTATTTTGATAGTACACATGAATAGATTCAGCCATTATAATAGGTAGATATTAAGTTATCATTACTGATACTCAAAAAAAATACAATTATTAAACATAAATAATATCTATAGAAAAATGTTATGAATTGTGAAAAGTCCACTGGGCTCAGCTCTGTTGACTGACATAGGTAATTCGTACGCACTAGCAACGTAAGCGTAATATCCATTTTTAGACTTAAGTTACACTCAAATGAATAACAATCACCTATATCGAGATATCCAATGCAATTGGATCTATTATATGATAAGAATATTACATATGCATTCACATACTGATTGTTGTAACATGTTGGTCTAAGTGAGTCTTGTATGCGTATTGTGTAATTTGTGAGAATGTATGTATATTTCTGTGTGTATTGTGACAGTGGTAAGTAGAATTTAAATAATAATATAAATGAGTATTTCATTGACGTTCGAGGTCCTCTAGTTGATCTACGCTGTAGATATGTATCGGTCTTGAGGTGGTGTCCTTCCGAATCATGATCTTTGAGTTTCTTATCCATAAAAAATTGTAGTTATTTTGTTTTTTGAATTCTTTGGCGGCTCTCAGTATGTGTTTCGATTTGAATGTTAGATGGTCGTTAATGAAAAAGCGAATCTTCTCTCCTGGTATATTGATCATGTTTGTGTCGATGCCTTTCTTCTTTTTGACTGCTGCCAACATTTCATCTTTTTTGTTCTTAGAGTCAAACTTAACAACAATATTGTTACTCTTCCGAGTCAAAATATTTCTGCTGCCGGCTGTTCTATATGTCTCGATTATATCTTTGTCACTAAGTGTACACCCCAACGATTTTCCAATATCCAAAACAACTCTTTTAATATTCTCTTGGTTTGATTCTGGCAGGCCGTGGATTTCTATATTATTTATCAGTGAACGTTGCTCAGACTCTAATAGTTCTCTGTTATTTTTATCTGTTTTGTGTTTCAAAATGTTTACTGTTTTCGTTAGTGTAGCTAACTCGGATTCTAATCTGTCAACTTTATGAATTTTACTCTCCAAAGCCTCGAACCTAACAGAAAATTGATCAAGTTTTGAGTTTGTAAAGTCAATGGATTTTTTAAATTGTGTTATTTCATCTTTTAACTCTTTGACTTGATCTTGTACTTGTATGCTTATGGATTTAAATGCAGACAGTTCAGAGGTAATCTTTTTTAGTTCTGCCATCACAGAATCTATGGTGTTATTAGAGTTAGTAGGGTCGGATTTGCACGTAACGCAGCGCCAGATTTTCCTTTTCTCTATGTTTGATTTTCGGAAAGTAGTCTCAGAGGTACCCCCGCATTCATAATGTAATAACTTTTTGCACGATGTACAGGTTACCCCGTCAAATGGAACGCAGCAAATGGAACAATAATACCTTCATAATGGACACCGAATTATCAATTTAAATCTCGGATTACGCCGGAATCACAAATGGAAATTTATAATCGCCGACGTAACCAAGCCGATCATAGGGGCAGATTTCTTAACCAATTATGATATATTGGTGGACTTAAAAAGAAAATTACTTATTGATAAAAAAACAGAGTTGGCAAGCAAAGGAAACGTCTATAGAACAAATGTTATAGACATAGCAACAATACAGTCAACATCAAAATTTCAAAAAATCATACGCAAATACCCAAGTTTAACAAGAGCAGATATGGTACAAAAAGGATCAAAAACAAATATTACCCACCACATACAAACCAGAGGACCACCCGTCACAACCAAAATGAGAAGGCTCAACCCATTACAATTAGAAATGGCAAAAAAGGAATTCGCATATATGATCGAACAGGGAATATGTCGACCTTCGAAAAGCAATTGGTCAAGCCCTTTGCATATGGTAAAAAAGCCAGATGGAAATTATAGAATGTGTGGAGATTTCAGACGCCTAAACTCAATAACAAAACCGGACAAGTACCCGATTCCACAACTTCAAGACTTCTCACATAAACTACACGATGCAAAAATATTCACTAAAATAGACCTCTCAAGAGCATATAACCAAATAAACATGGAAGAAGAAGACATCCCAAAAACCGCCCTACTAACGCCATTTGGACTGTATGAATTCACGAAAATGCCACCAGGACTGTCCAACGCCGCACAAACGTTCCAACGACATCTACATAACATAACAAGGGACCTAGAATACGTCTTCACGTACATTTATGACATTCTGGTCGCCTCCAGAAACATAAACAAGCATGAGAAGCATCTCGACAAACTTTTCGAAAGATTATCCGAAAACGGATTAATTATCAACCAGGATAAATGCAAATTCGGCGTAGAAGAAGTACACTTTTTGGGCTACCGAACCAGCAGATGGAAGGTTCAAGTCCATTGCTGGAGATAGGTCACCCGCACATTAATGTTGAAATTTATTGAATCATCGCACGGTCGTAAATGCAGTGCCGTTGTAGGTACCCACTTACAATACATTGATTTTTATGTGACCCCTTCAGTGACGATGTGGCTATATTTTCATTATTTTGTATTCATGCAGTTATATATATATATATATATATATATATATATATATATATATATATATATATATATATATATATATATATATATATATATATATATATATATATATATATATATATATATATATATATATATATATATATATATATATATATATATATATATATATATATATATATATATATATATATATATATATATATATATATATATATATATATATATATATATATATATATATATATATATATATATATATATATATATATATATATATATATATATATATATATATATATATATATATATATATATATATATATATATATATATATATATATATATATATATATATATATATATATATATATATATATATATATATATATATATATATATATAAATATGTATATATATATATATATATATATATATATATATATATATATATATATATATATATATATATATATATATATATATATATATATATATATATATATATATATATATATATATATATATATATATATATATATATATATATATATATGTTATATTTGATGTTTTCACGGGTGAAATATGTTATAATATTTTTATCTCGGTTTTCCCGTGTCAGTAGGTCTTGACAAAGACCATTTGTCTTCCGACGTTTCGCCTGAATATCACCAGGCATTTTCAAGGACTTAACGAAAAGCACGCGCGCGACACACGTCTACTCACACTGAAAGCTCACCGTCAAGTGACTCGTAGCGTACAAGATGGCCGCTTATGTCAAATATTGTTAGCGCGACGTGATTGGCTCCTTGTGACACGCCCACCTGCTGTCGTGTTCGTTGGTAATAATATTTTATCATTATTTTTGTGTTGTGATTTATTGTTAATTTTAGTTGTGACATTAATATTATTATTATTGTGTTTTGGGGTTATTTTCGCTATGGTATTATTAATATTATTATTGTATTGTTTGTCATATAAAATGTTCTTCCAGGTACTAGGCAAACGAACTCCGTCGTCCCGATTGTTCATTATATCCCTTCTCTTATATATTTCTATAGCTTCCCTGTAAATTCTGAGAGGTTCACTGTTTAAACTTGCTATTATTTTTGAATGGTCAAAATCTATTGTATGTCCTTCTGTGAGCGAGTGTTGTACAAGTGAGGATGTAAGTTTTTTGTTTCTCATGTCGACTCTGTGCTCCGCTATTCGTGCTTCAACTTTTCGATTGGTTCTTCCTACATAAGTCTTATTGCACGATCCGCACGGTATTTCATATACTCCATGAGCTTCAAGTGGAATGATGTCTTTCGGGTTTCTTAGAAAGGTTGATATTTTATTTGTTGTGCTGAAAACGGTACGTATGTTATTTTTCTTTAATAGACGGCTGATTTTATCGGTGACGCCTTTGATATATGGTAGTCGGGCTGTTGATAATGGTGTTTCATTGGATTTTTCTTTCACTGTTTTTGGACTCTTTAATGCTTTGTTTATTATATAGTCTGAGAATCCATTACAACGTAGAGCATTTTTCGTGTATTCTAATTCTTGTTTTTTATGCTCGTGGTCTAATGGTGTTTCCAATGAAACACCATTATCAACAGCCCGACTACCATATATCAAAGGCGTCACCGATAAAATCAGCCGTCTATTAAAGAAAAATAACATACGTACCGTTTTCAGCACAACAAATAAAATATCAACCTTTCTAAGAAACCCGAAAGACATCATTCCACTTGAAGCTCATGGAGTATATGAAATACCGTGCGGATCGTGCAATAAGACTTATGTAGGAAGAACCAATCGAAAAGTTGAAGCACGAATAGCGGAGCACAGAGTCGACATGAGAAACAAAAAACTTACATCCTCACTTGTACAACACTCGCTCACAGAAGGACATACAATAGATTTTGACCATTCAAAAATAATAGCAAGTTTAAACAGTGAACCTCTCAGAATTTACAGGGAAGCTATAGAAATATATAAGAGAAGGGATATAATGAACAATCGGGACGACGGAGTTCGTTTGCCTAGTACCTGGAAGAACATTTTATATGACAAACAATACAATAATAATATTAATAATACCATAGCGAAAATAACCCCAAAACACAATAATAATAATATTAATGTCACAACTAAAATTAACAATAAATCACAACACAAAAATAATGATAAAATATTATTACCAACGAACACGACAGCAGGTGGGCGTGTCACAAGGAGCCAATCACGTCGCGCTAACAATATTTGACATAAGCGGCCATCTTGTACGCTACGAGTCACTTGACGGTGAGCTTTCAGTGTGAGTAGACGTGTGTCGCGCGCGTGCTTTTCGTTAAGTCCTTGAAAATGCCTGGTGATATTCAGGCGAAACGTCGGAAGACAAATGGTCTTTGTCAAGACCTACTGACACGGGAAAACCGAGATAAAAATATTATAATATATATATATATATATATATATATATATATATATATAGCTGGACGCTTAAAACCCACTTGTGAACAGATTTCAATTAACTAAATATATACAACTTTCAACTTTTCGATTGTCACAAGGAAACCACTATGTATAAGACATTTAATTGGTGAATGTTGCCATGGCGCAAAGTGATCACTTAAGCCAGCCGATGACAGGTCGTAAGCCCTGTAGGAATGTCTTGTGGTCTTCCTTGTCTTCATATTCAAATCTCTCTCCATCCCTCTATCTCTGCTTGAGATCTCTTCAAAGATACCTATGAGTACATACTTCTGTCTGTTGCATTCGCTTTCATATGTACCTAAGCATGTGTTTAATGCAGAAAAACTATCCCATCACATTAGAAACGCCTGACAGCGTATAATGTCCAAATGAAAACATTACTTAAATTGAAAAATATAAAGAAACGCCTGATCCTGCAATCTGTATAGATCTGTAGTATAATATTTCTAGGCTATTTTTCAATTGAATAAAGGAATCGTCATAATTTGTTGATCTACAGTGACATCTGTAGTCCAAAACTCCGTAGCTTTCGAAAGATGGCCGGGGAAATGACGTTTCTCAATGTTTCAACATAAAAGAATGACAGCGGAAATTAGTTTGTGTCTCATCCGACAGATGGACGCTTAAAACCCACTTGTGAACAGATTTCAATTAACTAAATATATACAACTTTCAACTTTTCGATTGTCACAAGGAAACCACTATGTATAAGACATTTAATTGGTGAATGTTGCCATGGCGCAAAGTGATCACTTAAGCCAGCCGATGACAGGTCGTAAGCCCTGTAGGAATGTCTTGTGGTCTTCCTTGTCTTCATATTCAAATCTCTCTCCATCCCTCTATCTCTGCTTGAGATCTCTTCAAAGATACCTATGAGTACATACTTCTGTCTGTTGCATTCGCTTTCATATGTACCTAAGCATGTGTTTAATGCAGAAAAACTATCCCATCACATTAGAAACGCCTGACAGCGTATAATGTCCAAATGAAAACATTACTTAAATTGAAAAATATAAAGAAACGCCTGATCCTGCAATCTGTATAGATCTGTAGTATAATATTTCTAGGCTATTTTTCAATTGAATAAAGGAATCGTCATAATTTGTTGATCTACAGTGACATCTGTAGTCCAAAACTCCGTAGCTTTCGAAAGATGGCCGGGGAAATGACGTTTCTCAATGTTTCAACATAAAAGAATGACAGCGGAAATTAGTTTGTGTCTCATCCGACAGATGGACGCTTAAAACCCACTTGTGAACAGATTTCAATTAACTAAATATATACAACTTTCAACTTTTCGATTGTCACAAGGAAACCACTATGTATAAGACATTTAATTGGTGAATGTTGCCATGGCGCAAAGTGATCACTTAAGCCAGCCGATGACAGGTCGTAAGCCCTGTAGGAATGTCTTGTGGTCTTCCTTGTCTTCATATTCAAATCTCTCTCCATCCCTCTATCTCTGCTTGAGATCTCTTCAAAGATACCTATGAGTACATACTTCTGTCTGTTGCATTCGCTTTCATATGTACCTAAGCATGTGTTTAATGCAGAAAAACTATCCCATCACATTAGAAACGCCTGACAGCGTATAATGTCCAAATGAAAACATTACTTAAATTGAAAAATATAAAGAAACGCCTGATCCTGCAATCTGTATAGATCTGTAGTATAATATTTCTAGGCTATTTTTCAATTGAATAAAGGAATCGTCATAATTTGTTGATCTACAGTGACATCTGTAGTCCAAAACTCCGTAGCTTTCGAAAGATGGCCGGGGAAATGACGTTTCTCAATGTTTCAACATAAAAGAATGACAGCGGAAATTAGTTTGTGTCTCATCCGACAGATGGACGCTTAAAACCCACTTGTGAACAGATTTCAATTAACTAAATATATACAACTTTCAACTTTTCGATTGTCACAAGGAAACCACTATGTATAAGACATTTAATTGGTGAATGTTGCCATGGCGCAAAGTGATCACTTAAGCCAGCCGATGACAGGTCGTAAGCCCTGTAGGAATGTCTTGTGGTCTTCCTTGTCTTCATATTCAAATCTCTCTCCATCCCTCTATCTCTGCTTGAGATCTCTTCAAAGATACCTATGAGTACATACTTCTGTCTGTTGCATTCGCTTTCATATGTACCTAAGCATGTGTTTAATGCAGAAAAACTATCCCATCACATTAGAAACGCCTGACAGCGTATAATGTCCAAATGAAAACATTACTTAAATTGAAAAATATAAAGAAACGCCTGATCCTGCAATCTGTATAGATCTGTAGTATAATATTTCTAGGCTATTTTTCAATTGAATAAAGGAATCGTCATAATTTGTTGATCTACAGTGACATCTGTAGTCCAAAACTCCGTAGCTTTCGAAAGATGGCCGGGGAAATGACGTTTCTCAATGTTTCAACATAAAAGAATGACAGCGGAAATTAGTTTGTGTCTCATCCGACAGATGGACGCTTAAAACCCACTTGTGAACAGATTTCAATTAACTAAATATATACAACTTTCAACTTTTCGATTGTCACAAGGAAACCACTATGTATAAGACATTTAATTGGTGAATGTTGCCATGGCGCAAAGTGATCACTTAAGCCAGCCGATGACAGGTCGTAAGCCCTGTAGGAATGTCTTGTGGTCTTCCTTGTCTTCATATTCAAATCTCTCTCCATCCCTCTATCTCTGCTTGAGATCTCTTCAAAGATACCTATGAGTACATACTTCTGTCTGTTGCATTCGCTTTCATATATATATATATATATATATATATATATATATATATATATATATATATATATATATATATATATATATATATATATATATATATATATATATATATATATATATATATATATATATATATATATATATATATATATATATATATATATATATATATATATATATATATATATATATATATATATATATATATATATATATATATATATATATATATATATATATATTATAATATTTTTATCTCGGTTTTCCCGTGTCAGTAGGTCTTGACTAAGACCATTTGTCTTCCGACGTTTCGCCTGAATATCACCAGGCATTTTCAAGGACTTAACGAAAAGCACGCGCGCGACACACGTCTACTGACACTGAAAGCTCACCGTCAAGTGACTCGTAGCGTACAAGATGGCCGCTTATGTCAAATATTGTTAGCGCGACGTGATTGGCTCCTTGTGACACGCCCACGACACGAACACGACAGCAGGTGGGCGTGTCACAAGGAGCCAATCACGTCGCGCTAACAATATTTGACAAAAGCGGCCATCTTGTACGCTACGAGTCACTTGACGGTGAGCTTACAGTGTGAGTAGACGTGTGTCGCTCGCGTGCTTTTCGTTAAGTCCTTGAAAATGCCTGGTGATATTCAGGCGAAACGTCGGAAGACAAATGGTCTTAGTCAAGACCTACTGACACGGGAAAACCGAGATAAAAATATTATAACATATTTCACCCGTGAAAACATCAAATATAACACATATATATATATATATATATATATATATATATATATATATATATATATATATATATATATATATATATATATATATATATATATATATATATATATATATATATATATATATATATATATATATGTATATATATATATATATATATATATATATATATATATATATATATATATATATATATATATATATATATTGAGAAGGTGTGTGATAATGGAACAGATTTTGATATGCTTCAACACTTCCTTCCACCAACAGTCAGCGATAGAGGCAATGAGACTCATGAAAATTTTACTCTCAGGGTCATGTTTTTAATCGTGAACCTATATGAAGACAAAATGAATTCAAACAATTGAATTAAATTAAATAAAAATATCAACTGAATATGAGAGATAATGATGTACTGCATTAGGAAGACAGAGAGATAACGCACTTTGAGATATTTACATTTTTATTGTAGAAATAAATTATAATACATGACTCTAAAATATCAAACTTTGTTTGTATAGTACCAACTATTTCCTATAAGAGGAAAATGAAAATTGAATATAAAAGTGAAATTTTTAAATATTTGTTATAAAAATAATGTTAAAGATTGAAACTTATATATAACATGAATTTACATCAAAATCAAATCAAACAAAATCTCTTTCATATCATACTCAAAATCATGATTTCAATCTATATTAGGTTCAAACATAATGGATTCACATTCATATATTCAGACAATAAAATCATAAAGGTATAACTCATCATACAGCTATGGAGTAAACATTATAAAACAATATCGACTCGCAGCATGAATAAGGAGATCCCCTCGATGACCAATATCTTCAAATGAATCCGGTTGTAGAAGATGTATTTAGATTTTAAAATTCTCGTGACTATTTGTATCTTGATCCCTCCATGTTACAATAAAATCCAAGTGAAGAAATTTGTTTGTGTCCAAGTAAAAATCCAAATGAAGAAATTGTCTCCGACAATTTCCTATATGTGACTCCTTTGTCGTCAGTTATAAAATTTTAGGTTAGGCAGAATTAAATGTCGTACATTTCATCGTCGTGTATATGCAAGCATGGTAATTGCAAAATAATATCCAAATAAAATATATTTCCAATGGAAAACTAAATGGAATAACATTCGAATAATCCATTTGTAGAATTAAATAAAAATTATTTTCGTCAGAATGGGTGCGCAATATCAGGGTAGGATTGAATTTGGGATGACTGACATTTATATCAGCATCTAGATTATAGAAAAGAAAACAGGATTATTGGTTTGAAAAATGATCTCTCGCCAAACTATCTTGACATACGAACACATAAAACAAACTTACCCCAAATTCAGAAATTCAAATCGACGTCGGCCGCCATTTTCCTACACTGGCCGTACCGCTTCGATAGGTGTATGCAAAAAGAAAGAATTTGACATAAGCTTTGCTAATTATAAAAAATATTGCCACCTGACAAAAATCAATTTAGTGTGTTCGCACAAAAAAAACTATAAATTCCCAATTATTAATTTTTCCCTATACATAATTTTCTATAACATGACATACCCGCAACCCCACATAAAAAAAATTTAATAGAAATTTTTTTTAAAAAAAAAAACTGAAAATTGCAAATTATGAAACCAACCCAGAGATCATAAATCAAACCGAAGGATATGAAAAGAAAAAAAGGAAATCATTTGCATCATAAATCATCATCCTGAAACAGTTACACAATAGACATGGTAAAACAACGATATACTTATCTACCATTCAAAAAAATATAACCTGAAACATACAAAATCATGTTAACGGATTAAAAAAATATTGACCTATAAAACGAATACTGTTTGAAATATAAAATATTATTCCTTCAGAACATAACCTTCTAATATGTATCCCCAATTCCTAAATACAAATATCTCAAAAAATTTAACTTTAAAATATTTAAGTACAATTTGACATAACAGAGTTCCGCTTGTAAGAAAAGAAAACTCCTAACAAAAACAAAAAAAATGATCCCAATTAATGAAATAACATAACACCCAATTAAATGATAAAATAAAATTAAAACGACTCATTTAGAGTTACTTTATGATCTTTTATTACATCAATTTTTACAAGTATCACTTTATAACAAGTGAAACTTACACCCTAAATCCCAAAAATAATTGAAGGCTCACAAGAAGACTACAATTTTTAAATTTAAAACTTTTCCCCTAACAAATTTTTAATTATTAGTAGAAAATTTGACTAAAAATACTCTCATATATCGCTCATTTTCATTTTTTAGCTAAAATGACCGAAAAGGCTTTAGCATAAAGAATAATCTCTCAAGTCGCAAAGTACTTTCAAGCGAGATATAAAAAAAAAATGATCTCTTGGGAAATCAGATGTCCTCAAGCGAAATACAAAGATTTCTTGGCTCATCGGATACCCTCAAGCGAGATACAAAATGCAAAATCCAATTATAAGCCGGAAAAATGCAGGAGCTATCATATGGGATGGAAAGTCTTAATATAAATATTATATAATTCCTAAAAAAAAATATAACATTTAACACAAAAACTGGTTAAACATTATTTAATATTACTCCAAACATCAGTTATAAAAAAAAATTAAAAACCCCAAATCTTCAAAATAAATTTTAAAACATTGAATAAATTATGACTAAATGTCAATTATCACATCTATGAGATTCCATAGAATGAAATTCAGTTCAAGACCAAACAATCACATCTTCATATCTTGTATATAAAAGAAAATAAATAAATAAATTATTAATTAGCAGTGACATCACATACAAGATCCCTTCTTAATTAAAACTATTTGAACAAATAAATTCTGGAACCTACATATTTTATGTTTTCACACAGATTACTACAAATTAATATTAAAATTATCCATTTTTAAAAATTAATTTTAAACCCTTCTCATGTTTCCTGTGATTTGATGTCTATCACTCCATGATTAAAGAAATTTGTATTTCTTTTACCCACAAAACGATGTAACCCATCACAATAAAATCTCAAATTCAATATTAAAATTTAATCTATCAGAATCAAATTCTTAAAACTGATTTATACAAAAAAAAAAATATACAATACCACAGAAATTTAAACCAAATTCAAGATTTGTTTCTACTATTTGATCTCCATTACCAGACTTTTAAATTGTTTTGTATTCAAGCGCTGTACAATGTTGTAATACTCCACAATAAAATTTCAAATTCAATATTAAAATTTAATATATCAGAATCAAATTCTTAAAAACTGATTTATACAAAAAAAATATACAATACCACAGAAATTTAAAACAAATTCACAATTTGTTTCTGCTATTCAATCTCCATTACCAGATTCTTTAAATTGTTCTGTAACAAGATTATATTATATTATGGTCGCACAACCATAACACCATATAACTAACAATAACGATGTAATGTGCGAATTTACATCATTATCTAAGAAACAAAGTAATTCTGACGACAGATATCCAATAATATTTACGAATAAAATTAATCATATATAAATTGTGAAGTAATGTAACTAACTGATGACAGTAAAAAAAATCATAATAAAATGTAAAATATTCATTTGTAAATCCCCAGTCTACATTATAAAAAAAAATAAGATTTGTACCTAAAATAATCTTGTATGTTATGTCGATACCAATATTAACACATCACATCAAAATAAACATTCAAAAATAAAAAAAAATAAAATGTTTAAAACAAATCTATCTACAATAAATATTTCACCCCCACTCTGACAATCACCATTCATCATAATAAAAGATTCTAAAAATCTCTAAATAAAAAAAATTCTAAAAATCTCTAAATAAAAAAAAACTATTTACTTTTAATTAAATCTTTAAATTTGAATAAAGTGAAACAATTATCACTAAATACTAGTTGGATGATATTGAAATGCAAAATATTATGCTTAAAATGGTTTGAATCTAAAATAAATAATCAACGTTAACTTTGTTTGTGTTCATTATGCATTTCTCTCATTATTATACTGAATGTAAATAAAAAAAAATTCCCTTATTAATATAAATAAATAAACAAGAATAAAAAATTAAATGAATCCATTATTAATGATTCATCAATACCTTACTCAAATAAAATAACATTAGAAATTGAGACAGTCCATCCACCTCAAAGTGAAATTCTGAAAAAATAAATACTTAATTATATCATAACGAAAAACAACAAAACGATTAACAATTAACATCCAATCGTTAACCCTGCATAACAATGTCTTTACTATGGAATTTAATACTCTATTCTTATCCAAATTAGAAAAAATATAAACCAGAAATGAACTTCTATTTATTATTTTATTTTTTAAATAACTCAGAGACCCTTTATTGGAAAAACAATTCATATTCTTTGATAGAGGAAAATTATTTTCATAAAAATAATCCCCTATATTATATTCTTCCTCAATTCCAGCCTTTTCACAATCATTAGTATCATTTAAATATGACTCGAATGCATTATTTTGAACTTTCATGAAAGCATCTTTAAAATAAGAAACATGATTCATATAAATGTTTGTGGACGTAACCGTAACTTCATTAAATGAGGAGCAAACAGGATTATATTTATTATGGTATTCCATTTTTATTATGTATTCTTTTTTAGACAACGTAAAATATGGGATGTACCCAGTTGACATCTTAATTAAAGAATTCATCGCTGAGCGAATAGGGACAACATGGTTATACTCATCTCGTTGATTATCATCAACCAATGTGGTAAGTGCCGTAATGGATTTTCTATGTTGAACTTCAACAACGTTGGCCTGAGGTGAATAAAGATACGAACAATATAAATAAGGAGTGTCATTTTTCTTAATTAAGTCCACTGATTCATTCATTGTGTAATTAACTTCGCTATCAGAGATTGAATACGTCTGCTCAGTATTTACAGGATCGACTAAAGGATCATGGATATCTGAATTATTATTATCATTGAGCAAATTCGAATCACTAAATTCATTCATTTCCACCTCACGTACACACTGTGTAGTTTCAGACTCCGTATTTGACAAAATTATGGAAGTATTTTCCGTTATTTTCAAATTTTCATCATTCGTAATTATTGATAAGTCTATATCATCGTTACCATTAGACAACTGAGGTGGGGAATCATCCACTAAAATTTCTTTATCCTTATTATCAACATCAATATCAACATATGGTATACCATAGAATTTTTTCAAGCTTCTAATTGAATCATCGTCAACCACTGATTTTTTCAATTCTTCTATCATTTGTCTAATTGCCCCATTACATGCTTCTGCCTGTAATCTCAAATCCCTCCATGTGTTTGCTGATGGTAAACCACGCATTTTTAATTGTATTTTTAATTCCTCGATTGATTTAAAAGCATATTTTGGAATTAGATCCATAATTATTCGTTTTAAAAATAAAAAAAATTGAACTAGATTAAAACTGATAATCAAACAATAAAATACTTCACAAATAATAAAAAAAAATGTTGAACTTTTGACACTTCGGTTCTTATAAAAAAAAACTGATTTCGGAATAATAATTTATGGTTTACATAAATGGACTACTCGAAAATAATATAAATGAATATAAAAATCAACGATTACCCAACTATTGTTCAATATTCTTTAGATATAATGAGATCTTAAAGATGTAACCAAAACTTTATTTTGAATTTGACAAGATGATTTCTGCATCAAACAAGTATATGAAAATTACGATTAACTTTATAGTATGTTGTATTAAACGTTCAAAAACCATAAATAACATAAGACTGACCTTAAAACGATTCTGAATAACAATAATTTGATAATATTCATCCTATTAAACTATATTTAACGTTTAATATTATAGAAAAGAGATGTTTAATATTAACGCATTATACAATGTCAGAATGACAAATCGTATTTATGTCGGTAAGTAGATTTCTATAATATATAACAATTAATCGCTCGTGATATTCAAAATACAGAAAATATTGAATAGATAACTGAATCACATAAAAGTATGACCGTTTATTCACAGGTGGCGTTAATTCGTTTCTATAAAATTCATTGAACAAATAATTATTGATTCCCTTTAAAATAACAAATAATGACCTCTTTTTAAAAATAAAACACTATATTTAATGATAAACAAAATCACACCTCAATATGGGATATTAATCTTCCTAAAAATAACTGGAAAAATGCATAATAAACTCAAAAAATATATAAAAAAAAAACTGTAGTAGTGAAAAATTCAATAAAATAAATAATACTTTTTTACCTCCACTTATTTGTATTAAATGTGAGATTTTCCCTTTAAAATCATCTGAATATTATGGTATTAATATAAAAGCTTCCAGAAGTGAATCTCGAATAAAACAAAATCCAAAATCTGAAAATTGTAAAAAGAATTAATCACACCTGTTAAACAACGATGAAAATTTTTCACACTTCCCCCTTTAACAAATAAATCCCCCTAGAATACTAATTGAAAATTATTTAACAATTCCTTTCCACACTATAATGAAGTCAAAAAATAAATTTTGATAAAACACCAAAACTAAATTGTTTATATTTAAGAAGAAAAGAAAAAAAATTAAAATGAATATGTTGAAATATTCTCTAAAAAAAAATCACTAAGTTATTCTTCCAATTAATAATCAACTTTTCAAACAAGAACTTTCTTTTCAAAAAAATAATTAAAATTGAATTTGTAAATATGACTGTTCACTTCCAAAGTTGGAAAAGATCTCTCTCCCCACAGAATGCAATTACAATCATACAATAATTATAATTTCCCTCAAAAAAAAAATACACTCAACAATAATTCTTGTCACTAGGTAATTAATAATTTTTTACTGAAACAATACATTCTGTACAACATTCTGCATATATAAAAAAATTCAAATTATGTAGGTAATGAAATTTCTTTTGACATTGAAAATTTGTCAAATATAAAAAAAAATCTTCAAATAAATGCTTCTGTATGCTGGAATAAAAAGAGACATAATAAAATTCAGATTCTTTCAACGATCAGTTATAAAATGATAGAAAAAACACAAAACAATCACTTAACTTTTGACGATGTGAGATATGCTCAAAGCCAAATTGTATTGATGTTGTACATAACTGAGCATTAGATCTTTCCTGGTCATCCTCCAAGCCATGTTGATCATCTTAGTGTCCTTGTCAGTTTTAAGGAAGGTTAAAAGGTGGGATTTATATGGAATATAGGAGTTCCTACCTAACGTAAACTTTCTATAGATTCTACCTATTAATCTCTCCCCTCCAAACACAGTACAACAAAATAAAGGTATAAAATTTAAAATCTGGGCGCCAGTCCTCACATAAATTCACGATCCATGAACGCCTAATAGTCCACGCCAAAGAATTTTTAAAAATTAAGCTCCTCGATGTGACTTTAATGAGAAGGGGTTCCACGTTGGGCCGCCAATGAGAAGGTGTGTGATAATGGAACAGATTTTGATATGCTTCAACACTTCCTTCCACCAACAGTCAGCGATAGAGGCAATGAGACTCATGAAAATTTTACTCTCAGGGTCATGTTTTTAATCGTGAACCTATATGAAGACAAAATGAATTCAAACAATTGAATTAAATTAAATAAAAATATCAACTGAATATGAGAGATAATGATGTACTGCATTAGGAAGACAGAGAGATAACGCACTTTGAGATATTTACATTTTTATTGTAGAAATAAATTATAATACATGACTCTAAAATATCAAACTTTGTTTGTATAGTACCAACTATTTCCTATAAGAGGAAAATGAAAATTGAATATAAAAGTGAAATTTTTAAATATTTGTTATAAAAATAATGTTAAAGATTGAAACTTATATATAACATGAATTTACATCAAAATCAAATCAAACAAAATCTCTTTCATATCATACTCAAAATCATGATTTCAATCTATATTAGGTTCAAACATAATGGATTCACATTCATATATTCAGACAATAAAATCATAAAGGTATAACTCATCATACAGCTATGGAGTAAACATTATAAAACAATATCGACTCGCAGCATGAATAAGGAGATCCCCTCGATGACCAATATCTTCAAATGAATCCGGTTGTAGAAGATGTATTTAGATTTTAAAATTCTCGTGACTATTTGTATCTTGATCCCTCCATGTTACAATAAAATCCAAGTGAAGAAATTTGTTTGTGTCCAAGTAAAAATCCAAATGAAGAAATTGTCTCCGACAATTTCCTATATGTGACTCCTTTGTCGTCAGTTATAAAATTTTAGGTTAGGCAGAATTAAATGTCGTACATTTCATCGTCGTGTATATGCAAGCATGGTAATTGCAAAATAATATCCAAATAAAATATATTTCCAATGGAAAACTAAATGGAATAACATTCGAATAATCCATTTGTAGAATTAAATAAAAATTATTTTCGTCAGAATGGGTGCGCAATATCAGGGTAGGATTGAATTTGGGATGACTGACATTTATATCAGCATCTAGATTATAGAAAAGAAAACAGGATTATTGGTTTGAAAAATGATCTCTCGCCAAACTATCTTGACATACGAACACATAAAACAAACTTACCCCAAATTCAGAAATTCAAATCGACGTCGGCCGCCATTTTCCTACACTGGCCGTACCGCTTCGATAGGTGTATGCAAAAAGAAAGAATTTGACATAAGCTTTGCTAATCATAAAAAATATTGCCACCTGACAAAAATCAATTTAGTGTGTTCGCACAAAAAAAAACTATAAATTCCCAATTATTAATTTTTCCCTATACATAATTTTCTATAACATGACAATATATATATATATATATATATATATATATATATATATATATATATATATATATATATATATATATATATATATATATATATATATATATATATATATATATATATATATATATATATATATATATATATATATATATATATATATATATATATATATATATATATTGCGAGGCAGCGGTTTTGGAGAGCCTGATCTATTACAGGATCCAACTCCACTGTCATCGTTCACCAGTAGCTCAGTGATAGAAAAGCAAAAGTCTCTGCTGTCATAACTAGTGCTTACAATGACTCTCAGGGGTTCTATCTCGTCATAAACTTGAAGGAGACCAAATAAGAAAATAAAATAATTTTATAAAAAAAAATATTATATTAATAATTAAGATCAAATTTAAAGAAATAGATTTGTTGCAAGGATTCTTGAGATAAAGAAAAAGTTTTTAAGAACAAATTAACATTTATTTTTAATATTAAGTATTGTACAAGTTTACTAATTTCAATCCCATGAATGAATTTATTATAATTTAAATGAAAGATATGAAGACTAACTAAAATATTAAGGCTGTTAACTCTTAAATAATATAAGTAAAATTAAGAATGTAAATTACTTGAAAATATAAAACATCAAAAGATTTAAATCGTCAAAATTGAATTCTCTTTATATTGGAATGTTAAATAAACCGAACTAATAATAAGTATGAGAATTGATATTAAGTTAATCACAAATTGATAATTCACCGATAGACAATCAAAAATAAAATCATTCTACCTACGCTCGTCTCAATCTAAATCCTACTAAATGTTATAATTTATTAATTTCAAATATAACAAATAAAGAAATCCAGCATGAGTCAAAGACGTCATCATCACTCTTCATACGGTGAACTTTATACATCAAAATTCACCCCTTCAGAGATGAATGAAGTGTGAATGAATTTTTAATATTCTGAAATCCATATTGTGGTAATCAATTAGTACAGAGTTTCTTCATAGTGAATGGCATCATCATATGAACAATCCATACTTCAATATCATGTCGAATCTTCTAAATATTTCCCTTTTGGATAGATTAACATGAAATCAATCCTCTCAATGTCATCCCTCAAGTAAATCCTCTGTTAAAATCCAAATTTATAATTTTCTTTTCACAGTCATCTTTAATAGAACTTTTCATAATTTTTACTTCCCATGGTCACATTCTCGTCGATAAAAATTGATATACAATCAATATGAGTCGTCTCATGATAAATTATAGATGTTCAAACAAGATGTCAAGTACCAATACAAAACATGAACGAAACAGGACGAAATAAACGTGGTACGTTAATCAAATTGACTTGAAACGACGAAGGACAGGACAAAAAATATAAAACGGATGGAATAATGGGAAATCTGACATTAGACTTTCCTATGAAAAGAAGAATGATTCACGTTTACAAACTGTATCAATTCACGATCTACCACAAATATTGAATGTAATAAAATATCGAAAGGACTTACCCATTTCCCCGTTTCACTATTTTTAATTAAATAACGTCACCCGCCATCTTATAAATGGCTGTGACTCGTTAACACAACAATTTTATTAAGAAAAAGCGCCTTTTCGGAATGACAATCCTATTTAAGCGGTCAAACGATAAATGTTGCTAGATTGCAAAATAACTCAGTGTGTCAGTTTTAAAAAAAAATATAAATTATTTAATTTTATCTAATTCCTAGCCAGTATTTATAACGTAACGTGACACACATCCATACTTATATAAAAAAAATAATTAATTAATTTTTTTCCATTGCGGAAACTAAATGTAAAATTTCATTTTAAAATTAATTAAAAGTTGATGTTTTATTTACTTTGTGGAGATCATGACCTGACACAATATTCTAAACGAAAATAAGATATTTTGGAAAATGACAATGTATGAAATTTCAATCTGAAACAGTTACATAAAAAAATATTAAACACTTTAAAAATTCTAACTACTATCCTGAAACAGAAAACTTTCATATTAAATAAAATAAAATTTTGACATTTTTGCTGTCAAGATTCATCATACATTTAAATAACCCATTCGTTTATAAACCGATGTAACCAACAAATATAATACAATATTTACAAAGCTAGTGTTGAACATATTTCAGTCCATCACGATTGATTTTTTTTTTTTTTTATCCCATCAATGACACTCCCGTGAAGTATTCATCATTTTTTTTAATCGATGGAAAACTAAGGAAACCCCCTCTTAGATTTTCATCGTGTCTCCATATTGTGAGCTTGGATTAGCTATCATGTTGTGCTAATTCTCATTGTAAGCTAGAATCTGCGGAAGAGGCTATAATGTTGAAAAATTTATCTGTGTGCAAGCACAACAAAATAAAGAAAATATTAAAAAAAATTAGAATGACACTATCATCATCCCACAAAAAAAAATTTAAATTTATTTACCCAATTCGCACATCACAGAAAAATGTTCAGTACCCCAATCCAAAAATATGTAAAAAAAATGAAACGATAAACATCAAACATTAAATATTTTAAACTCATTAAATAACACATTGTGTTGAGCTTAATTAATAATATCTAACACCAACATAAAAATATAAAAAAAAGTTATTATTATACATAAAAAATATACAACGACTCAAATTAATTTTGAAATATCTTCCTGACCCACAATATACACCCCAATATGAAATTAAAAAGATTTTCTTTGTTTTGACATGTTGAATGAAATATGATTTTACATAAGAAACTTCAGTCAACATCAATAACCATATAATTAACTAATGTTGATATGTTAAGACATAATATTCAAGGCTATACATTAAGATACTACAATTTTCATTAATATGATCATCTTTACAACAAGTTCTAAAGTGAAACTCTCATTTATATTTTGTTTGAATTTAATATTCTAATATCTGCATAATAAATAATAAAATATTTCATCGAACGACAAGTATTTTTTTATTTACTCACTATTAACCAACCTTTCGCACTGCTGATAGACTATGAACAAAACAAATAATTGTTCAAAAATTTTACATTATGCAAAAATTGAAAATTGATTTTTTTTATATCGTTGCCAGCCCTCGAATTGATTCAATCATGTATTCCTCCCAACTATAATCTAGTGTATAATTAATTTTGTTTTTTTTTATATTATGATTATAATAATTGATCTTTTCGTTGTGGACAGATATCGAAGTGACTAATTAAATGTATAATTAATTTTGTTTTTTCTTCACATTATGATTATAATAATTGATCTTTTCGCTGTGGACAGATATTGAAGTGAACTAATCGAAGTGCTCTTTCCAATCACAACCACTCAAATTATGACCAGAATTTACAACAACAGGAAGATATGGAGTGAGAATATCTCCCCATCTAAGCTCTAATTCAACTCTGACAACAAACAATCAATCATCTTAAAACAAAATCAATCAAATATTAAAATTTTCTGACTCTATATTAGATGATCTTATATGATTTATACAAAAAAAACTACGCTGACAACTATCAACCTTGAATAAAATGACTGGTATATCAAATATTATACCCTAAAAATTAATAATAAAAAACTATGTAAAATTTTTAAAATTATATGACATGGAATAATCCATTTAATCATATTAATGAATTTTACAAACTATAAACAAACTATATACAAAAGAAATTCATTGATTATATTCTTTCACTAATCAAGATTTCAATAATTGACTTCTCCTAAAAATGTTTATAAAGAAGTTCAAAATATCTCCCACTAACATAAAATAGTGAAACATAATGTTTCTAACTCCTTCATATAATTTACCTAACAAAAATATATACAAACAAATAACAAAAAAAATACTTTTCTTGAACCATCCTCGCCGTCTCATATCATATCTCATTCAAATAGAACTTACATCATTGTACCATCATGACGACTGATTCTGAAACATAATTACAATATTAAAAACATGAAAATTAAAACAAAAATCAATTTTTATTAACTTGACCAAATTTATTGTTTCAAAAAAAAATATTAATATTAAAATTTCTAATCCCCTTCAAATCTAGTTAAATCAAAGAATAAAGCAATGGTGAAATGTTATTATTGATTTTATTTCCATACATCAAGTTATTAATTTAATTGAAAATAAAACTAAAAATTTTGATTATGATAATTCTTTTCAAATACAAAATCAACAATTTTAAATTTATGATTAATTCTTCTCCTATCAAATATTTATGCAACTCCGTGGATATTCTAAACAAAATAACTTGAATTCTTTCAATTTTTTTCTTTCTATACCATTGTAATAAGATGATTATATTCGACGATACATAATCGTATATAGACAATACTTGAATTTGTAAAGTATAAAGTTTGACATTAAGCAATTTTAAATGATTTTTCAAAACAACAACCGATTTTAAAACTGTATTTGGAATATTTTCCATATTCAATAATATTAATTGAATCGTAAAATTCTATAAGTTAATCCTCTAATATTATGATCACTCGGAAATACAAAAAAATTTATTATATGAAAACTGATATAAAATGAAGTTTTTATTCACTATCTTCTTCATCGATGAAAACAAAACTCAAATAATGTCAATATTCTAAAAAAAACTGCAAAATATCAATCAATTATTGATCTTTTCAAATGTATGATATCGTAAAACATAACCTTTAAACGTCAAACTATATGTTGTATTTAAGACGATATTTGATAATAAATAACACCAAATATAAATCAAATCGATGCAAAACACAATTTCACAACAGTATAAATAAATATTCACTTGGAATTAAACCTTTAAAAGTCATAAAATCACTCGTGATTACGATGTTTCAACTTGAAAATGAATCTGACATATCACGACAGTTGATGAATTTTAACACGAAAATATATAAAAAAAATGGTTTACTATAGCCACTGACTTTAAAAATCACAACAAAGTTGTATTTCAATTTGAATCAAAACGTATTTACAACTCCAAATCATAAAAATTCAATATTTCCGAAGTTATGAAAGTTGAAATCCATGACATTTGGAAATGTCAAAACAGTTTAATCACTCCTCCCGGTATCTTGCGGTGAAAACAGGAATTATTTGTAAAATAGGTCAATAGAAAAATCAATGCGAAATGGTTTGAGTCTCGACTAAAAAAATTTGTTATAAAGTTCAACAATAGATGTCCACCAAATGAAATTTTCTTATCAAACCAAGAAACTACTTTTATTTAATAACTTAATAAATCATTCTACATCAACACTAACAGCAAACTTCAATGTTCAATAGTAATACTATTTAATTTTTAATAAATTTTTTTTTTTTTTTAACATGTCTACGTAGGGGACGCCAGCTATTAGGATTTGGGTCCATTTTACTCTTCCGAAGAAGCGCACTACGTAGCGTTGGGAGGGGTTTGCAATCTAGAAAAGAGTTTATTAATTCGGATTTTAAAAAGACCCGGGTTGTACGAAGATGGAAACACAGAATTCGGAAGATCGTTCCACAGTCGGGCTGCTGAGTTAATAAAGGAGTTCGAGAAGCGACTTGTTCGTATATGTTGAAGGTCCACTGTGAATGGATGCTGCGATTGAGTGAAGCGAGTGACTCTGTTGCGAGTGGGTGGAGGAGGGACCAAAGATGCAAGTTCTTCTGAGCAATTCCCGTGGTAGTATCTATAGAATAAACTTAAAATACCGACTCTGCGTCTGTGTTCTAGTGATTGCAATCCATCAGTCAGTGATGGATCATCAATCAGACGTATAGCACGCCTTTGGACAGCGTCGAGGGTATTCAGTAGGTATTGGGGGGCGCCACTCCAGAGGTGACTGCCATATTCAATAATTGGGCGTATTTGCGCTTTGTAGAGTATACAGATCTGGGTCTTAGTAAAATATCTGCGCGCTCTATATAGTACGCTCAATTTTTTGGAGGCGAGTTTCACCTTAGCTTCGATGGAGCCCTTGTAGTGTAATTGGTTCGTTATAGATACTCCAAGCAGGTCGATAGAGCTGCTGTTAGGTAGGGTGCTTCCGTTGAAAGACACTTGCAATTCATTGGGGTTTCTCTTCGCAGAAATTAGACAGGCTTGGGTTTTTGAGACGTTAAATGAAACAAGATTACTTTCACCCCAGGTATTGATTGAGTGGAGGTAGCTATTTATTTTTTGATGAAGGTCTTTCCGGGCTTCTGATATTTCACTCTGTTTAGGAGGTTTGTCAAAAGAGAAATTGTCATGGACTGTGCTGTCATCAGCGTAACAGTGGATGGGGGCGCGTAAGAGCAAGTCATTGATATGTAGGAGGAATAGGGTTGGAGATAGAATGGACCCTTGAGGGACTCCCGCATTAATGGAATGGGGAGAAGAAGAGCAACCGTCCACTACAGTTATGACTTCGCGATCTTTTAAAAAATTCGCAATCCAAGTACACAGAGACTGGGGTAGTCCATAAGAAGGGAGTTTCATTAAGAGACCTCGGTGCCAAACCCGGTCGAAAGCTTTAGAGATGTCAAGGGCGACAGTTTGAGCTTCTCCAAAGCGTTCCATAACTCGACCCCAAACGGATGTCACATACGCGAGTAGATCGCCACAAGATCGATTTCCACGAAATCCATATTGGCGGTCGCTTAAAATTTTGTTTGCTTCGAGGTATGTGATCAACTTGGTGTTTAGTACCCTTTCCATTATTTTGGAGAATACAGAAGTAATAGCGATGGGTCGGTAGTTAGATGGGTTGGAGCGATCACCTTTTTTGGGAATTGGGTGGATGACCGCTTTTTTCCAGTCACATGGGACAATACCAGTTTTAAACGAGAGTTTGAAGAGTTTAGTGAGAACTGGGGCTAGTTCGGCGGAGCATTTTTTTAACACAAGAACGGGAATTCCATCTGGTCCATTAGCTTTGTTAACATCCAACCCTCGGATGGCGAGTAAAACCTCAGAGAAGTTAATCCTTACTTCGTTCATTTTAAAACCACAATGTGGAACTGGTTGAGGAGTTTTTCCTCCGTCGTCAAGGGTTGAGTTATCTGCAAATAATTTACCGAGAAGATTAGCTTTGTCGGTGGCAGAGTTAGCAATGGATCCGTCATGGTTCGTTAAAGGTGGAAATGAAGATGTGCAAAAGTTCTGACCTATGGAGGTTGACAATGACCAGAATCTTCGGCTACCGTTAGGGCATGAGGAGAGTTTTTGACTTATATGTTGGTCATGGAGTTTTTTAGCCTGATTAATGGTTTTTTTACAATCCTTTGTCATCTTGTTGTATGCTTTCTTGTTTATCTTTACGATTCAAATTTAAAACTGAAAAATGTTTATGTTTGAAAAATACAAAGCAATAATTTTCTTTAAATGTAATGAAACGACAATTTTTAAATATTGTACTCACCAATAGAATATATTTATTCGTTTTATAATAAAATGGTTCAATTTGTTTCCGAAACGGCAATCACTATTCATCCTAATAAAAATATCAATAAACTTCCTCGTCGAGCTTCAAGATGACATTCTGAAAAATTATTAAGTTTCTTTTAAAATAATTGTAAAACATTTAATAACAACTATCTTCTCCCAGTATCACACACACTCAAAATACTTTAAATAACTAAAACTGAATTTACAATTTTAAATTAAATAAAACAGCTAAGAAAACTGTAAAGACTTTTATCAATATTTATTTAATAATGCTTTCTAAATGAAAAACAACAAAGCAATATAAATTTAAAATTAAAATCACTTCAAAGTTAACTTTCAAAATTTTAAACAGGAAAAATATAAATTAGTGAACTATTCAACGCGAAGATCAAACTATATCTGTCCTCAAGAAAAAAATTATTCACCCTCACAGTAATAAAATATATTTTTTTAACAATACTTTTTTCACACAGTAACTAAAAATTAATTATTTTTTGTTGCTAAGCAAATTAATTTTTCAAATAAAAATATGTACTTTAGGTATCAAATTGTAACATTTTTTTTATATTGATTATAAATTTATCAATAAAATATTCTTTTTGCACTTTTTGAGAACAATAAAATTCAATGCTGAAAGAAAACAATTTAAATTATGAATTTTGATTATTCAGGAATCACAATGAAAAAAATT
This sequence comes from Molanna angustata, assembly GCA_963576475.1. Taxonomy (NCBI): domain Eukaryota; kingdom Metazoa; phylum Arthropoda; class Insecta; order Trichoptera; family Molannidae; genus Molanna; species Molanna angustata. The sequence goes on along the minus strand of OY754989.1, from coordinate 527,876 downwards.
AACATGAATACTTAGCTCATATGTAGAATCGATGAGATGAATAAATTTCACTATACTTTCGTCGTCCCTTTAATTGAAGATTTCCTCGTAAGCCAATTCATGGAATTCTTCAATGTATGACATCTCTCGTTGGCTTCTCTGTCAGATTTTAAGGTTTAGGAATGGACAAGGACTGGGAATCTTCCTATCGTACCAATTTATATCTTCCTAATCTAATCTAATTAACACGTCTTTCCTCAAGAACCAAGCAACAAGATTTTAATATGGGCGCCAGGTCACATTTCAAATTTATGACTCGACATGATTATTGAATCTCCACGTATACGCGATATGCACACCACTGAGAGAGGGTTTGCTATTGGAAAACAAGCTTAACAAAGCGTAAGACCTGACCCCAAAAATGTAAAGTAACGGAGAAATAAGCCTGAAAAAAAACGTAAGACCTGTCCACACATGAACATGTGAGATAGCGGGGAAACAAGCTTAACAAAACACAGAACCCATCCTCACACAACCTACTCACATTTGAAAACGGGAAAACAAGCTTAACAAGGTGTAAGACTCGTCCCCACAGGACCTCCCTTCCCCAATGACTTTTAAACGGCCACCACGTCTGATTTAAATGATGGTATTATCAATTCCTTATAATCCGCGCCCCACGTGCACGCGCCATTTGCGAGGCAGCGGTTTTGGAGAGCCTGATCTATTACAGGATCCAACTCCACTGTCATCGTTCACCAGTAGCTCAGTGATAGAAAAGCAAAAGTCTCTGCTGTCATAACTAGTGCTTACAATGACTCTCAGGGGTTCTATCTCGTCATAAACTTGAATGAGACCAAATAAGAAAATAAAATAATTTTATAAAAAAAAATATTATATTAATAATTAAGATCAAATTTAAAGAAATAGATTTGTTGCAAGGATTCTTGAGATAAAGAAAAAGTTTTTAAGAACAAATTAACATTTATTTTTAATATTAAGTATTGTACAAGTTTACTAATTTCAATCCCATGAATGAATTTATTATAATTTAAATGAAAGATATGAAGACTAACTAAAATATTAAGGCTGTTAACTCTTAAATAATATAAGTAAAATTAAGAATGTAAATTACTTGAAAATATAAAACATCAAAAGATTTAAATCGTCAAAAGAGAATTCTCTTTATATTGGAATGTTAAATAAACCGAACTAATAATAAGTATGAGAATTGATATTAAGTTAATCACAAATTGATAATTCACCGATAGACAATCAAAAATAAAATCATTCTACCTACGCTCGTCTCAATCTAAATCCTACTAAATGTTATAATTTATTAATTTCAAATATAACAAATAAAGAAATCCAGCATGAGTCAAAGACGTCATCATCACTCTTCATACGGTGAACTTTATACATCAAAATTCACCCCTTCAGAGATGAATGAAGTGTGAATGAATTTTTAATATTCTGAAATCCATATTGTGGTAATCAATTAGTACAGAGTTTCTTCATAGTGAATGGCATCATCATATGAACAATCCATACTTCAATATCATGTCGAATCTTCTAAATATTTCCCTTTTGGATAGATTAACATGAAATCAATCCTCTCAATGTCATCCCTCAAGTAAATCCTCTGTTAAAATCCAAATTTATAATTTTCTTTTCACAGTCATCTTTAATAGAACTTTTCATAATTTTTACTTCCCATGGTCACATTCTCGTCGATAAAAATTGATATACAATCAATATGAGTCGTCTCATGATAAATTATAGATGTTCAAACAAGATGTCAAGTACCAATACAAAACATGAACGAAACAGGACGAAATAAACGTGGTACGTTAATCAAATTGACTTGAAACGACGAAGGACAGGACAAAAAATATAAAACGGATGGAATAATGGGAAATCTGACATTAGACTTTCCTATGAAAAGAAGAATGATTCACGTTTACAAACTGTATCAATTCACGATCTACCACAAATATTGAATGTAATAAAATATCGAAAGGACTTACCCATTTCCCCGTTTCACTATTTTTAATTAAATAACGTCACCCGCCATCTTATAAATGGCTGTGACTCGTTAACACAACAATTTTATTAAGAAAAAGCGCCTTTTCGGAATGACAATCCTATTTAAGCGGTCAAACGATAAATGTTGCTAGATTGCAAAATAACTCAGTGTGTCAGTTTTAAAAAAAAATATAAATTATTTAATTTTATCTAATTCCTAGCCAGTATTTATAACGTAACGTGACACACATCCATACTTATATAAAAATATATATATATATATTTTTTTTTTTTTTTTCTCTTATGTTACTTTATATTTTCATATTTACATGTTTTCTATGAATGCGTGTACGTGTTCTATGTGAAGTACATACTAATATATAATAGTCTGTAATTGGCTCAATTTATATGTAATTGTTTTATATAAAAAAAATTATACAGCTGTTGACTATTTATAAAAATAAATAAAATAAAATAAAATAAAATATCCACATAGATTTGGTGGGGCCGCTAACCCCATCCAGAGACTACAAATACCTGCTGAAGATAATTGATCGCTACACAAGATGGCCCGAAGCGATCCCATTAAAAGACATGTCTGCAGAAACCGTTGCAGACGCTCTCATGTATAATTGGATAGCAAGATTTGGCGTCCCAAACTCAATCACGACCGATCAAGGCCGCCAATTCGAAAGCTCCCTATTCAATAAACTGATGAATAAGCTCGGAATAATACATAACAGAACGACTGCATACCACCCACAATCGAACGGGATGATCGAACGTTGGCACCGCTCATTAAAAACATCACTAATGGCCGCAGGAAACATATCATGGTCGACGACATTACCACTGACACTCCTAGGACTACGAACCGTAATCAAGGAGGGATCAAACTATACACCAGCAGAGATGACATACGGAACAACCCTCAGACTCCCCGGAGACTTCTTCGAAGATGAACCACCTGAGGAGCAAAACACCTATGGACATAAACTACAACAAACAATGTCAGAAATCCGACCTATCCCAATAGCAAATCACGGGAGAAAAAAAACATTTCTGCACAAACAAATGGCAAATACCAAATATGTCTTTTTAAGACACGATGCTGTGAGACGACCTCTACAAAAACCATATGACAGACCATACTTGTTAATAAAGAAGGATGACAAAACGGCTACCATCACAATCAATGGTAAAAATAAACAAGTATCATTGGACAGACTCAAACCAGCATTCTTCCTGAACGAGAACACAGACTACGGCGTAGAACCAAGCAGTAGACACACCACCTCTACAGAACAGAGATGGACGTCGATGCCACAGACGCACCAAGCCACTACGCCAGACCACACTTCAGATGATACTCCAGATACCACCACAGAACGGCAACCACATACAACCACTAGAGCCGGAAGACGAGTATATTTCCTGGAGCGATTCACCAGCTACAAATATTTCTAAGCTGAGTAATTTTTAATCATTTTTATAATCTGAATAATTTCTATTTTTAATTTTTGTATAATTTTAATATGTATTCAATATAGATAAAAATTTGGTCAATATTCAATTAATACTTTGAATATAAAGTCTTATTAAATTCCAACTTGACCGAATCAAAGTAAGAAAATGCTGTATACTAAGAAAATGCTGTATACTAAGAAAATGCTGTATACTAAGAAAATGCTGTATACTAAGAAAATGCTGTATACTAAGAAAATGCTGTATACTAAGAAAATACTGTGAAGAAATGTAAATTTAATTGTAATTTTATCTTCTTGTTCAAATTACAGTACATGTAAAAAAGTACATTGAACAAGTTAATATAAACAATATTTTTTTTTATTTTAGAAATGTATAAGTATAGAAATAAGAACATGATAAATATATGACCTCTAAATTTTTATTTGTAAAATAAACTGCTATATATATGTAATGCCATTTCAGGTAAAAAAAATATATATTTTTTTTTTTATTTAAAAAAAAAACATATGTCTCCATTGTTACAGACAACCAACGGAAATGCTGAGGAACGGACCAGGGTGGCGCTATCCAGCTGGCAGGGGGGTGATGTAGCGGGTGCAACCAGCCGAGTTGACCACCCACTTCAAGGAGTAGGGGGACGTCAGCCGGCTATTTAAGGCGACGCACATCACGTCTCAATCGTTCAGTTTAACCAAGGCCAGCGATAGGCAGTCACTCTGCCCGACTCACATTTCGATTCCGCGCATTCAGCGATCTATATTATTTAAATTATTTAATAGTCCATTATTGAAGTACATACCAATCTTGATTTATAATTAGAGTCACACTATCAAATAAATACGTAAGTCAAATTCAAACTATTTTAATACCTATCTATAATATTAATTAATTCATATTCTTCTGATAAATATATAAATGTTTTATGATGTGGTGTGGGTACCTCGCTCTGTTGTGTAATGCTCTTTAATTAGCTTGCAACTAATTACCGAGCTGCGCACAGCAGGATCGAATACACACGCGACATCATTTCGCGTTGGATTTGGGGAACAGGCCACAGGTTACTACCTAGTGCCTGTCTAGACCGGAGCACCCTAAATATTTAAATCCAAATACCAACCCAGCGCGAAAAAAATAAAAATACAAAATTCATCGTATATTCTGGATGTACATCACACATGACGGAGGAAGAGAATCTACTCAAAAACTACATAAAGACACAGTTTGAAATATCCATAACAAAACAAGAACAATCCATGTCCGCCGAACGTCATGGAAGAATTGAAGGTGTTGAGCGAATACTAAAAAAAGTATTGTATGTACCAGAGTTGACACAGAATTTACTGTCTGTCAATTCCAAAACAAATAATGGAGGAACTGTACTATTCACAGAAGATCAAATAATAGTCTCAAAAGATACAGATATCGTTTTAAAGGTTCAAAAATGTGATGACAGCCTGTACACAGTGGATATAATAAAAAATCATCTTGAGTCACTACTTTCAAAACAAAAAGAAGTGCTTATGATTGGCACATAAAAATGGGACATCCACATAATAATGCATTAAAAAAGTTAGTAAAATTTGTTGACGGCATTGACTTGACGCAAGAAGAAATACATATAATCGAAGAAAAATGTGCAATCTATCTATATAAAAATAGATGTACGTATATTTGTTTGTTTGTATGTGGCCGATGGAATCCCAAACCAACCATCTGTTTGCGATGAAACTTTGGGAATTTGTTCAGCTCATTCCGGAGAAGGTTTAAGCATTATAATTTATTTATTCGATATCTCAAAAAAAATTTTAAAAAAAAAGTTGGTATTGAATTGATGCTTAGTGGGTTTGTTCAGCGCGCACCTGAGAATGTTTAAAAATCATAATTTATTTATTTAATCTCACACAATAATTTACAAAAATTATCTATTTGGGATTATCATTGAATTTTATGTATTAGTTCAGCACATAGCAGAAAACTTATTTGAAGTTTAATTTAATTATTTAACTTCTCGCAAATAAGTTATAAGTTAAGTTAAAAGTTTTAAGTTAAGTTTTTTATCTATTTGGTATTGCTAGAAAATTTTAAATAAAAAAACTAACATATAAATAAATATATAAATCAATGATCGAATAAGTAAATAAATAAACAAATAAGTGAATAAATACATAAATCAATAAATAATTTAAAAAATCCTGTATATCCATATATAAAAAAAATGGTATAGTGGTAAAAGTTTTCTGTTTGAATAAGAAAATAAAATGATAAATGAATGAATGAATAGGGACTGTAGGGATGGAAGGTAATAAAAAGACGGAATTATAATTAGCGAATCTAGAAAAGAATGTTTAATAATAAAAAGGAAACATACCGATCAACCATTTTTATATATTTGGAGGTAAATAATTAAAGAGGCAGGACAAGGTCTGCCGGGTTTTACTAGTTTAATATAAAATAAGTAAAATAATAAGACAATTGGACATATTTATAAAACTATATGAATATTTAAAAACTGGATATTTTTGTCATTCATTTGACTTATTTTTTATTTTGTTATTTACAAATCATAACGGTTTATATAAATTTCCAGTTTATAAATATATATAAATAAATAAATAATAAACACTTCCATGCATCCGACGCAAGTAGCGAGTTCATTCTTCCTTATATCTTGAATAATTTCTTCGAACTAATCAGTGTTTTTAGCCCAGAGAAGCAATATTTGCGTGAGAAATGTTATTGAAGAAATTTCTCCTCTGCTGGGGATAAAACCCTGGATGCCCACACAGAAGTTTACTTTTTTATTCCATTGTAGATTTGAAAGTTTCTATAGTTCTTAAGTATAATCTTTGAGATATTTTTAGTGATTTGTATTCATTATTAAAATATGTAGGAATATTCACTTTAGTTTTGTACTGTTATTATATTCAACCTTTTTTTCTTTTAATTTTCTTTTGTTATTTTTTTATATTCATCATGTCATTTTCTTATTGCCATAGTATACATTGTATTGTATGCAGTGGCGACTGGTAGATTGTATTATTGATAATTTTTGGTAGTGCATTTTTTCCTAAATTAATAATAAATTAATTGGTATTTAATCGATATGCGTTTTCATATATCTACAAAGATATATAAGTACGTCTACGTTGGTATATTATGGATGAAAATGAAATAATATACATATTCAAAATATTTTACCTATTTGTAAAGAAGTTCAATCCTGCGCTGTTTCTATTTGGCAAAAACTTCAATCACTCGTTTTTTATTGATCAATATTCACAATATAATTTGTGTTCTATTGTCAACAGTATCTAAGTTAGATAAATTAATTGTATTGCGTAAATGAATTTGTGAAGAATAATGTTTTTTTTAATTTCTCAGATAAATGAGCCAAAACCTTTTATAATCCAAGTAGTTATAGTCGCCATCGAATATTAAACATGGAAAACAAAATAAACTATTTAATTTGTCACAACCACAACCATGATGACTAATCGTAAAACTGCATTTTAAAAACACGAACAAAATTCTTAGTTTTAATTTTGCATTGTTGTTTAATATTTAACATTGGTCTTGGAAGACCACGATTTATTTTTAATTTATTCTCAAAAGAAGACATTTCTTTTAATGTAAAACACATCTATTAATTCACTCATTTTTAAATCTATAAGATATCTGAACAACACACAAATATGATTTAGATTATTTTGTAATTTGTAAGAAGCGATAATAAACGATATGAACAAAGTTTTGTTTCAATTTTTAACAAATTACTGATTACTCTGAGTAATTTGACAAATTACTCTGATTACTCATGCTCATGTATATTGTCTACATTACGCAGAAAACAAGATACCATGCGAATATTCATGTTTCAATATTAATTGCAAACAAAGTAGAGAGAACGAGATAGAGATATATATGTTCTAAGTATATCTAAGATATGATAATCTTGGAGCAACGCACGAGATTGTGAAATTAATGCATTACAAGTAGTGTCTGACCGAAGGTCAGATTTTGGCCGAAGCCGAAGCCGATGGTTCGGCCTTAGCCGTAACCTTTGGCCGAAGCCGATGGTTCGGCCTTAGCCGTAACCTTCGGCCGAAGCCGAAGTTTTATTTTACTAAAAAAATTCGATTAAAATAATGAATAATCGGCTTTCGTGACTCAGTTGATATGATATCTGACAACTGAGCCAAGGGTCCTGGGTTCGATTCCCAGTGGAGACACAGTTTTTATTTGATATGTTATAAAAATATAAAAATACTTGGTAATAGTTCTATTGTATTTATTAGATTATTGACGCGTTTCGTGCAAAGCACATCGTCAGAATAATGCTCTACAAGACTGAGACTAGTGGTTATATACAAATTTACATGACAGGTGTATAAAAATATTGGTTTTTGAACGGTTGAAAAGAAGTTATATAATGCAAATGAATCTATACAAATCTACGTTTTAATACAATGGAAGTAGTTGGGTCACTGGTTGTAGTCCCCTGTGTCCATTAGGTCTGTAACAAAAGAAAACGACAGCAGTAAAATTGGAAAGGTAAATAATATTGTATTTATTGGTTTATTGTTATCTTTTAAGTGTGGTTAAAACCAATGTATTTCATAGATATTTGGTAGTTATAATTACAAACAGCTTAATTTTAATCTTAATGTATTTAACAACAAAGGAAGGTATATGTCTGTCTAACCCATCGGTTTCCAGAGATGTGCTTTATTTCAAATAAATCCATTTCAAATGGAAATGCAAAATGCAAAATAGGTATTTTCCATTTTGCATTTTAAATGCTTTTTTATTTCACCCATTTCCATTTCCATTTTAAATGCTTTTCTCAATACATTTTGCATTTCAAATGCATTTTTGCAACATTACTCTTCTTTGGTACCAAACCTATTTTTTTCATAGATTCATTTTATCTTGTGACCACATTAACCATGTAATCTCTTTTTGAATTAATTAAATTCACGTATTTTATTTTACATAATATATATAATAATATGTATGGTTAACTGATTAAAGAAGAAATTGTAAAATTGATCCCATACTTACATGACGCGGGTGTGGAGGAAAATGTAAAATAAGTACCTAACTGGTCATTCTTATTATTCACTCTTACCAACAGATATTACACAATTCTTTTTTAATTTTTTTTTTTTCATTATTGCAATCTCCATGAGCCAGAGAAATTTCAAGATTTTTTACACAATGTCAGTAATAGGGTGCTTCTTATTTTTCAACTTCCCCCCCCCCTATTCGTTTCTATTTCCAAAAAAAAATATAAAAGTATAATTTAAAACAATTTTTGTGGGTCGCTAACGAGCTTCAAAATTTTGAAAAATATATGAAATTTATAAATAAATAAATTTTGTACCTATATCTATCGTCTATGAAACAAGTCTAAATATTTAATTTTGACCCCAAAATGTGTTTAAATTATTGTAAGATCCTATTGTTTTGATGTCAGCATTGAAAAGTGTAGGATCTGATCCTTATGAATTTCAAATAATTTTTCGACCAATTAAATTTAAAGATATTGTAATGAAATGATGTACAAATCATTGTTGTTCATAAAATTAAATCCATACCAGATCTTTTGCTTCTGCTGGATCCACTATCGTCCGGCTAGGACACACGGTAGAGCATTTCTTTGATTCTCAGGGGGAATACAGGTGGATAATTGAGAAACAGCGAGCGTGACCAGAACAAAACTGTATATTCTTTTGTGAAAGAGAGACAAATTTAATTAGGGATATAATGGTACATATGGGTTAGTGTGATATGAGTTAATGATGGTGATGTTTGATGATTAAGAATAGTCTTACTTTCTAGGGTGGCCAACTAATTAAAATAAACAGTGATCACTATTGTACATTTCTATGAGCCTTAAGTATTTAAATATTTCAAAAGTCAGTTCCAGATTAAATTTATTTTTCAGGCCGAAGGCCCAACACTGAGTAATTAAGGAATTTCTTTTTTTTTTTTTTCTTTACCAAACTTAGTTCTAAGGGTATGTCGATATCAGTAATTCTAGGGACGATTCACGAAAAGGGGGGTGTGCGAAAGTCAATGATCTCAAACCTTTAGTCCGACGGTGGGGAGAAATTGCCTTATCACGTACTCAACAAGGCCTGATGTTTCCAACCGTGATGGAGGTGAAGAAGAGAAGCGGCAGGGGGCGATCTAATGTTGAAGGCGTTCCAGACTTTCTCTCATCAAGGGGAGAAGCCTAATCCGAGGTGATAACAAGGCAGTTGGCCCACTGTCAGTTGTATACATCACGTGTGGCAGACATAGGTGTTAACACTTCGTTATGTGTTCATACAACCACGCGAAGTCACTTTGAAGATTAATAAACATTATAAAACTGTCACGAAGTAAGTCTTGCGACCATTTATTCAAAAGGTATTGTTCATACGCAGCAGATTGAGATGTTAGCACTTCGTTATGTGAACATACAACTACACGAAGTCACTTTGAAAATTAATGAAATTGAAAAACAGTCACGAAGTATGGCTTGCTACCATTTATTCAAAAGGTATTGTTCATACTCAGCAGATTGAGATGTTAACACTTCGTTATGTGTTCATACAACTACGCGAAGTCACTTTGAAAATTAATGAAATTGAAAAAACAGTCACGAAGTATGGCTTGCTACCATTTATTCAAAAGGTCTTGTTCATACGCAGCAGATTGAGGTGTTAACACTTCGTTATGTGAACATACAACTACACGAAGTCACTTTGAAAATTAAAGAAATTGAAAAACAGTCACGAAGTATGGCTTGCTACCATTTATTCAAAAGGTCTTGTTCATACGCAGCAGATTGAGGTGTTAACACTTCGTTATGAGAACATTCAACTACACGAAGTCACTTTGAAAATTAAAGAAATTGAAAAACAGTCACGAAGTATGGCTTGCTACCATTTATTCAAAAGGTCTTGTTCATACGCAGCAGATTGAGGTGTTAACACTTCGTTATGAGAACATACAACTACACGAAGTCACTTTGAAAATTAAAGAAATTGAAAAACAGTCACGAAGTATGGCTTGCTACCATTTATTCAAAAGGTCTTGTTCATACGCAGCAGATTGAGGTGTTAACACTTCGTTATGTGAACATACAACTACACGAAGTCACTTTAAAAATTAATGAAATTGAAAAACTGTCTCGAAGTATGCCTTGCGACCATTTATTCAAAAGGTACAGCTCGTACGCAACAGATTCAGATGTTAACACTCCGTTATGTGTTCATTCAACTACGCGAAGACACTTTGAAATTTAATGAACTTAAAAAAAACTGTCTCCAAGTATGACTTGCGACCATTTATTTAAAAGGTACAGCTCGTACGCAACAGATTCAGATGTTAACACTCCGTTATGTGTTCATTCAACTACGCGAAGACACTTTGAAATTTAATGAACTTAAAAAACTGTCTCCAAGTATGACTTGCGACCATTTATTTAAAAGGTACAGCTCGTACGCAACAGATTCAGATGTTAACACTCCGTTATGTGTTCATTCAACTACGCGAAGACACTTTGAAATTTAATGAACTTAAAAACCTGTCTCCAAGTATGACTTGCGACCATTTATTTAAAAGGTACAGCTCGTACGCAGCCGATGGAAATTTAAACACTTCGTTATGGATTCACACACCTACGCGAGGTCACTTTGAAAATTAATGAAATTATAAAACTGTCTCCAAGTATGACTTGCGACCATTTATTTAAAAGGTACAGCTCGTACGCAACAGATTCAGATGTTAACACTCCGTTATGTGTTCATTCAACTACGCGAAGACACTTTGAAATTTAATGAACTTAAAGAACTGTCTCCAAGTATGACTTGCGACCATTTATTTAAAAGGTACAGCTCGTACGCAACAGATTCAGATGTTAACACTCCGTTATGTGTTCATTCAACTACGCGAAGACACTTTGAAATTTAATGAACTTAAAAAACTGTCTCCAAGTATGACTTGCGACCATTTATTTAAAAGGTACAGCTCGTACGCAGCCGATGGAAATTTAAACACTTCGTTATGGATTCACACACATTCTCTGTTTAGTTACAATGCCTTACATCGATTTCAGGCATAAAACACAACGAACTGAGTGAAAAATGCTAATTGATCGCGGAGGAGACAAAAGCGTGGTCTTGACCGTTAGAAATAGACGCCGACTGATGGCGGAAGTTGACGCGGGGGAACGGTAGGTGGACGAGGGGGGCGGTGCGGGCCGCTTGACACCAGCTGCGTTTTTAGCGAGACCTTGAACTAGTTCAAGACGTAACTACTGCCGCGAGATTTAATTTGAAAAGATGATTATTTAAATACGTAGTGAGCGTACCGCTCGCTACACTCCAATCAAAGTTACCCAAACAAAAAGAAAAAGAAAAGAAAAAAAAAAAATTCCGTAAGCCGGCCTGTGCAAATTGGGGAGAATGAAAGACCCTGACTGTAATGAAGAGAAGTAACGAGAGGAACTTATAACCACGACCAGATTCTTAGTTTATGAGGAGTATGGTGAGTTGCGTGTTCTCGGCTGGTCACACCAGTACATCGCAACCACCTCCAGTAGTGAGACCGACCTAGTGACTCTTGGTCATCGTAGGTTTGTCGAGGGTTTGTCGAGGGTGTAGGCAATGGGTAACATACTTAAGGTATGTGCCCCCCTACTCAAGATCAAGGTTTCGTACGTGAATCATAATTGATTATAGCATTCAGAAGGAATACGCCCTAATTGTGCGAGTTCGGAATCATACTAATGTTCAAACTTCGTTGAAACCTAGGTTAGACTCGAATAAGGACTCCTACTCGCGATACGACACGATCGGGGTTATATGTTGGGTTGCGCAGCGGTGTGGTACAGATACCAATGTTCGGCAACTAGCTTCTACCTATAGCCATGATTAATTCTAGGAAAACACTCCATTGATGAACAATACAGGGGGGAGCACCGAAAGAATTAGAGTTGCCAATCTAATAGGCGAACTCTCTTCAGCCTTACCCAAACAAACTTAACAATAATCGGCGAACTCGAAGCTAGTCGCTTTCCTACACGCATGTGAGTTGAGCAATCAGATATCTCACTCAGGGCAACCGACTGGAAACATAAGTATAATGTCGCGGAGCAAGCGTGCTTGAACAGTCCGCTTGCTATGTGCGAAACAACAAAATTAATGACTTACATTCACAAAAGGAAAATAACAATCTTGTAGCTACAGTTTGTGACCACACTGGATAGCTGGCCAAGCGATCCATCACGATGGACGCGAATCGATGCTTGCCAATTCTCAACACGACTCCTCAAGCGAAGACTTGGCATCAGGCTACTACCTGGGATTCCTTCCTAACGACAGTTTACAAATACAATGAATATAAGGACAAGGGGCCTATCACGACAGACGCAAACTGAAGTTATTATTCACTTGTAACGACAGTTCACAAATACAATGAATATCAGGACAAGGGGCCTATCACGGTAAGCGCGAACTGAAGTCTGCATAGCCTCAAAATGACTCCTCAAGTGAAGACTTGGCATCAGGCTACTACCTGGGATTCCTTCCTAACGACAGTTTACAAATACAATGAATATAAGGACAAGGGGGCCTATCACGACAGACGCAAACTGAAGTTATTATTCATTTGCAGCGACAGTTCACAAATACAATGAATATCAGGACAAGGGGCCTATCACGGTAGACGCGAACTGTAGTTTGCACAGCCTCAAAATGACTCCTCAAGTGAAGAGTTGGCATCAGGCTACTACCTGGGATCCTTTCTCAACCACAGTTCACAAATACAATGAATATCAGGACAAGGGACCAATCACAATAGACGCAAACTGAGGTTCTTCACGCAACCGCTTGGTACTACCACTCTTGCTTAACTCTACACCGGTCAAGTAGTACCCAACCGAAGGGAATCAAGCCAAATGGCGAGTTGACAATCCAGTATTCAACTCGTTAATAATACACAAGAAAAGGGTGAGTTGACAATCTAATATTCAACTCTGGGATAATACACACAAAACAAGGGAGAGTTGACAATTCAATATTCAGCTCAGAAACACTTATATATAATACAAGGCGAGTTGACAATCCAGTATTCAACTCTGAAATAATACACACAAAACAAGGGTGAGTTGACAATTCAATATTCAACTCAGAAACATTTAAACATAATGCAAGGTGAGTTGACAATCCAGTATTCAACTCGGAAATAATACACACAAAACAAGGGAGAGTTGACAATTCAATATTCAACTCAGAAACACTTATATATAATACAAGGCGAGTTGACAATCCAGTATTCAACTCTGAAATAATACACACAAAACAAGGGTGAGTTGACAATTCAATATTCAATTCAGAAACAATTAAACATAATGCAAGGTGGGTTGACAATCCAGTATTCAACTCGGAAATAATACACACAAAACAAGGGTGAGTTGACAATTCAATATACAATTCGGGAACTTATGTATTTTAACCAGGAAATCTTTAGCGAGAACTCCTATTACACAAGGGGAGGGAAGGTGTTATATACAGTTAGAGCTACCACATAGGATGCCTGTCAGAAGGCGGCTAGCTCCTTCAGGAATGGAGACAGGATCCTAGCAATCATGTATTGGTCATAAATAATTATACACAAACCCTTGCGTACATCATTCTTTTACAGATGGTCCTTACAAAATTCATCGTTCAGACTACTTTAATTTCACGCGATCTTTAATTGCCAGCACATTTTATGACGGGTACATGACTGCAGGGCATAATTGAAAAGGGGTTACATAATTCATCCGGGATGAGAAGTGTATCGTTAGGCGCCACTGATTTTTTGCGGATCAAACCAGAAACCAAGTTTACAATTTGCAACTTATCAATAGGTTTATTGCTAGATAAGGGTCTCAGCACAACAATTAATACTTAATTAAACTTAATCAGGTCCTTGATATGGTACCTGCCACTATGTTTACCCTCACAGTCGCGAACCTCGTAAATGGTGTCCGAAATTTTATTCGATACGACGCATTTGATGAATCGAGGGGCGAGCTTGTTTGAGAAGTACTTTCCAGCGTCAGATTGGGTGAATGCCCTGCGCCAGACCACTGCGCCTTCGGACAGTGAGCAGTGTTTCCTACGCAGGTTGTATCGTTTCGCGTTTACTTTGAACGCAGTCAATAGTGCGCTAGATACCTTCTCGTAAAGTTGCTCCATGGTTGAAAGGCTCGTTCCATAAGAATTATCCGTGCTCGCTGGCTCCTCCGAGCTATTGGTGACCTGTTCCATTTTGTCGTGAAATGAAGCATGCGGACAGGGGTGGAACCCGTGCGTCAGGAAGAACGGTGTGTAACCGGTGGCGATGTTCACGCAATTATTGAGGCAGGAGCAGATCTTAGGCAGCATTGTGCACCAGGTTCGCTGGTTCTCCCCCACTAATATTGACAGGGCGGTTACGATGGTAGAGTTGTATCTTTCCACAGTATTGTTCTGGGGGTGATAGTACGCGTTATAGAATAGGTCTCGTATACCGAAGCGATCAGCGAACTCCTTGAAATCCTTGGATATGAATTGCTTGCCGTTGTCCATAATTAAAGTACGAGGTACACCGTAAGGCAGAAAGATCTTTTCTTCTATCAGCTTGGTGATAGCCGGGGCTGTGGCACGTCGCAACGGCAGTGCCCATAAGAATTTCGTGAAGTTATCGACCACCGACAGTATGTAAATATTTTGTTTATGTGAACAGGGAAGCGGCCCAACAAGGTCTACGCTCAATGACTGCATGGGATGATCTAGACGTTTAGGCACGCTCATCAAACCCAGAGGTGCTTGGTTGTTATGTTTATATGCCTTACAGGTGTCACATTTTGATACAACCTGTTTAACCGTGTTCGTAATGTTTTTCCAATAGAAGGTCCGTGAGACCACCTCCAAAGTTTTTCTGATTCCAGGGTGGCAAAAGTTAGTGTGGAAGTCCTGTACGATACTTTCCTGTTCTCCGGCGGGCACCACGACCTTCCAGGAGCTATTTCTGAATGGAGGGTCAGTTTCGGGAACAGTTTTACAGTATTTGTAGAGGTGTCCGTTACTTATCATATAGTTGGGTGTGGAGTTAGCATTGGTCGAACATTCCTGGAACAGACGTAGATAGGCTGGATCAGTAACATTCTGAAACGGTGTAGGGAACGTTAAACTGGATACTTCAATTCTGCTTAGTGCGTCGGCCAAGTTGTTCTCGCATCCCTTTTTGTATACAAAGTCGAAGCTGTATTGTGAGAGGCGGCAGGCCCATCTGGCCAGGCGTCCCGATGGTGAAGACAAGTTGTTCAGGTATTTAAGACAGCCGTGGTCGCTGATCACTTTGAAGTGCGTTCCGTCTAAATAACTCCTAAAGTGGTGTACCGAGTCCACAATGCTCAAGAGTTCCCTCTCGGTGGTGCTGTAAGACCTTTCGGCAGGTAGCAGTTTCCTGGAAAAATATGCAATGGCGTGCTCTGAGCCGTCCGGGCTCCTTTGGGCCAGGAAGCTCCCAATGCTCACGCCGCTGGCGTCACAGGTGAGTACGTATGGTAGGGAATAGTCGGGGGGCTTCAACACCGGAGAAGATATCATTGCGCTTTTTAGGCTTACGAAGGCTTGTTCAGCTTCGTCGTCCCAAGGGAGATTATTCTTTGTGATTTTCTTGCTGGTGAGGCGGCATAGAGGGGATGCAATACGAGAAAAGTCCTTGATGTGTCTTCTATAGTATGCACATAATCCAATGAACCCGCGAACCTGTTTGACAGTTGAGGGCCTAGGGTAATTGACCATCACGTCAATCTTTTCGGGGTCGGTCCTGATGCCTTCTCGGTCGACTATGTGGCCGAGATACTTTAAGCTTTGTTTGCAAAATTCAGATTTTGCTAACTTAATGGTTAGGTTGGCCTGTTTTAGTCTGTCACATACAGTTTTCAGTAGCTTGCAGTGTGACTGGAAGTCCGGGCTGCATACCAGTATGTCATCAAGATATACAAAGACGTGGTCTCCCAAGTCTGTGAACAGTCCATCCATCATACGTTGCATTTCGGCCGGGATATTTTTTAGTCCGAAAGGGGTAACCTTGAACTGGAACTGTCCTCGGCCTTCTACGAAGAAGGCGGTCTTTGGCTTGGATTCCTCGTCTAGTCTCATCTGCCAGAACCCGTGGGAGAGGTCCAGGGCTGTGAGGAACTTAGTGTCGCGCAGATTGTCCAAGATGCGATGAATGTTGGGCAACCGGTAAGAGTCAGAGCGAGTGATCGAGTTAAGGCGACGTGGATCAAGTACGAAGCGCCCAGAGCCGTCTTTCTTGGGAACAATGAAAACATTGTTCAACCAGGGGCTCCGCGCCGGCTCTATTACGTCGAGTTTGATCATTTCATCCAGTTCTGCGATGAGTTGTTCGCGTCTTACGTGAGAAAGGGGATAAGTCTTTTGTTTAACCGGGGCGTGATCACCAGTGTCTATGATGTGGGAAACTAGGTCGGTGCGGCCTAGTCCCACCTTTTCATAAGCAATCTGGTCGAACTCTTGTTTGAGCAGATCCAGTTGTTTCAATTCTGCAAGAGAAAGGTCGGCTGTAGAGTTTAGACAGGAAGGGGTCGACAGCGGTGAAATGTACAGGGGAGGCATGTTGATAGCATATAATGATGACACCTTATCTGGGAATAGGGTCGGGGTTAGTCCGGACTTCTTCAAGAAGGGTGCCCCCAAAATAAACCCTTCTGCAAGAGACGGAGCTACAAGAAATTCAACAAAGGTTGTTTGTTTATAAAATCTGAGGGGCAGCGTGAGGGAGCCCAGGATCGCATGGGGATGGCCGTCCGCTGTGTGAATGGATGTGTCGCCCGGCACCAGGTCATAACCCAATTCGAGGAAATTCTTGTATAATGTGCCACCCAAAACATTAACTGCAGCTCCGCTGTCTAAGAGCGAACGGAAGGCGATGTTGTTGATTTTGAAGTGTAGGTATGGACGATCGTCTCGCGCATTCGTGATGGCTGATACATGTAGGTATTTAGTATTGTAGAAGAGTTTGACCGATCTCAACCAGTCCTCCCACTCTGTCTTTTGTTGAGAATGGGACGGTCTATAATAGGGCTGGGTGGTTATTCGTTTTTTGGCAACTTTTGGAGGAGAGGTGGGGGTCTAGAAACGTCTGGGAGGTTTCTGGGGGTTGTCGGAGGGTGACCTTGTGGGTCAGTTCTCTGGTACTTTTGAAAGCGGGGAGAGGTTCGTCTTCCGAGGGGATTCGCTCGTGACCGATTAGGGCACAGTCTTGCAAAATGTCCGGTTCTTCCGCAGGAGTAGCATTTGGGACTGTACGGACGCGATTCAGGGTTAGACAAGGAGGCTGCAGCCTTGGTGCGCCGGGGCCGGCGGGGGGAGGTAGGGGCAGTCTCGTCCTTGTGGCCAAGCGACATCTGTTCGAGTGTAAGACACAGTCGCTCCAGATCCAATACTGTCGTGGGTTGTGAGCCGATGATAATAGGGAGGAACTTCTTGTCGAGTCCTCTTTTGAAAACTTGAAGGAGCTCGTCCTCTGGCAAGGGTGAGGACAATGAGTTATTTTTGTTGATGATTCGGCAAATATAATCGGCCGCAGATTCCGAGTCTTGCTGCCTAGAGGACCAAATTTCTAGCTTGATGTCGGTGGAATAGGTTTGTGATTCAAAACGGTCGAGAAAGAGCTTCTTCAATGTGTTCCAGTCGCAGTTCTTTCTAGGGTTTGTACGATAAAATAATAAGGCACGTCCTACAAGAAATTCAGGAATGATTGTGGACAATAAATTAGTATTGAACCTGCGGGAAGTAGCGATCTCCTCTAGGCGTACGAGGAATTCTCGGACGTCATTTGTTCCGTTAAACTTTGGGACAGGCCACGTGGCAAAGTTTGTGTTTATGATTCCTCCAGGGTCTCGATCTCCACGTGAGGTATAACTTGACGAATTGGAGGGCGGCTCGACTGGGGATGGGGGCAATAAGGCGACAGTTCCTGGGGGAGGGGCGCTCTGGGGTCTGGAGCTCGATTCGGAACTGGATGAGAATGGGCGGGCTATTAGATCATTCTCGGCGGTGTGGGAGCTCTCGGAAACCGACGCCAGTTCGGGGGCGTTCTCAAGTGAGTGGTACGCTACAGACCTACTGGGGATGGCTACGTTGTCTGTATTAAAGGGACGGGAGGCATTAAAAGCATTGGCCTGGGAACGCAAGGAGGCCAAATTGTCGGTAGGAACGATGTTTCTGTCGCGCAATGCTTTAGCAAGGGTTTTTGCATTTGCAAGATTTATTCTCTCGATTAAATCCATGACGTCGACTATTGCGAGACAACAGAGGAAACGAGGATTTTCGTTACGACGTGGTTACAATATAGGAGGCTGTCAGAATAAAGGGGAAAAAATAAAACACAAAAGAACAAGCAGTTTCGAGTGAGGGTCCGCTCGCAGATCTCATTGAGCAGACTGTCATCAAGGGACAAGTGTACGTGTCAATTGATGAGAGTCATAGCCCCACGTTGGTAAACGTCAGTGTAATGAAATGATGTACAAATCATTGTTGTTCATAAAATTAAATCCATACCAGATCTTTTGCTTCTGCTGGATCCACTATCGTCCGGCTAGGACACACGGTAGAGCATTTCTTTGATTCTCAGGGGGAATACAGGTGGATAATTGAGAAACAGCGAGCGTGACCAGAACAAAACTGTATATTCTTTTGTGAAAGAGAGACAAATTTAATTAGGGATATAATGGTACATATGGGTTAGTGTGATATGAGTTAATGATGGTGATGTTTGATGATTAAGAATAGTCTTACTTTCTAGGGTGGCCAACTAATTAAAATAAACAGTGATCACTATTGTACATTTCTATGAGCCTTAAGTATTTAAATATTTCAAAAGTCAGTTCCAGATTAAATTTATTTTTCAGGCCGAAGGCCCAACACTGAGTAATTAAGGAATTTCTTTTTTTTTTTTTTCTTTACCAAACTTAGTTCTAAGGGTATGTCGATATCAGTAATTCTAGGGACGATTCACGAAAAGGGGGGTGTGCGAAAGTCAATGATCTCAAACCTTTAGTCCGACGGTGGGGAGAAATTGCCTTATCACGTACTCAACAAGGCCTGATGTTTCCAACCGTGATGGAGGTGAAGAAGAGAAGCGGCAGGGGGCGATCTAATGTTGAAGGCGTTCCAGACTTTCTCTCATCAAGGGGAGAAGCCTAATCCGAGGTGATAACAAGGCAGTTGGCCCACTGTCAGTTGTATACATCACGTGTGGCAGACATAGGTGTTAACACTTCGTTATGTGTTCATACAACCACGCGAAGTCACTTTGAAGATTAATAAACATTATAAAACTGTCACGAAGTAAGTCTTGCGACCATTTATTCAAAAGGTATTGTTCATACGCAGCAGATTGAGATGTTAGCACTTCGTTATGTGAACATACAACTACACGAAGTCACTTTGAAAATTAATGAAATTGAAAAACAGTCACGAAGTATGGCTTGCTACCATTTATTCAAAAGGTATTGTTCATACTCAGCAGATTGAGATGTTAACACTTCGTTATGTGTTCATACAACTACGCGAAGTCACTTTGAAAATTAATGAAATTGAAAAAACAGTCACGAAGTATGGCTTGCTACCATTTATTCAAAAGGTCTTGTTCATACGCAGCAGATTGAGGTGTTAACACTTCGTTATGTGAACATACAACTACACGAAGTCACTTTGAAAATTAAAGAAATTGAAAAACAGTCACGAAGTATGGCTTGCTACCATTTATTCAAAAGGTCTTGTTCATACGCAGCAGATTGAGGTGTTAACACTTCGTTATGAGAACATTCAACTACACGAAGTCACTTTGAAAATTAAAGAAATTGAAAAACAGTCACGAAGTATGGCTTGCTACCATTTATTCAAAAGGTCTTGTTCATACGCAGCAGATTGAGGTGTTAACACTTCGTTATGAGAACATACAACTACACGAAGTCACTTTGAAAATTAAAGAAATTGAAAAACAGTCACGAAGTATGGCTTGCTACCATTTATTCAAAAGGTCTTGTTCATACGCAGCAGATTGAGGTGTTAACACTTCGTTATGTGAACATACAACTACACGAAGTCACTTTAAAAATTAATGAAATTGAAAAACTGTCTCGAAGTATGCCTTGCGACCATTTATTCAAAAGGTACAGCTCGTACGCAACAGATTCAGATGTTAACACTCCGTTATGTGTTCATTCAACTACGCGAAGACACTTTGAAATTTAATGAACTTAAAAAAAACTGTCTCCAAGTATGACTTGCGACCATTTATTTAAAAGGTACAGCTCGTACGCAACAGATTCAGATGTTAACACTCCGTTATGTGTTCATTCAACTACGCGAAGACACTTTGAAATTTAATGAACTTAAAAAACTGTCTCCAAGTATGACTTGCGACCATTTATTTAAAAGGTACAGCTCGTACGCAACAGATTCAGATGTTAACACTCCGTTATGTGTTCATTCAACTACGCGAAGACACTTTGAAATTTAATGAACTTAAAAACCTGTCTCCAAGTATGACTTGCGACCATTTATTTAAAAGGTACAGCTCGTACGCAGCCGATGGAAATTTAAACACTTCGTTATGGATTCACACACCTACGCGAGGTCACTTTGAAAATTAATGAAATTATAAAACTGTCTCCAAGTATGACTTGCGACCATTTATTTAAAAGGTACAGCTCGTACGCAACAGATTCAGATGTTAACACTCCGTTATGTGTTCATTCAACTACGCGAAGACACTTTGAAATTTAATGAACTTAAAGAACTGTCTCCAAGTATGACTTGCGACCATTTATTTAAAAGGTACAGCTCGTACGCAACAGATTCAGATGTTAACACTCCGTTATGTGTTCATTCAACTACGCGAAGACACTTTGAAATTTAATGAACTTAAAAAACTGTCTCCAAGTATGACTTGCGACCATTTATTTAAAAGGTACAGCTCGTACGCAGCCGATGGAAATTTAAACACTTCGTTATGGATTCACACACATTCTCTGTTTAGTTACAATGCCTTACATCGATTTCAGGCATAAAACACAACGAACTGAGTGAAAAATGCTAATTGATCGCGGAGGAGACAAAAGCGTGGTCTTGACCGTTAGAAATAGACGCCGACTGATGGCGGAAGTTGACGCGGGGGAACGGTAGGTGGACGAGGGGGGCGGTGCGGGCCGCTTGACACCAGCTGCGTTTTTAGCGAGACCTTGAACTAGTTCAAGACGTAACTACTGCCGCGAGATTTAATTTGAAAAGATGATTATTTAAATACGTAGTGAGCGTACCGCTCGCTACAATATAACTTTGTATTAACCACGTTTTTTGGTTGAAACGATGCGACCGGTTTCGGAACTAACCGTTCCCTCATCAGGCTAACTTTCAACTGAAACAGAATGTGACGACGTGCTTACAAGAAATCTATGGGGGCGGATGTAGAGGTAGGGTGGGGGTACTTAGGGTTGGGTCTTGTGCAGGGTGGGTCCGATTGGCTGAAGGATTAGAAGTAAAAGGAAACATATTTAATAATGGACTGAAAGATAAATTTAACTGATTGTTTATTATGTTCTGTTTTGAATTAATACACTTTTTAATTTCTAGCGACTCTAAATTATCAAGACGGAGACCTACTTTGTTGACGTGTAAAATTTTTGTTCCCGATTGCATATTAAATTGATGATCATTAAGTACTAAGTGTTCTGCGAATTCTGAAAAATTATCATTGTTTATACATCTAATATGTTCTTTTACTCTAGTCTCAAATTTCCGTCCTGTTTTTCCTATGTAGACTGCAGAGCAGTCTCCACATGTCAGTTGGTATACGCCGGAGTTTTCCATTTTATTATCTTTATCTTTGGAATTCATTAAACTTTTTCCAATATTATTGTCAGTGTAAAATGCCGGTCTTATGTCTTTTGGTAAGAAATTTGAGACTAATTGGGATAAATTATTAACAAACAATATGCGTCTCCATCTATATTCATCTTTTTTGATATTTGTATTATAACTATGTAGGTATCTATTGACGTTAATATTTTTTATTTTTTTATTTAAAATAGAGTCTATCAATTTACTGTTATAACCATTATTGTATGCAATCTGTTTTATTGTATTTAGTTCTTTATTAAAATTATTTGATGATAGTGGTATATTTAGTAATCTATGGACCATGGAATGATAAGCGGAATGTTTATGGGATGCTGGATGGTTGGATGTATTGTGGATAGTTGTATCTGTATAGGTCGGTTTACGATATATATCAAATTCAATTTTATTATTTACTATTGTCAATTTTAAATCTAAAAAATTAAGTGTTTTTTCCTTTTCTATTTCCAATGTGAACTGAATCTTAGGGTGAAACGAGTTTATAAAATTTAAGAGCAGCTTTAATTGTCGATCAGTACCGGTAAAAATGCAAAATATATCGTCCACGTATCTCTTCCATAAAAATATATATTTCAATAAAACCGAATTTGATCCAAATATTTTATTTTCTAAGAAATCTACAAAAATGTCGGCTATAAGTGGACTTGTACGGGCTCCCATTCGTAATCCTTCTTTTTGTTGGTAAACAACATTATCATACTGGAAATAGTTTTGACTCAAGCAAACCTCTAATAATCGTTTCAAATCATTTGTTATATCTAATGGGAGATCCGAGTTGTTAAGTAAACTGTCTATTATGTTTTTGCTTTCTTTTATTGGTATATTAGTAAAGAGACTTATTATATCAAAAGATATTAGTTTGGCATTACTTGGAATCAATAAGTCTTTAATTGTATTTACTAGTTCAATGGAATTTTTAACTGTAAATTTAGGTTTGAATATGTTTGCTTGATTTATTATGTTAACAATATGGGCTGATAGTTTAAATGATGGGGAATTACAACACGATACTACCGGGCGAATGGGTTTTTCCTGTTTGTGTATTTTTAAAAGGCCGTATAACTTGGGTGTTTTTGGATTCATATCTACTAACTGATTTGGGCGTATCTTTTTTATTATATCACTCTTGCAAAGTTTTAAAGCGCTCTTTACGGCATCTTGATACTTATTCGTCGGATCTTTTTCTAACTTTATGAAGTCGTCGTTGTTTAAAAAAATTTGCATTTTATTTCTATAGTCAACGCCGTTCATTATAACAATTGAATTACCTTTATCCGCTTTCGTTATTACAATTTGGTTTTCTTTGACAGTTTTTTGAATATTTTTTAACACAATATGATCATTATTTTTATGTGGTGTGGAAAATTTTACTGAATTAACTTTTATAATTTCCGAACATTTATAATGGTAAGTTTTGGGGCAATTGTATAACGCTGTCTCTAAGTCTACTGCTAAATTTTCTATTGCTGTGATATTGTTATTTTTATGAATATTATGTTTAAGACCCTTTGATAATAAATCTAACTCTGGTTGACTAAACGATTGTGAGGATAAATTGATTACACGATCATAGAATTCATGGACTTGATTAACTTGTTTATCTGTTCTAACTGTTTTGTTATTAATAAGAGTACTTAGCTTTTTGTCGAGTTTCACTTTCTTCTTGAAGGCGTCTATACTCGCGAAGTCACGAACTTTATCGTCCAAGATGT